>OY744602.1:78850922-79034559 GCA_963556255.1 Allolobophora icterica | reverse complement strand
AGATAATCGAAAATGGGCCCCACGAATTTGAGGGGGTAATCTGAAATCATAGGGGATAATATGAAATCGATTTCAAGTTACCCCCGGGGGTAACTTGAAATCGATTTCAGATTACCCCCCGGTAATCTGAACGCGATTTCAAGTTACCGGGGGGTAATGTGAAATGGGGGTAATCTGAAATTGCTACACCGGTGTATATATATATATATGTATATATATATATATTCGTTTATTAACTCCACACGTTGTCACACCGCAACATGGTACAAAATACAAGTTTAGAATAATAGAATCAAGAGTCACTGGCACAACTGCGGGAGTTGGAAACGACACCCTGAGAGTGGAATGAAGACTTAACTGTGGGTCCTTGGAAAAATTGGGGGGGTTGAACCCCCCGACCGTTCTCACTCTGGTCTATGCTATACTATTTACAGCAAGACAATTATAGCGACGTTCACAAAGACAATATATACTGTGGCGTATGCACACAGCAACACACAATGCTATGACGTATTCAGCAACTCAAATACTATGACGTATACCGCAATACCGTGTGACATACGTTTAGTCGTATGTATGCAAGAAGACAAATACATGTTCTGACGTGTTCAACAGTAGCAAATGCTATGACGTATACCTCTATAATACAACAACAATGCTGTCTATAGCAAGACAAAAATATACAGTGTCACGTTTACACCAATACAATAGTGTGACGTACACAACAACACAAATAGGGCCTACTATGACGTATGCTGTGACGTGTCAAGTTTCAACATACATGATTCGGTGAATTGAATATATATCTATATACAATAATTATTATACACATACAAATTACACACAGACGCATATACATGTACATAATAGGCTATATATTATGTATATATATATATATATATATATATACGAGTATAAAGTATATGCAGCTAGGCAATAAATTTTACGCGTAGGCCCTATATGTTGCATGACTATAGAGTATATATAGATATTCTACGCGTACAGTCACATAAATACGCGTATTGGCCCCATATAAATGTCTGTGTACATATATGCGCGTATGTTTTACAAACGACCGATAAAGAGCAACGCGGGAAAGGCATCGCTTGTCCTCTGTTCACGCCTCTGGAGCTTATCCCTGTTGCACATGACTGACCAGGGATGATTGATGGACGGATGGACGCATCGGGTGTTTATCTCGACCAGCATCAGCAGCTAATGCAACGCCAGATTCCAAATTTAGGAAAACTGTTTCATATGCAGTTCGAATATTTTCCTCTGATTTCGTTTATTATGGCGAGAAAATTCAGCGTTCTTTTGAATAATGATATAAGCTACTGCTGCCGAGTCAGCAAATTTTGTTCTATGTCGACGACTGAAAACATGTGAATCTCTGGTTGGGTATCAAACTACCTTGTGTCGAAATTCATGCGATGGCTTTGTAATCGAACGATTGCGGGTTACAGCCTGCATGCTCATCATTGGGCAAGTTATTCCTCCAGAATAAGTCGCCTTACAAATTGCGACATGAACTCTTCAGCCTCTCTTTGCCTCTTTTCCGCAAGCGCTTGAAGATCATTCTGTTCAATCGTGGTTTCATTGTGTGTTAGGTTGGGAGCGCCTCTAATGAGACTCAAAGTCCTTTGAGCCAGCAGGGAACGAATCTCAAGGTCCTGGACACCAGCCCAGTGCGTGGAAGAACTTGCCATTTTCTTCGCAGCTGACTTCAGTGTCAAATTGTCTTACTTTGTGTTCGAATATTGTAATTGTAATTTGTAATAGTAATTTGTTTTGTAAATTTATACAGTGCTACTTTAAACAGAATGTCATTGTCTTCCCAACGTCACAAGAGATGACTTGAGGAGTTTTCTTGCTTACTTAATTACATACATATTGAAATTCACCAACTTTCACTGACAGTCTATTCATTGGAAATGTTACCTTACTACAATTCAAGTCTTTCATTAAGTCAGACCGTTTATATTGGCTGATATGTGATATCCGCCAGTTTACATGGCGCGTGTCACGAACTCTAGATATATTGGCAACCATTCTATATCTATACTGTAATAGAATACCTGACACACATAAAACCCATCAATATGAATGTAGCAGACTCACTGCTCGCAATGAGTAGACAGACGATGACTGCATTGGTGCAGCTGAGGCTGAGTCCCGTCGTCTTACAGAGCGGAGTCGACGACGGTCGTCTGGGGAGAAGGTTGGTCGCCAGGACGAAGACGATCAACAGATTCAACACGAAAGTCAGGCAACACAACACACGACAGACGAACATCCATGCTAAACAGAACAGATAACCAAAGGGACTTCGACTCTTCCTTAATGGAGCTATACGCATATACATCTCTACATCCATCCTTCCATCCAGCCATCCATCCATCCATCCATCCATCCATCCATCCATCCATTTATCCATCCATCCATCCATCCATCCATCCAATCATGCATCCGTCCATCCATCCATCCATCCATCCATCCATCCATCCATCCATCCATCCATCCATCCATCCATCCATCCATCCATCCATCCATCCATCCATCCGTCCATGCATCCATGCATCCCTGCATCCATGCATCCATTCATCCATACATACATACATACATACATACATGCATACATACATACATACATACATGTAAATATATACGCACGCATACCTACATACATACATACATACATACATACATACTTATGCATGATGCATACAAACATCTACACTTGTATACCCATACATACACATGCATGCATACATACATACATACATACATACATACATACATACATACATACATACATACATACATGTACAATGTACATGTATGTATGTATGTATGTATGTATGTATGTATGTATGTATGTATGTATGTATGTATATATGTACATTGTACATATATACATACATACATACATACATACATACATACATACATACATACATACATACATACATACATACATACATACATACATACATACATACATACATACATACATACGTACAAACATACACACATACACACATAATGTCACATATGCACGCACACACACACACACACGCACACACATCAACAACCGATGCATGACAGAAAGACGAAGGTCAGTGTTGATACTAAAAGAAACTATATAGCTCTTGAGCCTGTGGCGTGCTTAGATTCCGATACACAGCAGAATGTCGAGTTCGTTTGTTGTCGACCTATCCTCGGGTTCCTATCGACATCGGAGTCTGCAGGGAGACATTATAGACATGACAATGCTGTTCTTTATGGACGAGTGTGGCTGACCATTTAGGATGCTGCTGCGTTCGAAGCAACTGCGACGTCAGTCTGTTTAGGTCAGCCGTCAGCGTCTATGACAGACGTCTATGATAGGCTTATAGGCCTAGTGGTCTAAAAAACACCATCCATGCAATCACTGAGTGGCGCTGGTCTGTCTTCCTTCCGCTGAATCCGGATGGATTTGAGAAGTTATGGTGGGGATCAGTTCTCTTGAACACAGGGCGCTGAATGCCGCTGATTTAATTTGCAAATGGCGCTATAAAATTGGGACGAAGAGACAGGAAAGATAGATCGGAAGCAAATCAAAGAGAATGAGTGAGAGAGACAGACAGACATACATACAGACAGACAGAGAGAGAGAGAGAGAGAAAGAGAGAGAGAGAGAGAGAGAGAGAGAGAGAGAGAGAGAGAGAGAGAAAGGTGCCCAAGAGAAAGGGACGATGAGGAGGAGAGAGACAACCGCACAGGGAGAAAGGAAAGGCAAAGAGGAAAGATAGATCAACAGAAGAAATCGAATTAGAGAGGCGGAGATAGTGGACTAAAAGGCTGCGATACAGAGAGAGGGGGAAAGGACAGACAGAGAGTAGAGAGGCAGACAGAGAGACATTGAGACAGAAACAGAGGAAGAGAAAGAGATTAGAAAAAAAGTGACAAACAGACAAGCAGACAGATAGTATATATAGAGAGACGATAGTCAGACAGGCACACAGTCATACAAACACAGAGTTGCAGTGAGACAGAAGGGCATACAGGTGGATACAAAGACAGACATACGACTGTAGGAATATCCAGAAAGACATAGAGAAGGAGTTACATCGCAAATGGTCGTTGCTTAAGCGCTGTGTGGCAGCACAATGAATATTCATAGAGTTATCAGCAACCTCAGTTGCTGGAAGCGATTAGCCGGCGTTGCTGTACGGATGACCGTAATTTTCTCCAATGCAGGCAAATGCAAATTCTGCGTAGAATTTCCACTTTTCAGCTGATGTGGCCTAACATGGAAGCCAAAGGAAAACCCAGATGAACGAAGCTCAGTGCATTGTGCTTATGTCTGCACGTTTTATATCACCTTATTCTAGTAGTCTCAAGGGTCAGCAACAACAGCAATAACCAACAGCAACAGCAACAACAGACACAGTTGCCAAATGGTTAGAGCGCTCGCCTTGTAACTCGGAGAGTACGGGTTCGAACCTCATCTGAGACGGGTACTGTTTAGAGATCTTCAGCAAGTCCTTTAGGCCTACTTACAATTGCTCAGCGTCATCGATTTTTGCTTGGTCATTAAATATTGGCGCTTAATAAATGCTTAATAATAGCAAGGACAACAACAACAATAATAATAAGAGCTAAAATAATTAATAATAAAATAAATATATACACTTTATGTAAAATAAAATAATCATCGGCTTCACAAAAACTTTAAAAAATAACATGTAGGCCTACCTTGGGTAAATACGCATGATGATGATGATGATGATGATGATGATGATGATGATGATGATGATGATGATGATGATGATGATGATGATGATGATGATGATGATGATGATGATGATGATGATGATGATGATGATGATGATGATGATGATGATGATGATGATGATGATGATGATGATGATGATGATGATGATGATGATGATGATGATGATGATGATGATGATGATGATGATGATGATGATGATGATGATGATGATGATGATGATGATGATGATGATGATGATGATGATGATGATGATGATGATGATGATGATGATGATGATGATGATGATGATGATGATGATGATGATGATGATGATGATGATGATGATGATGATGATGATGATGATGATGATGATGATGATGATGATGATGATGATGATGATGATGATGATGATGATGATGATGATGATGATGATGATGATGATGATGATGATGATGATGATGATAATACAATAAGAAGAAGAAGAAGAAGAAGAAGAAGAAGAACAACAACAACAACAACAACAACAACAACAACAACAGCAACAAGAACAACAAGAACAACAACAACAACAACAACAACAACAAGAATTTAGTGTGTGTGTGAATAAGTTTCTCCTCACTGCCTGATAGGGGCCTACTGCCTCGAGCATTTTGAGCACACTTTCTTTGCCAGGTCTGTTAGAAACATTTATGCTGTATCAAATGGTTTTATCGCTAAAAGTTAACTTTGCCAGCTCCCCTCTCCACTCCGGTATGACCTACGTTGACATATTTTGAGTCCTTTCCCATCAGGTCCCTCTGAGTGGGGAGATGGGTTTATAACCCAGCACGTCTTGGACCATGTGTGTTGTGCTTTGCAGATCTCCTTATGGCTAGTGTATATGCCACATAGTAGTGCGAATGAATGAACGAACGAACGAATGAATGAATGAATGAATGAAAGTATGGAGATTAATGTGTCAGACGTCTTGTGTTCAGCGGCGATCAAACCTTTGACACCCTTAGTCCCATTAAGAGCACTTTGGTCTATCTTTCATCACGAACATGCAGCCTTACTCGAATTTCCGGACATGCGAGAGAACTATAGCCATCTATTTCAACGCCTCTCCCGAGTAATTCAGAGCTTTCACGCCTTTGCTGGTCGTAGGTCCGTCTTCTCACTAGGACACGTAGCCGTTCCATATGTCACTTACTGTCCTTGGGTAACTAAGTTTTTATCTTCTGATGGATCACACTGACCCTACCTCGGAAAACAAATAATAATAATAAATTATGTATCTACTAAAAATAAAACTTAATTTGCAGATTAGGCCTAGGTGGCACGTTTTGTGTTTTTCTTCCGTTGCCTTTCTTAAAACTGTTTCTTCTCTCGTGGTCTTTCGCACTGGGAGTGCTTCTCATGAGTGGCCCTCCCGATAGAAGCGCTTCATAAATTTCCAAATACAATAGGCCTACAATATGATCTTCATAGCCAACTAAATCGCCACTAACCACTGTCGGCATTGTCAAAACAGGCAGGTGCATCATCGGATGACGTTGATGACGATGATGATGCTGATGACAGTTCGGAGGAGGATGTTGTCCAGGTACAATATCTCCAGAGACCCTGATGAAAGCCTTCTGCTTCCAACCAGAATGGCGACAAGAGACCAACGGCAACCAGGCCAACCGAAAGACAAGAGCAGGCGAAGGCCAACAACTGCCAGACACCAAACAGACATCACGACATAATATGCATAAGCCACAGTTGAATTTGAAGCAAGACATACACATTTAGTACAGTAGTACTTAGTCCTTCCGTGCGGGTCTGCACATCGGACAACACAGCTTCTCCAGTGTGGGAATTTTAGAAAAAAGGGGAGGGGTTGAACATTTTATCCGTATTTTGCAAAACTCATGTCGGCGAAATTTGAAAGCAGCTGATTTCAGTGCTAGCAGTTTTGCAAGTCAGACTCGAATCAAAATCAATTGCTTTGTTGAGAAAATTCGAAAGTGCCTACATGATGCACCACGGAAATTTCTTTCTCTTTGTCAGAGACTCAGAGTCAAATAATGCTAAATTTCACTAGCACAACTGAAGGGGTTGGAATCGAACCCTGGGGTGGGCAATTAAGACTTAACTGTGGGGTAGGTCCTAAAAAGACTAGGGGGTTTAACCCATAAACCCGAGACAATTCCCACCCTGGGCTTCTCTATTCGTCCCTGTCCATCGCCAGTCTTCGTGCCTCATCCGACGATGTTCTCAAGTACATCAAGATGATCTCCGACCAATTCTTCCGTGGTCTTCCCCTTCTCCTACTTCCTGCATGAATTCCATAAGAATCACCTGTTCCATCCATTTTAACGCATTAATTCATTGTGTTGTTTCCGTTGCTAAAGTTTTTTTTTAACCCAAGTTGGTTGTTAGTCCAACGCGGAACCCTCCTCTTCTATCCTGGCTTGAGACAGGCTCAGACTACACGAAGTCAATCTAAATTGTTTTAAAGCAGCTTTGTTAATCGATATATCTTTAAGTAGGCCTATATTTAGTTGTGCACGTGTGACTTTATCTGCTCCTGTTATAGGCTATAGTTTATTTTCAAAATGTATGTAGGCCCTAGGCCTAATAATCACATACATGTAGGCCGTGCAAGTGCCCTTGTCAGATGCAAGTAAAGGCTAATTAATTAATTAATCAATTAACTAACAAATAGTCAAAGAGTTCTATCAGACAATGAGTTACGTTGTTCCTACCCGCGTTCGGCGACTTCGTGCTTCGTTCTCATCAAAGATAATTACTGCTACTGGAGCTGCTGCTGTTGCAATCTGTCTGTCCATCATTCGACCACTGCAGAAGCCGAAACAAAGCCTACAGGACGCAGACAGGTTGAGTTTCTGCTACAGACGACACTTGTCCGAGAGTCTTAACCGTCGTCGCATCGTGGATATTCTGCGACAGAGCCATAGTACAGACTTATGCGTTGCTACAGAGAGATCCGAAGACGCTTCCACCAACGAAGGCCATCGTTGGCTTTGAGTCAGCCAGCAGTCAGCTGAGTCTCGGAACTAAATCTGATCGACAGAACTGCTTAGGGTCCAGAGGTCTTTTATATGAAACACACTACACGCTTAGTGACTGTACAACATAGATGGCGCCACGTCTGCCGTTCCTTTCGAAAGATGGCGCCTTAGTTGCCGCGGCAGCGTATCGGAGCTTCCAATTGAGGGAAAGCTTCGGCCGACCATGTTTACCGTGGCAAATGCCTATTTCCAATGGCGCCTTTTGCAGATGTATGGGACGGCTGCAGATAGCGAAAGATTCCACAGAAAAATCTGTGATCACTGATCACGATAGCAAACAGCTACGATAAGCGGCCGACCTCCTGCCATTGCGCTTAAGCCTATTTTATTTATCAGCTAGGGCTATTTGTAAGTTATAGGCCTACGATCGATAGAGTTGATTCTGTATCGATCGCTCGTTGTCTTGCCTTCAGTATTTATGGGACTCCTAGAAGGATGACTTTCGTGTCAAGAAGTGAACGCGAAACCATGCAGGCCTACAGCTGATTATACTTCATAGATCGTTATTATAGGATAAAATGACAAGTTGAAGGAAACGTATGCCTATAACGACGTGAGTCTGCGCACTTGCTATCATCATGGGCGGCGATCCCGCGGGTGTCAAGGGGACAAGACCCCAACCTTTAATAATGGAGGACACAGTATGCAGTTGTCCCCCCACCCCATTTTGAAGAAATACCAAAAAGGTCAAAAAAATTTGTTCACCTCTTTTTTGACCAGATCATTTCAAAAGTGTTCCGTGTCCTCCCCCCCACCTGTCAAACAAGATCGCCGCCAGTGGCTATCATCTCAAAAAGCGGATCCTTCTTCAGACTTTGATTCATTATTTGCTTTTCGGTGACTTTCGAATTTCGAAATGTAGATTCGATCAATTTCTGGCGTAGTCTTCACTCTTCACTCTACGAAAGATAGGCCCATAAATTCACGACAGTGCTTTTTCGCCAACATTGAATCTTCTATGCGAAGGGGTCTAAATAATTGCACCTAAGTACAACTCAAGAACCAATTGAATGCACTCACTGTCTTTATCCTTATACCCAAGCAGTGGCGTAGCTAGGGGTGGAGTTGGGGAGCGGCAGTCGCAGTTCCCTCTGAGACCATTTTCCAAAATGTGGGGCCTTTTCACAATTTATTTAGGCCTATTCCAATCGCATTTTGGTAAGTGGGACCTTTTTTATGTGATCACTTCCACTGGTGTGGTTCACAACCTGGCTACACTACTCTACCCAAGTTGCCAGAATAGCTAAAGCGCCGAAAAGTACCATTCATCGCGAACGTCAGCCCAACGTTCGATCGCGAGAACGCCCACATGATAGCCTACATGTGTAGGCTCCTACTCAAGCCTACCCAGCGGTGCAAAAAAAGTAAAAACCAAGTGTTTTTCAAGATGAAATGTTGGTTTTTGTTTGTTTCTTCGGTTTTTGGTTTTTATGCTTTTCGTTGCCCAAAAATTAGTCATGTGATACATACAACATAGGCCCTAAGGCCCATAAACTTAGAACTCGATCAGCACGCATAGGCTAGGTAATATCTCGAAAATGTCCCGGCGCCCCACAAAAGCCACGTTGGAAGACCAATTTGTGTACCGGCGCTATATCAAATCAAGTCCGCAAGAGCCAGCTAGGTTAATTAATTGTTTGGTCCGTTTTGGTGCCAGGTCAGAATCCCGGGGGACGGCGGGGTTCAAGCTGAGGAAACATTATGTTGGAAATTGTTGATTGTGGTCGTGTGGCGGCGCAGGAGTAGAATCAGGATGAGACAGCTCGAAGAGTTCGGTTTTCAGTCGCGAGTGGAAAACTACCGAAGAGAGGGAGAGGACAAGGGGTAGGCCTAGCAGAGGTGATCATTGATAGACGATCGAGAGAGGAGGATGAACAAACTGCGGAATGGGCGGCGATCCCGGGGTGTCGAGGGGGACAAGACCCCCACCTTTAGCAGTGGTGGACACAGTATAGGCTATAGTTGTTCTCCAAATTTTGAAGAAACACCATAAAAGGGCAAAACATTTTCCACCTCTTTTTTTGACCAGATCAGTTTAAAAGTGTCCCCCCACTTGTCAAACATGATTGCCGCCACTGACTGCGGATATCTTTTGGGAGTTCGTTCCAAGGAGCTGGTGCAGCGTAGATTAAGGATCGGTTCAGAATTTCAGACAGGAGGAGACTAGAGGCTGAGTTAGAAACAGATGTGACGAAGGACGAACAGATCTGGCGGTTGGATGGTGAATAGCTGGCGAATGTAATATAATATGGATGAGAGGTTTAAATGGCGTTGTAGGTAAGAGGTACAATTTCGTAATGGGTGTGCTGAGGGATTTTAAGCTTCAAGTGAGGGTATGCTGTAGCTTCCTGACGTTGGTCGACCTTCGCACTCTCCGTAATGCTCATGTGACCTGGGTATCCAAGCAAAGGTCAAAGCACAGTTTGAAGACACTGTAGGAGCGGTGCAGTTTCCTCGACTTTGCCAAATGCCCGGTCTTGGGCTCTTTTCAGGCTCTGTGCAAACCCATCCAGGACTATAAATTATGGGCCTTGGGCTGATTGAAGTGGAGATGTTCTCGGACCTGCAAAAGGTCCGAGAACATGGTCAGCCACTCTCCTGTATATAGCTGCTAATAGCTGACGTGAAATATATAATCTATGACTAAGTTATTCCACACTTGAGAACATGGCCGCCTCCTGTAAAGATGTACTTATTAGGAATTTTCCGGATATCGACCAACACTGTTCTTCGTATATTCTAGGTATGGAATAAATTGTTTGTTTCCGATTGACAGATTTTATCTTTGTTGATTTACTTTTGTCTTATGTATATATCGTGTGAATAATATTGTTTGCCTTTGGTTACGCAACAACCGGTGTTTCGTAATGTCGTGCGTGGCCGTATGCGGTATCAGTTCTCAAAAACAAAATGACCGAACACAAAAACCGTCCCATGGAAATTTAGATTAAGAAGATTGAAGCCATTGGCCACTCAGAATGATGGAACAATAATTAGCGAGATCAGCTGGACAGTTGAAGTTTAAGGATCGAGAAAACCGCGAGACCATGGTAGCCACGTTAGTAGCCACGTTAAATACTCCCATGTCGGACGCCTACAGTACGTGGCTGTGAGCGAGAATGATTATATTTCCAACTACTATTTTGGTATCGGAACACAATAACTCTTTTCTGAAACCGAACCACATTCAGAAGCGCCGTTCAAAGCAGCAGGCTTCTAAGTCGTGCTGTAGATATTAATAATATTGTAATTAGTTTCTGAATATCTTCAAGAGATTAGCAGCACAACACTGAGCACACACATGACTATAGACATGTAGCTGATACACTCATAAGATCTACCAAAAGCCATTGGTAAACAGTGATTGTTACTTCTGCTAGTGATCACCAAAGTGTGAGAGTTGGAAATAAAGCCCATCCAGAATAACTGTTAGCTGTTTGGAGTTGAAGATATAATTGATTAAACAGAAGAGTTTTTTAGAATTAGTTTTAAAGTTGTTGTTTATTAATTCTGGTTCATTATCTTTATTTTTACAAAAACACTCTGCTAGTTATTTGATGCTTCTGGAAAGGTTTATTTTTAATTTGAAAGGTATTGTTTTTTGCTATTAATGTTATGTAATAAATTGCTGATTTAATTTAATATTGGCCTATATTTATGAAAATGTATTGGTGATGGTTACAGATTCAGAAAAGGAACTGCAGTATTTTGGTTGCAGGTTGTATTGCAATCTTGAGTGATTAGTGACTGTTGAGGTCCATGTGAGTAAAGAAATATTGAGTATCTGTTTTTACCTTTTTACAGGAGTGCTGAAAGAATGTTCTGGTGATTTTGAGAATGTCGACGATCTATACGATGCCGTTGGTGAAATGTTGGAGGGAGTGGATTGCAGTAAAGATGAAAAAACAATCAGACACATCTGCAACCTTTTGTTCAAAGTTATAAAAGAGTAAATACTGGTTTACATACGTATATTGTGGGGCATGGTGGCTCAGTGGTAAGTTCGGCGCTTGGTGACCGGAGGGTTGCAGGTTCAAATTCCACTCTAGCCGCTGCGTACGGACCTTGGGCAAGTCCTTCACTCGCGATTGCTCGTGACGCTTCGGCGTGAAAACTCCGACACAGTATCAATGCTGTAGTCGGAGCGCCTTTGAGTAGTAGTAGACTTCACTATAGAAATATCCGAAATAAATAAATAAATAAAGTATATAGACATAGATCTTTACTGTGACATGAACGTTAATATACGTTACATACAGGCATCATTCTGTCCTCAAAACTTGCATTGTTCAACTGTGTTGTTCAGCTGTGGTTGGGCTTGGAGTGCTCCTGAGTAGGCATTCTTGAAGGGGCGCTATATGAAGCTACTTTAATAACAATAATATAATAATCTAGATTGACTTGTAAGTAAAAACTACCCAGTAAATACTTGTCTGAGGGTATGTATTGATGACTGGAGGACAGTGGAGGTGGACTTTTGAAGTGGAGTTTTTGTATGTAAATATAATTTGATAGCTGTCAAATCTGCATGTTATACGATGTCCCAGTAACGTAGCTGAACATTTTAATAACGCTTTCTAAGTGCCTCTCAGTGACACGCCTTGATAGCTTAAATAATGTTTCAGTTAAGTGGGAACACCAAGGTTATCAGTAAACAAATAATGTTTGAGTAGCTGGAAATGTTAACACTGACAAGCCTCGCACATGTAGAAACGAAGCAATGGAGTCCAATCCAGAATTGCCAGGTGATGCATTGGTCCATATTGTACTGACCTGAGGATTGAATATAGATGAATGGAGTTTTGACAGAACATAGTTGTACTCACCAACTAGCATTCCTTGGGCTTATAAAATGCTGTGTCCAAATTGACCTCGCTCAGTCAGGTCATCAAATGGGCTGGGTGCATTCATGACTAATACTTTTCAGTTTGGACAGTCAGTGGCACTCCATGGTATGCTGTTGCAAATGATTAATACAAGTCCATCCTCAAGAGGGTTGCCGTGGGGGTACAGAGGGACAATGATTACAGCGAAACCCAAAGTAAATAATGCATTTATAAATAATGTAAAAATACTGCACGAAATCTGTGGCTAACTTGAAAGAAACATAACCCAGTATGAGGCATTGGACACAAGTATACTCTAAAAATTTCAGTATATTTACTTTACTAGTAAAGCCCAAGGCATATTGGTCTGTTGTAAGTCTGTGTGATTTGATTGCGTTAAAGTTCTAGTGATGATGAGACGGTCACAAATGGCTCATTGAAAGTCCTCGAAGCTCCACTCTGGATGTCAAATGGACCAGATGACGACATAACAGAGCATTCCAGCATCTGGTTCCAAAAGAAAATTTCATCAAATGTATGTTTGTTTCCACCATCTTCAGCATCCGTAGTTTCTGTGTTGCAGTAATGGTCTTAATACATATTTGCATTATTTAGAGCTCATTAATGCTTTCCGTAATCAGAATGGATTAGTGGGGGGTCCATAGAGTAGTGGTAACATCACTGGCGTGAAGTGCAGTAGGTAGCGGGATCGCCTCCCATAACCCTCCCAAGGTCCACTCAGCCTATCATTCGCGAGATGGCGCATTTGTGAAAAGTGAGATGTAGGACGTGATGGGCGCCTTGCAAGGCTGCCATATACAGTTGAAATTCGACTCCTGTAATAACTTGTGATCATCCGTTCATACTGATTTGTAATCATACTGCGTAATTGTCAGTTTGAAAATATTAAACGAAGATTATTATTATTATTAGTCAGACATCTTTCTGTTCTGTGAAACTGGATGTTAGAACAAACCAATTTTAACTGCAGATTTTTGTGTTCTGTTAACTAGATGATGATCCATCTGTCTTATGCATCAGTTTCTGTTTTTTGTTATAGAAATTGACTAATTTTTCCAACTTTCATTTGTCCGTTCATTTTTTAAAAGCGCAGTCACAAATAATTTGTTATTTAGCAGTGTGTCAGTGTCTCAGACCGTGGTTCATCATGTGATGTGAATTAAAACAAAAGTTGAGCCTTGTACCCATTGAAGAAAGTTTTTATCATGTTGGATTGTTTTTGGAAAGATCTTTCAGTTCTTGGATTTTTTCCTTTACAGGAATGATACAGGTCATTACCAACTATTGTATTGTATTTTGTATTGTATATGGGCATTTATAAAGCGCCTCTCGTGGTATAGACCATTCAGAGGCGCTCAATTTTGTTTTGTGATTGGCCTTTGGCTCAAGTTTGATTATTTCCATCACACAGACTATAAGTCTCACCTTTCATATGTCTTGTGTGCTGTGGTAGAGCCCTCTTTTCCTATGGGATATTGGCCATTGTCACTCCATTGCAGAAACTGTATGATATACCAGTAATAATGCTTGGTCAAAGTACAAGTGAATGGATCCTCTGAAGTTATATTTGTCTGAACTCGTATTCTGGAAAGGCAGATATTATTTGGTATCATTTGTTGAGCAGGTAGATGTGTTCTTTTGCAGAATGTTGATAGCAAAAAGCTTGAAAAGGCAGAAAATAAGTTAAAGGCGAAGCAAGAGAAAAGATCAACAGCAGATATCAAGCCAGTCAAAACCTAGTAAGTGTTGATAATAACACGAGCTAAAATTGCATTCGTGATGTATTCATTTCAGTTTAGAATAATATTAGAAACGACTTCAGTGCGGAAGATCACAAAGTCTTTGGTGCAGATGAATTGTTATAAAACTTAAGACGTATGAAAGGTGAGACTTATAGTCTGGAAAATGTGCTTACTTGTCACAGCTTAAACTTCCCTCTGAGCTGGCAATGAAATCACAGAATTTGTAACACAAGGCCAGTGTATGACTTGGCCATAACAAAGTCTGTTGTTTGGTGATGGGGTAGTTGTGCACAGCTTGCCTGTGGTTGTTCTTGGCACTGTTGTTATATGTTCTCTGTTCAGCAGATTTGAACTCAGAGTTTTGGATGACGAAGCAAAGGACTCTCACCATAGGATCTTTATGTTTGTGATTATTTGGGTCATCTTGGTAAATCCTTGAGGTGACACTTTGACAATGAATGTGATGTATTAAGTAAGCTCTTCAAAACTTCTTTTCAGACAGAACAATTAGTGAAAGTGTTGAGATAGTTTGTCTATATGCTTCTGAGTAGAAACCTTGAAGAGGTGCTATATAAATTCTGATTGATTGATTGACATGCACTAAGTTTGCATATCGGTAAATGATGTATTGTTCTGCGTTTCAAGTGTTTTAGAGACAGCCACTGCAAGCCAACAAATGAACCGCAAAGACACCAAGCTGGATGCATCTGGATCTAATAAGTCTTATGATGTCCGGCTGGAAAATTTTGATGTTGCATATGCAGACAGGTTAATTGGTTTTGACATTGAGCGACATGCATTTGCTGGGAAAATCATCTGCAAAATAAATTTATTAATTTTGTTATCATCTGCTTTATTTTTCTTGTCAGAAACTAACATCTTTGTTCCCACTGGGTTTCATGTGAATTTTCCATGTGATTTTGACAGTTTACCTGTTAATAAGTTTGCTTGGGGAGGGGGGATAGAGTAGTGGTAACACTCATGGCCAGGAGAGCACAAGGTACGCGGATCAATTCCTGTAACCACCCTCTAGGGCGGCGCCTTGCATGGCTGCCAAACCGTGTGTTTAATTAAGATCTTGATTGTACTTTTATGTTTCAATGTAATCTTACTGCGTCTGTCGGTTTGAAATAATAAAGAATATAATTATTATTATTATTATTATTATTATTAGTTGTTGGATTACTGTATAATTTTATAGTTAATGTTACAGCAAAGTGTGTTGTAGCGAGAGAGAACCTGGGGTACATGTTAGGTAGCTGAAAAGATCAGTAAATCATACCAAAGGTTATTATTCTTTCTCCATTGTTCTTTCAGACAGCTCATATCAGGAGCTGATCTGATTCTGTCGTTTGGTCGACGTTTTGGTCTTGTTGGGCGAAATGGAATTGGCAAGACCACGTTGCTGCGGATGTTGGCTGGCCGACAACTGCAGATTCCTACACACTTGACCGTTTTGCACGTGGAGCAGGAGGTTGAAGGAGATGATACGCTAGCCTTAGACAGCGTCTTGGAGTGTGACACAAAGAGGCACTCCCTTCTCCAAGAAGAAAAACAGATAACAGCTCAACTGCAAACTGCTACAGGGTATTACAGAATTTTATATTTCACCAGACGCCCCTTATAGCTTCCAATTTTGATATAATGTAGTTGAGAACATGCAACTCAACCTTAAGCCAGCTTGAGAATTCGCTGTGCCATTCTATTTCACAGTCCAGTTGTATTCATTCTCTTGGTTCTTTGATGTCATTTGGTCTAAATTTAAGCCTTATTTTATCAACTTGTTTACCACAGTAGTCTGACTTCTGGATTCTCTAACCTATTGGAATTCAACCTAGATTCTCCAATATATTCTGATTTTCGATTGCAATTTAATTTTATGTGACCACAAATTGATGTCTTGGATATTATGATAGTGGCACTATAGAAATCATAAGATTAGATAAGGGTTCCCAAAGGTGCTGTGAACCTGCTGTAGGGGTGCCACGGCTGGATAATATTTGTGCAGATCTTTCTGTTGAATGTGAAATACTACCGATTATCACTGCTGAGTACTGACATTGGCCTACAAGCAGTGCTTTTTTTTCTAGAAAAAAAGGTTCCGGAACGGAACAATAGGTGCTGGAACGGAACAATTATGGACAGTCTAAAATCTCGAGAAAAACTGGATTGAGGGTTGGGAGGGGTCTCAATAAACACTGAAAACAGTTCAAAACACTGAAATTAAATAAAAATAACTAAGTTATTGTTTTTATTATTAAAATAAATAAATTATTTCTAGGAGCTGGAAAAAAGGTGCCGGAACGCCGTTCCGGCGCGTTCCCGCTGAAAAAAGCACTGCCTACAAGTATTCTTTTAGCTTAAACTAACTAGTAGAAATAGTCACAACCATGCAGTTGGATACAAGGAACATAACTCATCATTAAAGTAAAGAACTGAATAGAAGAAAAATAAACGAAATTAAGGCTAGGTGCCATTGCTGAATGACTTTTACTAAGGGAGCCTTGCTCTGAAAAAAGACTGGTAACTACCGGATTAGATAGAAGGCCACCTCACAGCATCAGATTTATCGGATCTTGGATAGGAATGTATTGCAGTATTGATAGGTGCCTTGTCTGTGTGCGTGGACTTTTACAGAGCACATTCCCAGAACCTCTGAAAGACTCTTCTCATTAGTTTTCCTGTAATTGTCTGTACAGGTTATATTTTTAATTTGTATATATATTTTACTTAGTACAAGCATTGGGCCAGTAAATCTGAAATATGCAAAAACATTATGAGTTTAGATTAGGTCGGACAATGGGTATATGTTCATATCTAATCAACTGTGATGCGAAGCTCATTGTTTTCTTACGAGACAAGTACAAAATTGTGGCTACTGAATTTGTAGTTGCAACAGAGCATATAATGTTAGGGCCTTTTAACAATATCCCAGAAGCACTCTGTTATCGTATCTAATGACATTTAAGGAAGGTTCAATGCAAGTTTTTGCACCTGTGTTATTAGACAATACTGCTATATGTATCCACTGTAAAGTAATTTCGTTGTTTTCTATGTCAGTTCGGAACAGGGTTCGTTGAGCGCTCGTTTGACAGAGGTCTATGCTGAGCTGCAAAGAATAGAAGCTGACAAGGCACCGGCCAAGGCTGCCATCATCCTCGCTGGTCTTGGCTTTAGTTCAAAGATGCAGACACAGTGCACACGGTAAGATGTGATCATCACTTCAGTTCAAGCATATGAATTCACTGATATATTAATTAATTATATTAAGAAAATTTATAAAGTGCAAGTAAATGTAACTAAATACAACGCATACACACTAATAGGCTAGAAATTTTAATTGTTGAAGGTGACTAAAGTTAATTTCTGCAACATTGATATAAATTGATTGCCTTTATATGACTTCCATTTTCTTCTTCATTAAAATTTGCCATTTAAACTTACTTGATATATTTATTTTGTACTAACTTACTATTATAGATGTCGAATATTGAAAAAATATGGCTCTAGGCACTTAGTTCATTCTGTGTGGACTGCATGTGAGTTATTATATGCACTTTCACACTTAATTCAAAGAAAGTTTAATGGGCAGTTAATAGGTGACAGCCGGATTGCTATTAAGTTGAATCAGCCAGTAAATTAAGTTGAAATGGCTGGTCACCTTACCCTCAATTATTTGGTGCTTGGTTGGGAAAGAGTCGTGCTGGAGATGCCACAGTTCTGTTAACTTTAATCGATCTATGGAGTATCGTCATTTATTGTAACCATGTATGACATTTTATGTCATACATGAGCGCCCTCGTAGCGGCATGGTCGCGTTACGGTGCTTAGAAATTGTCTGTGTTATTATGTGTGTTTAAGTATTATAGTCAAGTTGACTGGTTTTAAGTAGTGTTATGAACCATTTGGCTGGTTAAGACAACTAAGTTTTTCATAATAACAGTTGGCAATGGCTCTCAGGTTGGTCTTTTTATCTTTGTCTGTAGTGAGTTCTCTGGAGGCTGGCGGATGAGGTTGGCACTTGCCAGGGCGCTTTTCTCAAAGTAAGTAATGCCCAAGACCTGATCATGATGAATTTTGGTCTCAGATGAGTTGTATAAATGAAGTATATGAAATTGAAAAAATTAATTAAATGAATGAAAAGCTATGTAACAGTAGTTCGTAACAGCAAATATGTATGGCCACTCGTAAAGAACCTGCTCGAAGTTCTTCAGATCTGACAACGCGAAACCACGATCGAACAGCAGATATTGATGTCTTACGTGTGTGTGTGGAAAAGTGCAGCTGAAGTTAGAACTGTCCAAGATGCCACTTTGACTTTTCAGCTGCATAATGTTAAAACGATGTGCTTGAACGTTAGTTTGTTGGCTCACGTTATAACATACATTCTGCAGGTTGACGCCTAAATTTGACTGTATGGTGGCCTTGAACTTTAAGTGTTCAGTGACATGTTTGATGCTGTTCGTACCTTACTTTACAAGTCCATGAAGCACACTGACTGATTCCTTGTCATAACATAGCAAAGCTAGAGCAAAACAAATATGAGTTTTGTAGTTCTGTTGCAGTTGAAGAGTGGAATAAGGCCTGTGTAGTTAAAGGGGAAACTGTGGGTTGTTAGTTAAAAAGTCTAGTTTTTCTGTATCATTTCAAGAGCAGGTTATAAGAGCTTGTAATGCAGTTTTTGTTTTATCATTGTTTACCTTGGTTGTTTCTTTGTAGGCCAGATCTGCTTTTACTTGATGGTAATGTCATTTTTTCATTTTCAAGTGTAGATTGTTTAGTATAAAAGTGCCAGATTTAATGACTGGTATGACCGTTATGATAGAAATCACAGTGACACAATTTACGACTCGGAAGTCACTTCACACAAACTGATCTGTTAGGTAACTGGTATTAGATTCTGATGTTTTTTGATTACATATATGTATACCGGATTACCGGTACTTAGTGGTACATATATTATATTATGATCTGTTAGATTGGCTTTATTTCGTGTTTATATTTTACCGGTTAAACTTTGAATGAAACTGGTAATTCTACTATGAGCTGATTTATTTACAAAGTTGGTCAGTTTTGCAAAAATAGATTGACTGAGTGTTAATGAAGTCATGGGAAGAAATGAGGAAGTAACTAGAATATATTATATCAGTCTTTGGATTGACTTTTTGTTTTTGTGTTGTTCTCCAGAGCCGACCAACATGTTAGACATGAAAGCTGTTATTTGGCTAGAAAATTACCTGCAGGTTTGTTTGGGTATTGTTGAATTTATACTTACGTGGTGTGACAGATTTCTCATTTATTTCTAATTTATTAAGACCAGTGCAAAAGGGATGTAAGCTATACTGGTGCTGTTTAAAATCTCGGCTCAATTTTATCTGAGAACCAAATTATGATCCTTCTTTGTATTAGTATACTCATTTTAATTAAATGAGCCTCTGACTAAAGACGCTTAACTTTGGATTTGAATATTAATCCTGTCAATGGTGTCCAGAGGCCTGGGCTTCTGCTCAGAGGGTGGTACCCAAGCTGTGGAAGTATTTACACCCAAACCCTGTCAAAAACGTATAGGCACTCTTTGTCTTCATTCAGAAATGCCTCAAGACCAACTCGTTCTTACTAGCTATCAACCATATGTGACGCCAGGGGTCAAAACCCGTCACATGTCAGTTTTGACCTTTTTATTTAGTCATATTCTACAATTAATCTGCTTCAAAATACTTTTTACAGATTGAAAATATCTTTTTGCTAACTGAAGTTATGTTCGTTTGATTCTTTCATTAATGTATACTAAGAAAATCGAATAAAATTTTTTGGAATATTCGTGTCATCAAAGTCCTCGGCAACCATTACTTGATTGTACTACAAATTTGCTGGACAATAAAGGACTATATCCTGTATCGAATAAAACAAACGGCATCAAACTCGGATTACTACAGTGCAAATTATGGCAAATTCATAGGCAACTGGTGAATTGAAGAATGTTCAATATTTTTAACCATTCTCGCCTATTTCAGCTTGTAGCTCAATATCTAGGAAGCGACAAGCGACGGGTTTTGAGCCCTGGCGTCACATATAGTTATCTAACTGCTCTTCACTTGCAACTGACTAAATATGCCTCAGATTCATATTCCTGTATGAGTTTGTGTGTGTTAAAACTTTCAATAGTAATAATAGTAATAGGTACAAATGAAATTTGGAAGCAGACTTTTGCATTAGGCAGATTGGTTGGTTGGTGATTGGTTGGACTGGTTTTCTTCAGACTTGGGTATCTACAATACTTGTGGTATCTCACGACCGAGAATTTCTGAACAGCGTGGCAAGCGACATTCTGCATCTTCACTCACAGAAGATCGAGGCATACAGAGGAAACTATGAAGTATACGACAAAACAAGAACAGAACGACTCAAGAGCCAACAGAGAGAATACGAAGCACAGAAGGCGTATCGAGACCACATCCAGGTTTGTCATTGTTGATGTGTTCTTGTGTTACGAGTTCAACTGTTTTCTTATGAATTGTTTTCCTTCTTTATGTTTTGACGTGTTGTATTGTGTCAACAGTTACTAGTGAAATAATATAATTTATTTTTTGTTTGATGTAAAACCTTGTTGGTTGAAGACTGATATAGATGCTTGGGCCATGCCTTATTAAACCAAGCAGTCAGTCCCACCAGGCCACCACAATTTCTTAGAAATTCATGACTTTCAGCTACAGTGTAAATCATTATGTTTGTGGAATCAGGTACAATATTGGCCTCTAGCTATGCATATTTTGCAGAAATTGACTTTTTGAACCTAGTAAGGTAATGCGTTTTAACAGACTTAATTTTGTACTGCCTTTGATAGTAACATCCCAAGTAAGATAGATAGACTTGAGAAATTGTCACTTAGTATTGAAGGTAATGAAAACATGTAGCTTCTGTCTTTCATGGCTAAACTTGCAGTGACTGAAGATGGCCTTTGTCGGTTTTATGTCGATACTTGTGAACGCACAAAGACATGACTACCTATGAGATTTTAACTTCGGACCAATATGGTTGTTTGCTCTGCCATCTGGTTTTAAGTGTTCCACTTGGAAAATAAATTACTCTGAGATTCCCTCTTCAGCTGTTTTACTATTATAGTTTATTGTTAACTCATTTTGTGAATTATAGCTATATGTTTACACAAGTTTACCTACCTTATAAACAATGGTTTTAGAAACAATATTAGTACTGTCAAATAACATTATTGTTGCGGTTCATCTGATAGATCTTTGTTAATAAACCATTCAATTGATCCCCAGAAGAAACCTTTGAGGACCTTGGTGGCTGATTTAAGTGTAACTGGTGGACTATAATCATGCCTGTGCTTAAATCCTTGCATTGGCTTCCTGTTCAGCAAAGAATTAGTTTCAAATTGGGGGTCATTGTTTATTAAACTTTTAATTCTGGCCAGCCATAATACTTACCAGTTCTTACTCTCCAGTCTTATCATTATTCAACAGGGTCATCTGATTATCTTTGTTAGTCATACCTATATCCAGAACTGTTCTTGGTGAACGAGCTTTATCAGTTGCTGGACCTAGTTTTTGGAACTCTCTCCCTGTGTCTGTGTGCTCTGCTCAGTTGCTTGTGTCATTTCGTTCTCAACTTAAAACTTACCTCTTTCAAAATGCTTTTACACCATTGGCAGGCTCTCTGTCTTATGGACTGATCTTCTGGATATTGACCTGATTATGGCTTGGTTTTGGTGTGCCATCAGTTGATGCCTTATGCGTTAGACACTGGCTCAATGGAAGTTACTAATTACAATTACATGCTTCATAGATCTTTTTTAACCCCTTAAACTCAGCTGTATCGTGTACTTGGAAATGATCATCTGTGTTTCTCTTACACAGGTCTTCATAGACAGATTTCGATACAATGCAAACCGAGCAGCGCAGGTTCAGAGCAAGTTGAAATTGCTAGAGAAACTGTAAGATATGTTTTGTTTTTTGCGTCACTAAATGAAAACTTATTAGAATCACTTTCAATGCAAGTTTTCAGAACCGGTGTTGATCTTTTATTGTAAATGACACAAGTAAGGTTGTGATTAGTCAATGTTGTTAATTTCAAAATCAGTGTCTTTTACAAGTTTATTATTACTGACATCAGTAATATTTTTGAGTAGTTTGATCTAATACATGTAATTTATGGCAAATTATTTAATTTAAGCGTAACACATGTGTATCTAAATGTGGGCATTTATATTAAACTGTATTTTATTATTATTGAAACCAATGATGTTGCAGCTTTGGTAATTTAAATATAAACTTGGTCAGTTACATTAAGCAGTGTACATCTGAACTTGGTCATTTATATTAAACATTATAAATGACAAAATTTTTACTTAGTAACTTGCCATTCCAGGACATTTGTTTTAAATATTTCATGAATGAATTTCATAACATACGAGTAACACAAAGGTGACATTTTATTAAAATTTCCATTCAGAGTTTAAATTTAATCCTTAGATAATTATGATAAACTTAGAATTATAATGGTGAAGAACTGATTTTAAGAGAGTGATTTTATTATTGTTTCTGAAAGTAAATATTTATGCATTTGTCATTTCTTATTAATCCTACAAATGCTGTACTCTGTCTAACAAAAAGCATCTGAAAATTATAAGAAAATTTTGCTCTTCTAATTGTTTCCATTTTCCTTGTAATTGTAGACCTGAATTGGTCCCAGTTGAAAAGGAGACAAGTGTTACCTTCAGGTTTGTGCCCCTTCATGTTTTATTCTCTTTTGGATCTTCTAATGTAATCAAATCTACTGACATCTGTACTGCCATTTTCATAATGTGTGTGTAAAATCATTGGGTTAACCCATTCAAAACTCAATAAATGAGGGATCTTGAATTGTCAGGATGTTTTTATGCATCATATTTGTTTTATTGGTTTTATATATTTATCATAATCGTAAATTGGTATAGCTCCACTTCAAGAGACTTTGCCGAGGCTTTTCTGACCTGACAACACCAACCACGATCAAAAAGAATGGTTCTCAAACGCTTGCGGAAACTATATTATTATAAACATGTAGATGTGTTTGAAATAAAGATTTGGCACATTTGTTTACGTTCCTGAAATGGCTGGTGAATGTTTCTCTGTAATTGGTACAGATTTCCTGATGCGGAGAAACTGTCTCCACCGATTCTACAGCTCGATGAAGTTACATTCTATTACAACAAAGATAAACCGATCTTTAATAATGTAAATCTTTCAACGAGTATGGATTCACGAATTTGCATTGTAAGTCACACATTGAGTTTTGGACATATTACATACTTATAGTTTATGTAGATGCAAAGTTTATGAAACTTCTGTTCTGTTTGGTAATTGTTGTTTAGAAGCTGAGCACCAGGCTTAAAGATGCAAATGGCAGTCTTTGATGTCTTTAGCAAAAGAACTTTACTGCTTGCTGTCACAAGCTCAGATTTAGGAAAATTATGAGTTCTGCAGTTTTTATTGTGATCTCTGTATTCAATTGTAAATTCTTAAGTACTTTATTTGAATAAAATCTGTCTCTGTAGATCACATCCCAGATAGCAGCTCAATTGATTAGTGGTTTAAATGTGCAGGACAACTAAGAGCAATGTCGGGTTTTCAGTTTTCTATAAACAAAACAAAGGATATTTGAGGATTTCTCTTAACATGGAAATATTTATAGCACAATTTCTGTGAAACTTTTGTCTCAGAATGTAGTGAAGAACAAACGTTTAGCTAAATATAAAGATATATGTGAATGAACTGTGGTGATGACACAGGTCGGAGAGAATGGCGCTGGTAAAACAACCCTCCTGCGAGTGCTGCTGGGTGAACTGAGCCCTGTTCGGGGTATTCGTCATGCACATCGTAATCTGCGAATCGGTTACTTCAGTCAGCATCACGTGGACCAAATGGATCTGAATGTAACAGCAGTTGAAGTCTTGGCAGCCAAGTTGCCTGGTAAGTAGTGCTGTTGTTTTTTTCTGTATTTATTAAGTGCCACTATCTAAACACTATGCATCGATTGATGGTGCTCATCAGTTGTGTATGAAGGACTTGCTCAAGGTTTCTACATGGTAACTGTTGTAAGGAGGGACCGAAACCAGTCACTTTATAAGGCGAATGCTTGAACCAGTTGATGATGTGAAATGCAACCACGTAGATGATGTGAAATGCAACCATTGTTCAATTGCAGTTGTATTTAAACTCTTGCACCATGTGAATTCAAGAGAAGCATGGGTGCAGAAAAGCAAGTACGCAGGATTTGAAATTGAATTGAAGAAAACGAGAAACTGATTGAGCATTGATTTCACTTCAAAAATTCCAAGTAGTTTGAGTTATTGAAATAGTTGCAGCAGCTTTCTAACAAGGGACCTATAGTTGAAGACAACTTATTCAGCTCGTCACTTCTCAGCCCTGTGTAATTAGATGTTTAGTAACTAATAAATTGTTTAGATGTGTTTGATGTTTGTAGTGTAATTGTGAAGTTGATCCTGGTTTTGTGAAATTCTAGGTAAACCAGTTGAATACTACAGAAGTCAGCTCGGGTCATTTGGAGTTTCGGGAGAGCTGGCCATGCGTCCAGTGGGCAGTCTATCTGGTGGTCAGAAGAGCAGAGTTGCATTTGCAGTCATGAGCATGATCGAGTAAGTCAATCTGTGACTTGAATAGTCTGAAGTTATTATTTAGATTCCGTCTCAAGTTTTAAAATTCAATTTCAATTTTTTTATGTAATCTAATGACTTTGTATTATTGCCATTTTCCTTTAAATACTGGATCGCATTTGGTTTCTCCTCTTTTCCTCTAGCATTGTTTGTGGTAAGCATTTAAAACTATGATGTAATTGAGTAGCTTTTATGTGTTCATCTAGTGAAAGGGAAGGTTGCTTCTAATGTATGAATGAGATCATAAAAAGTCTGCTAGTATACATTGTTGTTGTGGAACTACCTTGTGGAACAATTACAATTACCTGTTGAAGTTCAATGAAAATCATTGTCCTTTTTTGGTGCAGAAAACTACCGAATAAGCCCTGAGTCTTTGTATATCAAAGAAGTACAGTGGAAAACAATTATCACTATAACACAAAGCATTGAAAACAAAATATTTGTTAAAATATAGAGTATGATTAATCCATCCCAGCACCGATGGTTTTACATGTAGATTAGTTCCTTTATCATGAAACTCATAACATGAAAACCTCACTAAACACAAAAAATTTGCCACTCCCAGAGAAGAAAATACAAAACGAGACTGTGGATAACACTAAATGTTGATTTATTTTCCATGTTAGGCTTTGTAATTGTAATATAACTTTGTTCATGCCCATATCTAATAAACAAGGCATCACCTGATGGCACACCAAAGTAACTAAAATAATCAGGTTAGTATCCAGGAGCTCAGTCAACAGCTGGCTCTGGTCATTCAGTGTGAATGGTCATGTATTGTTTCACTGCTGGGGCTAGGCTTGTGTGCTGGGGTGGTTGAGACATTCTTTGCTTCAAGTGTTGTGACATGTTTGGTGTAAATCATTTATAATCTCCTAAGCTCTTCATATAAATAACAACTTTGTGGGAAAATACGTTTAGTGTAGAACAACATATAATCTATAGCATTATACCTACTAACTGCATAGACTGCAGTTGATATAGGCTGCATATGGCAGATGTCAATGGAATCAGGACTAATGTGACAACAAAGTGACACATGTTAGTAATAAAGGCTTAAGATGTCATCAGATAGTGAAACTAGGCCAAGCATCTTCTCGTTTGCAGCCTGAGCTGTTATTGCCAAACTGTGTGGCTACAGCATAATACAAGTATAAGTGCCTCTTTATGTCCAGTACGATGTTTACGACTACTAGAAGATTTTGATCGGCTTAGCTGAGCTGACGAGTAACATTAATTCAGTTCAACGAATTGTTCACACTTAGTCCTGTGCATTTCAAGTTAAACAGTTTGGACTGTACCAGTGGTTAAATATTTACTTCCTGCTTGAATCATGTAGCACTAAGACCGATATCTGACTTGGCAAGCACTCTAGATATATTTAGCTATTCATGTTGCTATATGTGTCATTGTTATTATTACTACTGCCCTGTCACTGATGTAGCTGAAACATCTTTCAGTCCAAAATGGTGCTTTTGATGGGTGATAAATGAGGTTCAGTTGATACAAAGTAAATTTAAAGTATGAATTTGTTTTCAGGCCAAACTTCTTTGTTCTTGATGAGCCTACAAACCATCTCGACATGGAGACCATTGAAGCACTCACAGAAGCATTAGCAAAATTCAAGGTGATGAGAGATAGTGTTTGTAAGAGTAGTTTTGTTGCTGCAAGTCAAAATTTTTGGTGTTTTCACATTTGACATGCCTGTAGTTGTTTGCTGATATTAATACAGAGCTGCAATATCAATGTATATTAACATCTGCAAGGAATTTCACTTTTCTTACCAACTTAATTTTTCTCTTGAACAATTACTCTTTGTTACCAATATACATGTATCTGCTTTATTCTGATTCAGATATTTGCTAAGTAAAGTCAACCATATGGTTCAAGGAGTGATGTGAAAGTGATCAAGAATATTGGTCTTGAATTTTATAGTGTTGCAATGGCTGCTTATCTATTTTATTATATGACATATTATCTTTTCAATTTTGGCATTTAGGGTGGAGTGATGTTGGTGTCTCACGATGAACGACTCATTCGAAACGTCTGTAACGAGCTCTGGGTATGCGGGGCTCAAACAGTGCGATCGCTGGAAGGTGGACTGGATGAATACAAACGCCTGGTTGAGCAAGAGTTGATGCCTCAGAAATAATAATTGTGGGTTTATAGGTGTATAAATTTTCAGAACACTGAATAAGCCTTGTTACATTCAGTTATCAGATTGACATTTCTGATGACCAAATATTAGTCAAAATTAGGAGTGGATCAAGGCTGTAGCAGGAGTAAAAACAACTTTTGGCCTGTGTACCAATGGAAAAAATGTTGCACTTTACACTATTTATTTCATCATACAGTAGCTTGAAATGGTACAGTTACTGGTAGTTCCGACTGCTTATGATTAAAGTCCATTTCTGTTACTTATGACTTGTTCAAATTTCTTAGTGTTTTGGTGCTGCTTTGTGACTATCTTGTCTTACAAGTTACTGTTAAATTTCAATTGTTTTGTCAATACTAATACATTGTAGCAATCGAATTGTCTCTTATAGCTCAACTATGAGAAAGTGAGACAATCTGTATAAAATATTTTTCTGGTAGCCACTGGGAAAAGCATAATTATTGAGTTCTTCAACCAGCAATATTGCAAATAACAGTAGCTTCTGCTAACAGGGAATAATATATTTCTAAATATTAACTTCACTGGACATTGTCAATGTCTAAATGGCAAGTTTGGTGGTGAATTTTTAACTGCCATTTGAAGCTGAATTTTACCATTGTATCTGGACCTTTATAAAGCGCATTTAAGAACCCTTCAAAACAGTGCCGGTGTCACGAAATAGAGTATCCCCCATACATGCGTATCCCCTTAGCGAAATGGAGTATTTGGTTTAATTTGCATTTTTGGCGGTTTCTAAGTGTATTCAGTCGTACTGTTTGGATTTATTGCACACATAAAATTTTTGAATTGCGTATCTTTAGTTTGTACGTCGACCTGAAATCAATTTACTTTGTTTTTGGTGATTTTGACTGGAATTTCGTCGAGGCTATCGTGATGCGTATGACGAGGGGGGATAGAATGGTTCATCCCACCGGATACTCTAAACCGGTTTATTCCATCCGGGGGGATACGCTTTAGGGGGGATAGAATATCTCGCGACACCGGCCTTAGGGGCGTGCAAACCGTCCGAAAATGTCACAGAAAATTAACATGAACAAGACACCCTAATAATAATATGGTTTCGATAAAATCTTCTCTTTTGTCAATAAAATTAGTCAACTTCCTCTTTATCCCAGAATTCTTGTGTATAGTTAAATTTGACTTGTATAACAATCTACTAAAAATAAAATGGTTAGCAATGAAAACAATTTTGACTTGTGTCATGGGGGCCCGTACAGTATACTCTGCACGGGGCTCGAAATATCCTAAGGCCGGCACTGCTTCAAAAGCAAAATATGAAATTCATCGTATACATGTGCATAAATTCTCCAGTGTCTTGGTTAGATCACCAGTCCCCTCCATACATACTCTAATGAACTTGCTGTGCCGCCTTTGCATAGCAATTCAATAGCCATGCTCTGTTAACTTGGGGACATGTTTATTAATTAGTGTAACCGTTCTTGCAGTTCAGAGATATTTATCTAATTTTATGCACCTAAGTGTTCAACAGTGACTGCGGTTTTATTTAATTATTCAGAGCATTTATGTTCCACCCCTTCAAGATGCCTAGCCACATTCCCAGACTAGTCACAGTGGAGAGGACTTTTGAAGTGTGCATCAAATGAAAGACCATTTTACAGACTGCCACTTATAGGGCAGACTCGCCTTGCACCAATATGAACATTAAAACTACTGGAAGCAATATAACGATGATCTAAAGTCAACAAGTACAAAGCCACAATTTGCGGCGTGAATACAATTTATTATGCCTCCACGGTTCGATATCATAAGAGAAAACAAAACAAAAACAAAGGAGTAGCAAGCAGTCTGTTGTTATGTTGCACCACTCGATAATAACAATTTGAACAAGATCACAAATTAGCATTCCTCTTCAATACTTGGACATTAACAAATTATTTATATACAGTATGAATTAATTAACCTCATTATTCATGCCTTTCATGTATGTTAACATAATTTGTTTGCCAGTACAAATCTGGTTCACAGGTTCAGTTCAAGCGTTAACAAGATTACAGTGACAGAATGAGGAAAGTGTCAGTTTTGCCTTTACAGACAGTTAAACTTTCACCAGGTATATAGATGCAAGCATTGTAACAAGATGCAAAGCTGTATTTCTAACTAAGGAAGTAAATCAATCCGGTTTACAGAAAAGGAAAACGCATTTCCAGTACATAACATCGAGTGAACTCGGATCTGATTTTAGACAAAGATAGATCAGATCTATTAACAAGCCAAGCATTAAATTTATTTAAAATGAATGGATGCGTTCGCAACAGGTTAACTGTTGCAACAGTTGGTAGTCATGAGCTGCTGTTCAAAGCGTTTCAAAACAAACTGTCTCAGAATCAATCGCAATCAAGACCTTCACAATCACATGCTTACTGAGTACTTGGTTACCTGCACCAATTATTTCAAGTCCTTAGGAATTTTCCTTGATGCCAGTCAGGTAACTTTCTACTGCTTCACGATTAAATCTGATGGCATCATCGAGTGCTGTCTGACCCCAGCGATCTTTGGCATCCATCGGCACTTGGCACTTTTCCACAAGGAACTTAACACATTCCAGGTGACCTTCAGATGAAGCCACGTGAAGGGCTGTCCTGCCGTCATAGTCTGCCAAAGTCATATCCTGGTTTGCCATAGCCATTCGAATGAGGCCAATCAAGTCGCCATTGCCTGCGCTGAAAAGCAGCTTCACAATCTGGTTGCTTTGCATGTCTGTACGCTTTACACGTGGATTGAACTCCGCTCCTGGACGCTGCAGGCAGCTGTAGTGGTGGAAATTGAAAGTTTGCACAAGTTGCTTACAGAACTGCAATCCGCGAACACTGTTTCCAGTTTCATCCAGTCGAGGAGACCAAAGGCACATTCCAAGGACGTTTGGAACAACAAGCAGTATGCCACCTGAGATGCCAGCTTTTCCAGGCAGCCCAACTGTGAATGCAAATCCGCCGGAATACTCGTACATTCCACATGAGTGCATCAGCGACAGTGTGTTTCTCACTGATGTTGAACTCAGAACTTGTTCCTCAGTTAGAGGACAGTAGCCACCGTTAGCAAGGCTTGCTGCAATTATGGCACCAGAGTTGACATTAATCTCCACAGAACATAGCTGAAAGTACAGATCCATTGTCTCGTGCAGGTTTAGGCCGTCTGGGAAACACTTGTTTTCACGAAGATAATAGCCGAGAGCATAATTCCGATCAGCAACTTCCCTCTCTGACAGAAAAGTGGCGTTGTTGAATGACACAAATTCACCACCGCTAAGACGTCGATACTGATTCAGTATGGAGTCAAAGCGATCAGAAAGCGACATGTTGTGGTAGAGAAGTGAGGTCACCACTAAGGCACCATCATTGTTCATCGGATTATGTGGCTTGCCAAATTTGTTCAGCTTCATTGAATCAAACGTTTCACCATTTGGCTCATGACCCACATACTGATGGACGACATCAGCACCAAGCTCGTGAACTGCCAAGGCATAGTTAATTGGTTTACCACTCGACTGGACAGTGAATGGCGCCTCAACATCTCCAATACTGTGACGCTGTCCATCGACTGTGCACAGTGAGATGCCCCAATAGTCAGGACTGTAGCTTGACAGTTGAGGGATGTACGTTGAAACTTTTCCACCCGTGTTGGATCTGCATGCCCAGTAGATTTCGTCAATCATACTGCAGAACTTTGAAAACTCTGGAATAACCAAATCGCCAACGAAGGCTTTTCGAATCATCACTATGTTATCCTGAATACAGTTCTGCAGGCCTTCCTTATCCAGTAGCACATCTACAACTTCTGCCGACCCACTGTACAGGTCGTTGATTTTCTGCATTGTTTCTGCCAAGCGTGGATCATTCTTCCATAGTCCAGAGTTCTTGATTCCCCTCAATAAGCGCGACACTAACATCCTGTCCTGTCCTTCACACAGAAGTTCATAGAAGTGATCCAGGAACTGGCTGTAACTGAAGCTACCCAGGTCATCTTCTTTTGTGCGTACTTTGATTTGGGGAAGTTTGTTCTCGCCATTGTTTAAGTCTCCTGCAGTGTGTACATATAGTCGGCCTGTCTCCTGGTAACTCCTAGGAATTCTGTATCTCAGTGCTATGTTTTGTGAACTCCACCTCCCACTCGAGAAGAAACTTTTTGCTAGTGTTCTAAGCATCATCCTTACCAAAACGAACCAGATTCAAGCTCAATTCATCAAGTTGTCGCAGCCCACGTAAAACTTCAAACAAACACCTTGAATTTTATGCTATATTCGAAAATATTCGCAACCATGAGACTGGTCTACTTATACAGAGTTCATCTGAACGCGGCCGAAGCTCATCGTCGACGATTAGGTTCGCTGCAACGAAAATGACGACTGTTCAATAATAGAAATTACAACCTCTCATACGAACGCAGTATTGCACAACCAACGATTTCAATTGTTTACATCTTGTGAATCGGTGTAAAGATTGGCAAAGATGTAAAACTTGAACAATGAAAATTTACTGCACATTACATTTCATTCGAACGAACCAGAGTCAACTTAAGCAAAGGCTATATCTAGCACTGGCATAGATCTATAAATTGCGTGTAAACACTTGTTTATAAGACTGCGGCGGCGCTAAGCGACGACTCGAGTAACGATTGTCTGTACAGTGAATTTCGACTTAAATATGCATACATGAATGAGCGTAAGCTAGGTGTGCCATGTGGTGTCAGATTGCTTCACTGTAGCCGTTCTCTTATATTAAAGCGTACACTTTACCTTAATTAGGACGTCACGGGGCCAAGGACACGATAATTTCTACAGTAGCATCTTGTAGGTCTACGCACTGGCTGCGATCTTGTTGACAGGTGGCGGGAAGGAAATAAGAATTGATCTAGTCAAAAAAGAGTTTTTAACTGATCTGCTCAAAAAGAGGTCCAAAAATGTTTGCCTTTTTTGGTGTTTCTTCACAGTGGGGGGAGGGAGGGGGCAAATGTATGGTGTGTCTCCCACTCTTAAAGGTGGAGGCCTTGTCGACCTCGATCCCCCGCCCCGGATCGCCGCCCATGGGTCTACGACTTTCCTTGTGGGCAGACAGCCATTTTCTTAAATTGTAGATGGCAATCAAGCTGGCTTAATATACCCAATAAAACGAACAAATGTGACTTTCGTGCTACCGCTTCTTGCATTGTATAGCCCAAGATCTACCGTTGGTCATTCATTTTGAGCAAAATAGCGCTCTATCATTCAAAAGATAAATCTGACAGTTGCTGTTAAAATGCACAGACGGCGTTTCCTTTCGTCCAATTAAGAGAACGACGATAGATGTCAATCTCACTGTCAACAGAAACGATTGCCACTTGTGGTCGCTGCTTACACTGCTGCTGCTGCTGCTGCTGCAAACACAATTGCAGAGGATACTGCGTTGTTGTTGATGCATCAGCTGCATCCTCTTGGTTCAGCGTGGCAGTTCATTTAGGGCCAAGGATCCTATAATATTAGTGGATTGGTTACTCGTGAAAATAATGTGAAAATAATGTGTAAATCAGTTTCACTCATCCCCAGATGTCGCCCAACTTCAAATTTTGTTTTTGACATCAATATGGTGTTTTAAATCTCCATAGACAATTTTTTACTTCGCAAACATTTTTCGTCGATTTGCCTTCGTAAATATACTTAGGAGCCTAACTGAATGCATTTGTTACGTAAATAAGATGCGACATTTTCCTGGTCCCCCGATTATCGCTCAAAAACTAGTCACAGGAGTGTCCAGTCCTTTGAATAAATGGTCCTTGATTTAGGGCCTAGAGTAGGTTGGCGGTTTCTTGATATAAATGATATCGTTAAGCTAAGTAGGATCGAGATTCGAGAGATTTTCTCGCTTGTTTGGTTCAGACTATCCTGCCACTGAGATTCATCTTCCTCACAGGACTTTCACACTCTGCTGTCAGTCCCAATTATGTTTAAAATTCCAGAAAAATAACCCAGAATAATAGTATCGTCGTCGTCGTCGTCGTCATTACCATTGTCAAGAACAGCAACGTCATCACCATTGTCGTCACCGTTTTTCGTATCATCATCGTCGTCGTCGTCGTCAGCATCTCAGCTAAGTATTGTTGGTGTTCTACTTGTACTTAGGAACACCGATCGACCGACCCACCAGGCCCGTAGCCAGATAAAATCAAGATGAGGCAAACAGTGGCGGCGCCAGATTTTTTTTAACCAGGGCAAAGCCATGGCAGTCATACAAGTAACCAGTGCAGAGGGCGATTTATGCCCCGAATAAATCATGGGCAGAGCAAAAATTCTGGCAGGGCAACGACTAGGGCAAAGGCTTTTTAACCAGGCATTTGCCCTGCATGGCTCGCCCTGGTGTAGCGCCGCCTCTGGAGGCAAATCCCCTCCCATCCCGTCCCTGCCCTCCCTCCTGCCCTTTCCGCTTTCCTATCCTTACCCCTCATTTTTTCCCTCCCCCGCCCATCCCTGCCTTCCCCGTCCCGCCCTATCGCCACAATATTTCCTGCCTTCCCAAGCCCTTCCCATCCCCTCCTCAGCCCCTTCTTTTTAAGTGGGGACTGTGGGGTCCGGGGGTATCACCTCCGAAACTTTTTTATAATCTAGACGCTCTTAGGTGAGTTTTAGAGCATTTTAAAACCAACCAAAGCAGCATTTTGTAATGCCTAATAATGTTTTGGAACGTTCTTTAAAAGCCTGTCTGCAACTATGATCACACCTGAAGCCGAAGCAAGTTTTTGAAGTAAGGGGCCATCCACATATTACGTACGCAAGGAGGGGCAGGGGGTCGGATTTCGGCGATTTTGCGTACGGGTGCGAACGGGCGGGGAGGGGGGGGGCAAAATGTGTACGTACGCAAAATAAATTTCTAATTATGACGTCCACATTAGCCTATTTGTAACTCTGTATTGTCCTATAGTCGTTCGATGGCATTTTATTACATTATATAAAAGCCATGTGCAGTTATTCTGTGCTGTGAACGAGACACCTATAATTTGTCTATATTGGCCCTCACTCATCCTTCAATCTGGCCTAAAGTGCAGACAGTCCCTGCCGAGACACTTTCTGCAGCTGGTCTTCGGGGGTGGTGGTGTGCGTCAAGCGTACGTATGCAGGGGGGGGGGTGTGGAAGAAAGTACGCTTGCGAACAGAGGGGGAGGGGTCCAATTTTCCCGGATTTTTGCTTACGTAATATATGCATGGCCCATAAACATTACATTTTGCGGATTTTTTGCAGGACTCTAATTGTGTTGTTCAACTTGTTCTAACTTCTAAGGTGTATTAACACATTTCAGTTTACTACATAACAAACACTATTCAAGTTGTGTTGCACAAAAAATGTAATGTAAAAAATAAAAAAGTTCTTTATATTCCACAATAAAAAACAGAAACGTAGGCCTAGTCGTTTTATAGGTTGTCGACGCATCATGATCTTGTCCTATAGCCGACTAAGTCTTCTAATCCTAGCTTATTTGAAGTTATTTCTTAAACTTAATTCGTAATAATTATGATTTTAAAAAAAACAGGTAGCTAATCCTTTAATTATGTTCGATTGCCGGAACCTACAAAAGAATGCAAAATGACAACTTGAAATTGTACAGGCTGGTTCCATAGTTACCTAGAATGTGTTCCTACACATAAAGGTCAGCAGAGGTGACTCAATAATATTAGTTAGACCAGACATTAATATTATTTAGACCAGACACTTGGAGAAGAAGTCAGGCAAGGTAATCGTAATCGTAACCTCAAAACTTCTAAAGCGCCACTCGAAGGCCAAGCGCAGGACACCAGGCTATCACGAGCGCTACATCAAATCGGAGGAGGTTTTCCAGAGAGTGGTCCAAAAGAGGTCGGAGTCCGGTTCCAGAGGGTCAGATCAAGAGAGGAGGCAGAGCAGCTGTTGAGGCGGGTGTCGTTAGGGCGAGAATTGGAAAGCGGAGGATCAAATGAGTCAGAGTAGGGGTACTTGAAAATGTGATACCTCAGTTTTGAGTGGAAAGCCCGGGAGGTGATCAGGAGGAGGATGGAGGACGGGTTGCAATGACGATGGAGGAACCGAGAATCTGCGAAATTCAGACGGGAAAATTCAGAGCTGTGTTGGATATAGCTCGGTTGGAGAACTTGCGATGAGTTGTGACTGGGGGGTCGAGAAAGATAGGAGGAGGATCGGGTGGGGCGGGTTGCCTGGATGGTGAAGAGATCACGGAGGTACTTGGGCTGGGAATATTGTAGGGAATTGTAGGTTAGTGATACGACTTTGAAGTCGATTCGCTCTGGGATTTTTAACCAATGGAGTGATTTGAGGATGGTAGTGATATGATGATGTTTGGGCGTTCTATAGTGACAGCTCTGGCTAGTAAGTTTTGGATAAGTTGCAAACGCTTGATTTGGGTGGATTCAAAGTTGAGGAAGAGGGAATTGCAGTAATCAAGCTTTGAATGAACAATGAGGTAGCAATGGTAGAGGCAGTTTTAAGGTCGAGCAAGGGCCGGATGCATCAGAGGTCACGAATGTGCATGAAGCAGGATCGCGAGAGGTTGGAGATGTGGTTAGAGCAGAGGCGTAACTTTGGTCTAGAAAGATGGGGGTATCAAATTTCGCATCGTTTCTCCTTCAAGACTGTTAAATAATTATAATGGCGCCCAATGAATCCATATTTGGGGCCATTTATGCGCAATTCCGAATAATGATGATGATTATAATAACAATAAAAATAAATATAATAGGCCCTTATTAGTGATAATGAGCAAAATAATAAATATAATGACAATAACATAGGGACCTGCGAATCACAAATTTTCAGACGAATCGAATCTCGAATCGAATCGGGGGTAAAGGTTCGAATTCGAATCGAATCTCGAATCGAATCGGCGGGTACCAGTTTGATATTCATGAAGCTTGATAGCACAGGCGTATCACAGTATCAATATATCAATAACTTTTCTGCAGTTTAAAATCAATTAAACTAAACATTAAACTAATTAAACTAATTTAATAGAATTAAAAATAGCACAAATAATTTATGAGTTAAGTAAGGAAGTATATTCTTTAACCGCACTTTGGTGTACATACATCTAAGCGGAGCATAACTTTCTAATTATAAACCCTTTTCTTGCAGAGAGTTTGCTGTCATCGAGTTAACGGCGATTAATCAGCAGCCCTATTTTTTAAATAACTAGCATACAACAAAGTCGTTATCATTTTTCCGAAAAACGATTCGAATATGTTTCGAATCATGATTTCATTTTCAAATCGAATCGAATACCGCCGTCCGATTCGTTTTCGAATCGAATATCGAAGCTTCGCAGGTTCCTACAATAACAATAATAATTATATGATGATAATGACAATAATAATAATAATAATAATTTAAAATTACTAACAATTCATGTTTTCATTACCGGCCTATTGAAGAGACGTGTTTCGATCATAATTGAAGTGACGTAACAATATAGGCCTTTATTCTCCAAATGTAAACTTATAGTCCGTAGGCAAATGTCAAGAATTTGAAGATTGTCATAATTTTGGGTATAATCTTGGCAAATGTGTTTAAAATGTTCAAAATAGTGTTGTGCACGCAAAAAACCATGTTGCCAGTTTTTTATTTGGTCCCGAGTGCATATTTGGGACCAAATGTGCACTCCAGATTAACGGAACTTAAATTGAATGCGTTGTACTGAATTTTAGACTAGGCTTGGAATCTCAAAATAACATTGTTAGAAGCAAATCATGTAACAATTTGCTAACCGGCGTTTCTAGACTAATTTGACCCTGCTGAAAACGAAATCGTGGTTAGCAAGCTGGATTTTTAGCGGTTGCATGAAAAAACAAGATGGCGGCCAAAATGGCGGCCAATATCTTCATATGGCTAGAAGTACAGTCATGTACGTGATAAAAACATGGTTTTAGAGTCTAAATTAACATTTTTGGGGTTAAGGAATGCGATAGAACTAAAGACAAATATGTAGCACTGAAGAAAACAAAATGGCGGGCAAAATGGCAGCCAAATATCTTCAAATGGCTATAAATAAAGCCATGTAGACGATGGAAACATGATTTTAGAGTCGAAGTTAACATTTTCGGGGCAAAGGAATGCGATGGAACTAAAGACAAATATGTAGCACTGCCAGAAACAAAATGGCGGCCAGAGTACGTTGGATGACGAAGGCACTGATACTCAATGAAGACTGAATTCTTTTTGATGGAAACGAATTGGTTTCTTCTGCTTCTTCTTCTTCTTCTTCTTCTTCTTCTTCTTCTTCTTCTTCTTCTTCTCCTCCTCCTCCTCCTCCTCCTCCTTCTTCCTCTTCCGCTGGGATTAGTCCCTCGCTGGGGAGTGATCAGCCACTCGGATCCTCTGTCTCCATCCCACTCGATCTACGGTGTTTTCTTTTTTCAGGCCCAGAAGCCTGAGGTCGGGCTGAACCATGTCCATTCATCTCGTCCTCTGGCGTCCTCGGCTGCGTTGTTCATGCACCTCCTCTTTCATGATTCTTTTGATGCTGCTCTCTTCCTCCGCCCGCTCTGCATGTCCATACCACCTCAGTCTGGTTTCGCGCACCTTGTCAGATATACAGTCCACTCCAAGTGTTTTCCGGATATTCTCATTTTTCTTCCTGTCTTTCAGTGACACCCCAGATATCCATCGTAGCATCATCATCTCAGTTCTCTCCAGAAGTTCCTCCTCCTTCCTCCTCAGCATCCATGCTTCTGCTCCATAAATCAATACCGGTCTTATCATTGTCCTGTATAACTTTCCCTTGAGGCGAACTGAGTTCATGCGATCACACAGCACACCAGACAAATCCCTCCACTTCTGCCAGGCGACTTTTATTCTATTTTTGACATCTTGCTCACATCCTCCTTTAGCATTCATTATCGACCCCAGGCATTTAAAGGTTTCCACCTGTTGCACATTTCCCCCACCATCTATAACCGCCAGGTCCACATCTGTCCTAGAGCAAACCATGACTTCTGTTTATTCTTGAATTTATGTTGAGTCCCTTGCTCTCCAGTGCCTTCTACCAACCAGTGAAGCTTATCTGGGCATTCTCTGCTAAGCTATCCGCCACAATGGGATCATCAGCATACAACATATCCCAAGGTACCTCTCTCCCGATGTTGTCTGATAATGCGTCCAACAGTGAGCTCAGGCACGATCCTTGGTGTACACCTACTCGTATTTCGAACTCCACTGTGTTTCCAACCCTGCACCTCACCGAAGTGCGTGCCCCATCATACATGGACTTTACCAGTCGCACAGTTTTCTTCGTCACTCCCTTTTTCCACAGACTCCAGAATACTACCTCCGTAGGCACTCTATCGAAGGCCTTCTCCAGTTCCACAGAGGTCCAGTATCTCTTGCTGTTCCCTTCCATTACCTTTTCCTTGACTAACTGTGAATAACAGGGTATCCAACAATTTAACAGATTTATTGTCAACATCTGCATCCACTCGTGGTGCACCCATCAATGACATTTAACTAATCCAAAGGCTGCATGCCTATGATGCTGCTGCTCTTCGGACCACAGGTCTTAAGATGATGCAGCGTCATTCTTGGTCCCTAAGCCAAGAGCTAGCGACCCTCTCTTCTGTCCGCAGCTGTCTTCTGAAGAAAGCGCAGCTTATCTTGACCAATGAAAGATGATCGAGGATTGCACCTGGTTCAGTCTCTTCCCCATATATTAACGGAATTATCTATTTCTCGAAAGTTCTTCCGAACTATCGCCATCGACGATTGTTTTCTCGATATTCCGTGGTCGAGATCTAAGAGCAGAGATGTCCACAATCTACTGGTGTTCCAAGATCATTAGGCAAGCTACCCCATAGTTCCACCAGGCCTTCTGCACAACAGCAGAATTTGGTTTTCAGTGGATAACATTGACAAAGAAGTGATACCTCAGATGGAAGAGGGAGTTTTCATGGAAGGCCTCCAGATCCACAAAAGTCCAGTATCTCTTGCTGTTCCCCTCCAGTACCTTTTCCTTGACTAACTGTGAATTATCCCATACTCAGTCGGACGATCACTTTGGATGTATCATCACTTCCGGAGTCAGAAGGCGATATCACTGCTCAGCAAGTGTGGCGCAGAGGTGTCTTACGACCATGTTAAGAACGTATGCAGCAACCTCGCCAATATTGTGTACATAATGCATAAAATGGTCAAACAGCAAACACATGCTACTAAAAGTGTTATGTAAATAATGATGGTTAAACTGCAATAACATCAGTGAATGATGTAGAATGCTACTTCCTTTGTATGATTTGTCCAAGAAAACACTATACCAGACTGACCGCCATTTTGTCCGCCATTTGAAGATAATTGGCCGACATTTTGTCCGCCATTTTGTTTTCTGGCAGTGCTACATATTTGTCTTTAGTTCCATCGCATGCCTTTATCCCGAAAACGTTAACTTAGACTCTAAGATCATGTTTCCATCACATACATGGCTTTATTTATAGCAATTTGAAGATATTTGGCCGCCATTTTGTCCGCCATTTTGTTTCTGGCAGTGCTACATATTTGTCTTTAGGTCCATCCCATTCCTTGACCCCGAAAAGTTAACTTAGACTCTAAAACCATGTTTCCATCACATACATGGCTTTATTTATAGCCATTTGAAGATATTTGGCTGCCATTTTGTCCGCCATTTTGTTTCTGGCAGTGCTACATATTTGTCTTTAGGTCCATCCCATTCCTTGACCCCGTAAATGTTAATTTAGACTCTAAAATCATGTCTCCATCACGTACATGACTTTACTTATAACCATATGAAGATATTGGCTGCCATTTTGGCCGCCATCTTGTTTTTCTATGCTACCGTTAAAAATCCAGCTTGCTAACCGCGATTTTCGTTTTCAGCAGGGTCAAATTAATCTAGAAACGCCGGTTAGCAACTTGGTACATGATTTGCTTCTAACCATGTCATTTTGAGATTCCAAACCAAGTCTATGATTAAAGTTTCCATGCACTTTTCACATGTAGCTTTTGTAACCATTAAAAATTTCCCCGGGACCACTCAGAAAAACTGGCAAGAACATTTTTCATGATCAGTGAGGTATTTAGATGTAAAAAAAACACATTTGCCAAGATTATACCCAAAAAAATATCTATTTCACACTTGCCAACAGACTATTAATAACATTTTGTAGACTTTTTCATAATTAAGTGACGTAACTAAGGCCTTTATTGTCGAAATCTAAAAATTCCAATTATAGACGTGTTTATCTTAATCGAATGAGTCGAATGACGTAGCAATTGCTAGTCTTGTATTCTCTAACTTTAAACTTAATAACAATAGACTTTTCACAATTTAGGTAAGGCCTTTATTCTCTAATTCCGAGAATAAAAATAATAGACGTCTTCACAATTAGAATGACGTAACAATAAACCTCTAGTTTCTAAATTTAAAGTTATAATAACAGTGGACTTTTCATTGCTGAAGTGACGTAACAAAGGCCTTTATTCCTTAAATGCAAACGTATAATGACAATACACTTTTCGATAATTGAAGTGACGTAACAGTGGCCTTTATTGTATAAATCTGAAAGTTATTAAATAATGTGTTTCATAATTGAAGTGACGTAACAATAGGCCTGTGGTTTTAAAATTGAAATTTATACAATCAACGTGTTTCATAATTAAATTGACGTAAAAAGAGCCTTTTCTCTTAACATTTAAATTTACTAACAAAAAACGTGTTTCATAATTGAAAAGATGTACCAATAGGCCTTTATTCCAGGGGCGTAACTTTGGTTTAGGAAGTGGGGGTACAAAATTCGCACTGTTTTAGCTACGCGACTGTTAAATAATTATAACGGCATCGTTAATATTACAAGCATACTGATAATTATAGGCTGATGATGATGATGATGATGATGATGATGATGATGATAATGATGATAATGATGATGATAAATAATAATAGCGACAATAATAATAATAACAATGAGAGTGATGATGATGGTGATCACACTGATGATAATGCTCGGTAATTGCTTTGAATTTTGAGGGCTTCCTCAGAATACTGTAAAATAATAATGGACAAAAACAATGGGTATGAAAAGTAGGGGTACGGTATCATCCAGTCCTATAAGTGCGGGGTAGGCCTACGGATACCCCTCGTACCATCCATAAATTATGCCTATGGGTTAGAGTACGAGAAGTGTGGATCAAATGTAATACCAAGATTACGGAGGTGAAGGTAAGAGACCACGAGTTAGTCGATAGGTGCATGGAATTCAGTATGAGAATTGTATAAAAAAGACTGGGGGGTTAGACCTTGATTCATGTGGAGTTGGGGTGTGCAATGAAGACTTTACTCTGGGGTCCTAAGAAAGACTAGGGGGGTTGAACCCCCCAAACCCCCCAACAATTCTCACCCTGATGGAATTGTAATTATAACCGAAGACTTATATAGCGTCAATCAGATCAGAGGCACTTTCAACCTGCATCAATGCCAGCACCGGCAAAAAGGAAAGTTTTCAGGCGTCTACGGAACTGGAGAGAAGAGAGGGCAAGAAGATGTTGGCGGAGAAACAAGGGGAGACAGTTCCAAGCAGAGGGGCTAACATAGGCGAAACTCCTAGATTGTGCCGTGGAAGAGCGTATATGAGGGACAACCATAAGGCCGCGAGCCGAAGATCGTAATTAAGGAAGCCCTCGCAGTCAATGAAGAAACTGGGTTGCAAAAATTCATTAGGTAAGACGGAGCAGAGGCAGTGAGTCAGTTGCGCATGAGAGTGAGGGTTTTAAACCGAATTCGCTGTTGAGCAGGGAGCCGGTGGAGGGAATCACGGATAAAGGCAGACATGTGGACAGGAAGTGTCACGGATTTTCTTGATTTGACCAGGAAGGTCTAGAATGATGAATTCTGTTTTTGGAGTAGTTAAGGTAGATGAGATTGGAAGGCATCCACTGTGAGACTATAGGTTAACCATGTTGAGTAATTGTGTGGAGAAAGGTGGAGAAAGAGTTTGCGGAGAGGGATGTAGAGTTGGGTATCGTCTGCGTAGAGATGGTGGTCAACAGAGGAGGATTTTATGAGATGGTTTAAAATGTGTGGGTATACAGTATCAGGATGAAGAGGAGTGGACCCAGGACGTAGCATTGAGGGACACTGCAGAAGAGATGGAGGGGTTGCGAGCAGTGGTTGGAGGCCTTAGCAGAGAAGGATCGGGAAGACAAGTAAGACTAGAACTAGAGTAGAGCAGTGCCAGAGACCCCAAACCAAGAAGATAATCGTTGAAGGAGGAGACTGGGAATGATGGTGTCAAATGCGGCGGAAATATCGAGAAGACAGAGGCAGGAAACTTGCTGATGTCTGACGGCAGAGACCAGTTTATTGCACAGAGATACAACTTAAGTTTATGTGGAGTGGTGTTTATAGTGAAGCCAGATTGGTGGGGGTTATGAAGTGAATCAGAAGAGAGGTAGTCGTTTAGCCGAGCAAGGACAATAATTCGTTCAGTTAACTTAAAAATAAAGGAAAGATTGAAGATGGGACTGTAGTTAGATAGGTTTTCCTCGCCAAGATTTGCTTTTATGAGAAGGGGAGTTACTAGAAAGTGTTTAAATGCAATTGGGAAGTTGTCGGTAGAGAGTGAGAGATTGATCACTTGGTGATTAAAGGAGCGAGGACAGAGGCACAGTCTTTTAGAAGAGAGGTGGGGGATAGGATCAAGTTCGCACTGCTTGTTGGGAAGAGAGTTTAGGAGGAGTGACACTTGTGCATCGGAGGCGGGAGAGAGAATTGGGAGCGATGATTGATAGGCAGTAGGAGTAGGGTTGAGAGAATGGGGTGAATCAGTGCTGGAGAAACCAAAGGGGAGTGTGTCTAGAAGAGATTGAAATACTCTATTACTCCTTACACGATATCTTAATTCTCATGTCTAGGTAAGCCAAAATTACGGAGGTGAAGGTCTTACCTAGACATGAGAATTAAGATATCGTGTAAGCAGTAATAGAGTATTTCAATCTCTTCTAGACACACACTCCCCCTTGGTTCCTGCAGCACTGATTCACCCCATTCTCTCTACCCTATGTACTCCTACTGTCATCAGCTAGTTTATCCATATAATTAAAGTCATGCACTGGATGTAGGTCAGGTGAGTTTTGTCGCAAATAAGATTGGGTCAGTAGCTGAACCTTGACCAATAACACTGGAGTTAATATACAGTGGTCCTGAAGAATGCCCATCATGCTTAATGATATTCATTCATTCATTCATTCTAAGAATTTGATATATCGCCTATTCAAGATACCTACTCAGAGGCGCTCCAGCTCAGCCACAGCTAAAGAAATGTGATTCGAGGGACTAACAAAAGCAGGTGAGTTTAACCGTGGCAGCAAGCCCAGGTCTAAAGGGAGGCCATTCCAAAAAGCTCCCCATTGCCGAAGAGCGGAGAGATAGGATATGCGCTGCGAAACAGGAAGCCAGTGAAGGACATCACGATTAAAAGCAGACAGGTGCATTTTTAGGAAGGTGGCCAATGAGGCGAGCCGCTGAGCGGAGAACCCTATCAATGCGCCCAATTAACCTAAGAGGCAAGCCTACAAGTACCACACTGCAGCGATCAAGTCTACTGGTGACGAAAGAACCACAGTAACATTGTGAGAGAGAGAGAGAGAGAGAGAGAGAGAGAGAGAGAGAGGAGAGAGAGAGAGAGAGAGAGAGAGAGAGAGAGAGAGAGAGAGAGAGAGACAGACAGACAGACAGACAGAGACAGAGACAGAGAGACAGAGACAGAGACAGAGAGACAGAGACAGAGACAGAGACAGAGACAGAGACAGAGAGAGAGAGAGAGAGAGAGAGAGAGAGAGAGAGAGAGAGAGAGAGAGAGAGAGAGAGAGAGAGAGAGAGAGAGAACTCGGAGTTGGCGTAGCTGGTAACCAAATTAATATGCTGTAAGAAATTAAGCTCTTGTAAATTTGGCCTGGAATATCAAGCTGGCTGAGTTTATGCATAAACTGAATTGCCCAACAGTATCAAAAGCCTTTGAAAAATCAGTCTAGATAATCGCTATATATTTTTTAAGCTTTCAATCAATCAATCAATCCTTTTATTGAAGCCATTTGAAGTACAAGGAAAATACAATATAAAGTTTGAACTTTGGCAACAAGAGGATACCCAAAAGCAGGGCTGTAGTGGTAAAATTAGAGGTGAGTACACGCTACCGGTTAGTTTTCCGAAACAAATTAGAGGTGAGTATACGCTACAGTATTTTGCGAGTGTATACGCTACGGTATTTTAATATAAATAAATATAAGTATTTTGTGAGGTGAGTATACGGTCTCTAGAGGTGAGCATACGCTGTATACCCGCGTATACCCTCGACTACAGCCCTGCCCAAAAGGGATCTTGATCCCGCTTAGCAGTGCCACCTAGTTAACATTTATCGTAATACAAGTAAATTGCAGCACAATCAATATTCATTCTCTATTTGCTTTATTTGCTAAGACCTCCACAGTTTTATACCCCGTGATCGATCGAGTCAGTCGATGAAGTTGGTCGAAACTCCGTCAAGTCGAGTTGGTCGAAAAATCGTCGACTTGATGGACTTGCAAGTCGAGTCGATCAAATGTTTTGACAAGTCGAGTTGACGCGTTGTTTCCTCGAATTGACTCGGCTATGAAATATTTTACTTGCTATTTTAACGGCTACGTCACACAATGACCCACATGATGTAATGACGTAATTCTGTGTAAACACACAACTACTATAATTATTTTATTAACCTGATTTGAAGTTCAGTGCAAATTATGAGCCTGTTGTTGCTTTCGTATAACAGTGGACCTTTTTGGGAGGGTTGCAGGAAGCGATCCGGCTACCGCTTGCTCTTCACGCCAGTGATGTTGCCACTACTCTATGGACCTACCCTTAGAGTGAAAAGAAGGGGCCCGTAGCTTTTGATGTTATGCGGGTCAATTTCAGGCTTATTGATTGATTGGCCATATGATGGCACGTCTGATGGCACACAATAATAAATTCCAGAGCTGCACCAGGAATGGGAGCAGTTCAGCGATAAATTCCTTTAGGAGTGAAGTCAGAATGGAATCAACTGTGCATGTTTTATATGGCGAAGACGCAAGAAGCGATATAAACTGAACGTTTATCACCTTATCGAATCGATACAAACAGCTTTCAGTCGTAAAGCTCGTGGTAAGTGGTGAAGCTGCAGAGCATTCTGTGTCTCGATGGACATTTGAAGCTTCTTTTATTAAGCGGTAAAGCTAATCCTCTTACGGTCCCTGCGAGCCACGAGATCCGCCAAACACGGTTGACACGTCATTCCGATCCGCCTACTATCTTTAGAATCACGGGCAATCAGGCGTTCCCAGTACAGCGTGTCCTTCTTCTTAAAACATTCATTCCTCTTCCGAAAAACCTAATCCATTCAGAGCGATCTTGCAGTCCACTCTTTCCATATATATATGTATATATATATATATATATATGTATATATATATATACATATATATATATATACATACATACAGCGTCTCTCAACACGCCTGGCCGTTCGGGGCATCGCTCAGCACCCCGCATCAAACGAGGGAGTTAGAGCGTCTGACATAATTATGTTGATAGCCAGGCTGTGTATAATTGGTGATCAATTACCCTTCATCCAATGACAGCAGAATCACGTATGCAGTGGATGACCCTACTTCGTACGCATATAGCAAAGAAGACTCGCAGCTGAATAAATCCTCTACGAAATACATTTCGTAGATCTATCAGTCTTCTTCCTTTTACACTTAATCTCAACACCTTTGAAATCACTATCGGTTGTTAAACATTTTATCTTTGACGATACACTTCAGTTGGCGCTTTCGACCTTAATTTGTTAGGAATTCCACGAAACGAATTTGTCGGATACAGCTGTGTGTCTTGCTTGCTAAAATATAGGTATAGATCTGTAGGCCAAATAACTGCAAAATGCCAAAATGTACTTAACGTACCAGTTTTGCAATTAGGTGGAAGCATATGGGGCACGCACAATTCCACGTGTGCAGTCACTGCAATTAAACTAATTCACATTTCTTAGGGTTTATGGTTTGTAAAGGGACTGATATACACGAATGATCATAACTTTAGTAAGGCCACAAAGTAGCAGACAATACACATTAATTATTTTTAGACCTATCATTGAGAACAACAGGCTTAATGATCAGGCCAATCTTAACGAGAGTTTATACCGTGTCTGAACTGTAACTGTAATCTGACCTTTATAAAGTCCACTACAAGAATAAACTCATCAGTGACGCTTCCAACCCGAACCAGTGAAATTACTGTCGAATAACACAGACTTCAGGCGCTTGCGAAACCGTGAAAGGGACAAACAGGAGCTCAAGCCTCAGCTCTTGAGGATGGCGATCCCAGCTGGTGGTCCCCCCCCAAAAAACTTCTGGACTGAGCTGTAGCAGTAGGCCTATGCATACGAGAGTCAGTCAGAAGTCCATGGGCAGCCGACCGAGCGCTGCCACGATCCGGGAGCGAAGAAACTGAAATGCAGAAGTCCCAAAGGTATGACGGAGTAGAGCCAACAAGACAATTCACAGTACATGTATATGCATTAACCGATGTTTAGCGATTTAAGAATAAGAAGGCCGCCTGTTGAGGCATCATATGAATGGATGGAAGGCAACTGCCTGTGAAACCTCATATATCAATTTCTCAAGACGATCGCCTGCAGTCTCGTCTTAAAACTCGCCACAGTCGCACGCCACTGCGTCCGCAATGAGCTCACAGGAGGTCCGTTTAAAAAGATAAGATCCATTTTTTCACATCGTGCAGTCTAATTCAGGAGCTTCTGCTGGTGACCTCAACATCATCCACGATTACACTAAAAACACGTGTCTGGGTTCGTATCTGGGTAGGGGGAATAGAGTAATGGTAACACTCATGGTCAGGAGAGCATTAGGTTCGCGGATCGATTCCCGTTACTCCCCTCTAGGGCGGCGCCTTGCATGGCTGCCAAACCTTGTGTTTAATTAAGATCTTGATTGTACTTTCATGTTTCAATGTAATCCTACGGCGTCTGTCAGTTTGAAAATATTAAGAATATTTATTATTATTATTATTATTATTATTATTATTATTATTATTATTATTATTATTATTATTATTATTATTATTATTATTATTATTATTATTATTATTATTATTGTCTTATCATTCCCGTCTGCATCTGATCAGCTTCTATTCTCCGTCGCTCGTTCATTTGCATTCATCTGTTTTCTTTCCTGCCCTCCTCGGCAATCGCTCGATTCACCGGTCAATAAATTTGGCCGCCAGAGTTGACCGTAATATTCGAATTGAAGACAGCCACAAAGGAGCTTTTATTCTTTAACCTTCTGACAATGGGTATCCGTTCAATCATCAATGAACAGCTCATCACAGGATCCAACAGGCGTCAAATAACTCAGCTTACATTTACCAGTACTAGCATAGCATCTTTCATTCATCTGAACAAACCATCCACAGCCGCTGTTCCAGCAAGAGCAGAAGCAGAGGGAGAAAGAGGAGACGTTGCAAAGGAGGCGACAGAAATCCCAGTTTGGGAAAGACAATGTTGTACTGACGAGCAGCGCCGACTCGCAGGAAAGTCAGTCTGAATCTGAAGATGAGGGTCCACACCCCAGCATGAGTATTGTTATCCCGACACATAAACGAGGACGCGAAAGTGTTATATCACCAAAACTGACAGCTAAGCTTGATCGAAATGGACGGAGTGACAAAGTGGTTGTCTTTGAAGCGTCTATAGTGCTATATATATATATATATATATATATATATATATATATATATATATATATATATATATATATATATATATATATATATATATATATATATATATATATATATATATATATATATATATATACCCAGAAGCGCTTGCACTTAATAGGTCAACTACCCAGCGTATATAGGCCTACGTCGTGGAAACCGAAAAGCAGCAGCTGCGGGCATTGTAAATGTAATCAGACTAAACATGATCCTGACAGTCCACTGGGAGAGCAAACCGGTGTTTGATTTAACAGGGAAATAGAAAGTGGATAGGCTCCCATTCTGGTTTCGACGATGGAGAGAAAAAACTGTTGTCAATTCCAAATATACCCTAAGAGACTGGCCAACCGTGGCCGAAGCTGTGCACCAAGCACGACGAGAATGGAGCCTTCCAGGCTTGGCCCGGGACACGTGTTTTGATAACACCAGTTCTAATATTGGCCGACTATCAGATGCCTGGGTCATTTTTCAGCAGCTATTAGACCGGCCGCTCCTACACTTCGGCTGTCGATACCATGTTATGGAACTTGTATTGGCTGCTATCTTTGGAGTATGTATGGGGCCTAGCCACGCACTAGAAGCCCTCGTCTTCAAATGATTTCAAGACAATGGTTGTCTATTGACAAAGATGCCTTCTCCGTTATATGTATGTATGCATATATATATATACATATATGTGCATACATGAATTCATTCATGAATCTATCTATCTATGTAAGTAAGCAAGTATGTATGTGTGCATGCATTTACATACGTTTCTATATACATATCTATAGATTTATTTATATAGCGCCCTTTAGGGACGTCTCAAAGGTGTGACAATTATCGTCAACAGAAAGCCATTCAGTGCACGCGTATCTGTCGAAAAAGAACATTGTCTGGGCGACGTCTATCGGTAATTGTCCAACACTCTATAATGAATTTCAGGTTTGGAGAAGACTTAAAAGGTCAACAGGAGGTCACTGTAATGGATGGCGAAGTGGGAGTGCTTTATGAAAAGGTCGATCTTTATGCTCATGATAATGAAGAGGGTCACGTCAGCCTATAAGACTGTGATGTTCAAAATCAAGAATGAAAGGTGCAATTAACAACGATTAAGCCTAAAAGCAAGACTTCTGCCATCTAAACCAGCTTATAGGGTATAGGCCTATCTATTCTAACCAAGCACTTGAAAACTTCTTTTTCACCTGGGTTTTAACGGGGGCGCCTTTGAGTAGTTATCTTGGAGAGGAGCTATATGAATGAATGAATGAATGAATGAACGAATGAATGAACGAACGAGTGAATGAATGAATGAACGAATATATGTATGAATGTATGAATAGAATGCCAAGATATACATTATGGCAAAAGTTGCACAATGATGTTGGTGGGTGTGTTGCTGTTAGCGTTTGTGATAACGGTGGTGGGGTAGTGGTGGGGACAACGACGTCGACGAAGACGACGACGATTATGATAATTATGATTATGATGATGACGATAGTAATGATGATGAAGATAATGATGATAACGATGATGATGATGATCATTATGATGAAGGCGACGACAATGTTTATGATGTCCATGCTTTGTAGCTGTTGGGTTGCTTTGACAACGGCTGTGGTCCTGGTATCCAGGACAGCAGCAGAACTGCGTCTGGAGAGAGTCGAAACTCCGTTGCAGGCAAAACTGTTTACAGACATCTAGGCCTAAGCTTCGACAGATTCAGGCTATCATATTTTAAGTATGCTGCGATAAAAACAATTAGGATAATGGAATTTACTACAGATCTAGTTACTGTATATATATATACGCCGTAAAGGCACCACACTTATGTTTAACATTGACCACGATCTAGTTCGACCTCACCTATAAATGTTTTAGCTATTTACCGCCGTCCAGCCGTGCCACCGATCATGCCTGGCTCTGCCATGAATGTCGCCGCTCGCTCGCCCGAGGTCTTTGTTTCTGCTGCGTGTCTGCCGATGAGTCCTAGCGTCGTTAGCGTACCGTTCACTCTAGCCACACGCGCTGCTTCACGCCGTTAGTCTACCCTATTTATAAGGGAGGAATTCGCTCCGTAGAGATACACGCATAGTAGCTCGACATCGCTGCAGGTTTGTGGATAGGCGTCTCCTACGAACCCGGTGAATAGAGACGCCGTTGAAAAAGGAAACGGTTTCAGTTCAGCCAGCAGTTGTACCGGTTTCACCAGAAGAACTGCGGCTGGGAGACATTCGTTGCGCTGATCACCAACTTCAACTTCGAAGCACCTGAAACAAGAGTCGTCATTCGAATAACAGCAATTAGAGACGAGTGAGTATGGTAAACCCATCTATGATGAGCGCGTTTTATTATAAAATCGACACCGGCTTTCGTGAATAAGCTGGTTCCCGCGACTTCGCTTTTTGGGGCACTTTGCAAAATCTCTAGATTACGATTACGATTAGTGACATTTTAGGAGTGGTAGGAATTCGGGATAAATACGTAAGTCGATATTTCCAGTTTTTCTGTAGCTTAATAAATTCTATGTATGTGAAAAATATGAATATTTAGCTTATAGATTGAAATCGCATCCATGGCACAATCGTAAGATGGAGATAGCCTATAATGCTGATCGTTCGTAAATTATTTTAGTTGTGTACAAAACAATGAATAAACCTTAACCAATTTTATTGATTATGGATAGGATTCGGAAAAGTACCCCAAATGCTAAATAAGGTTAAAACATTAAAGTAATAAATTTTAGCTAAACTAGAGCTGAATTAAAAACTGAAGAATAATATGATATGTCCTGCCTACCATTAAGCCTAGTTTTCCGTATTCATGAGATATACCTAATATTTGCAACACTATTTGTAACAATCGATCACTTGTCTATTTCGCCCACTTATGTTCGCCCACATACGTGCTCTGTATGTTGTATGCAGTATCTGAGGAAATTTTTCGTTGCATTATTCTGACCTTCCGGGTATTATGGTATATATAAGCTGCTGTAAACTAGGAAATTGTGAGCGTTGAAATATTGCATAGAATAGCAGTAGCAAGATTAGAAATGCTTCAGTTTTCCTTATCCTATTTATTATCTAATCCAACCAAAATCAATGTACACTAACATAAAATCAACGGTCCATATCCCACCCAAAACAACTACGCTTGGATTATTTTGGACCCATGCTGTCAAACGTATACACCCAACATTGTCCAGTGCGTGTATGTTGGCTCCGACGAAGCCAGACGATGTCACTATAGACATGTAACCGTATAATCCAATCTATCTAATCCATATTTAGACTTCGACGGCGCCGTAATCTTAATGCAGAAGACACCAATCAATGGTCGACTATGAAAAGTTAAACCAAATACAAACGCAATTTATTGTGATGTAAATCTCAGGATTTTCACAGCGCCACACAAAACCCGCTTCAGGGAGACTACGAGAATCGCCGACACTGTCTAGTCCGTCATGGTCATATTTCTTTAGGTCGCTTCAGTCGAGATGCAAGATGGCAAACAGGGAGATAGAGCGAGAGACAGAGAGACAGAGAAACTGCGACGGAATAAATAGCTACTCGAAAGGGTCATGGGTCGAGTTTGAACCTGCAAAACATACGAGAAATTGTGGAATGGGCTGAAACAGGCAGCGAACTCCAAATTGCAGATAGGCCTAAGTTTAGCATCTCTGGCCCAAATAATAGAAAGATAGGCCCTACAGAAATTGCTCACATTTCAGAAGTTCAATGCCTGAGAATGGAGATGAATGCGCAGCCGAAATTGGCCGTCTTTAGAGGCAATCATTTCTTACTATAAAACCGACCAAGTGACTGCTAAAAGCAAATATAGTTCCAAAAGCCAATGCTCGTTTCTTATTTGTTCAGGATTCGGAAGCAAATGAGTTGCGCTTCCGTTCCAATTCAAATATGGCATTTATGAGCACCAACAAATTTTCGGGTGACGAATAATGTAGGCTATTTGTAGGCAATGCTGATGCCGAAAGTGCGAGAATTAATGTAAAAGACTTCGCAGTTCCAAATTATTGTTTACGGCAAGACACTACAACTGACACTCGTAAAACTACAACTGACACTTGTAAAACAGGCAAATGTTGAATACTGTTAGGCTTACTTTCAAAATCTCATCATAGATAAACTGTCCTGTACGGCCGTGCTGGAGTCGGGAGTACCTCTGAGTATCCCCGCTTGAAGAGGTTCTATAGGGCCTATAAATACCGTATGAATGTATGTAATGTTCGGTAAAGGTGGGCTTGGATCTACACAGCGTCAAACAACATCCTTGTCCTATCTATCTTGGTTTCGGCGAGAACTGTCCACCAAATTTGTAAACCATGAAATAAAGAGCATGATAAAACTGGTATTAATCTAAAGAAAACCATAAAAGCAGGAAAACTAATTATAGGCCATGAAAAGTTTTAAAACTAAATGGGTTATATCAAATATTGAAAACCAAACACAAGTAACACAAATTGATGGAAATTGGGGGGGGGGTTGTCGAACAAAGAAGAAGACTAAAATAGGAAAAGAGTAACCAAAAACATTGTGAATCAAGAAAAGTCATCCAACGGTGGGGGACAAAAGAGTCGTCAGAAAGAGAACATTTTTCTGCTACTCAACCATGGGCTTAATTTTTCTAGGGGGCACAAGTGTTCTAGGGGGTAAAAATTTTCTAGGGGGGGGCAAAATTTTTCGGGGGGGAGCAAACTGACGGTTTTCCATGTGCTAGCTATTCATGAACACAGGAAACGAGATAATTTTCAAAATCCGGGGAATGCCCCCTTGCTTCCCCTCCGGACGCCCATGTTCTCAACCCCAGCAAAATCAGGTAAGATCATTGAAGAGAAGTACGCCTTGGCTCATTTGCCCTCCTTTGTGAATAGCTGGATCCGCCATTGCTATGGCAGGCACAACCTCCCATTTCATATGTACAACACTATGGTCTATTTCGTAGCGCGTTCGAACAGCAATCCAACGATTTCGGGATCGGACAAGCTGAGTGGAATCAGTTTAGTTTTCTCGCGCCTCTGATTTGCCGACATCGCATGCACAATGAGTGTAATAAGTAGACGACTAACTACATAAATTATTATGCGTAAGGTCAGTTGCCCTCAATACTGGGATGTATTAATGCAGAAACTTTTATAAACGTTGAAAACTGTTTAACTTATATTAGGCTGCATCTTACATATATATGTGCTATATGAACTTGTCAAGTAATGAACGTAACAGGAACAGACTCTTCTGAATGTCTCGGTAAAAATCCTCAGAATTGTGGTTCCAAGTTCGAAGAAATTTACGGCTCAGGGCCTCAGGCACAGGCGTGACCCAAGCAATGCACCTTGCTAAACCTCCCAACTGGTTATTATCAATTAATTTGTAACAGATATTAACCAGTCTGAAACCCTTTACTCTCTGTACCCACAATGCCTGCAGTGCCCCGCACTCGTCAACTGAAAATGCTCATAAACTATTCATTGATCATCTCAAAGACGATTGTTTCGATGTGTCGAATGAATGCCTCCGCTCTATTTCATTCTATCTCTCTCGTCCAAGGTTTTCATGAGGCCAAAGTCGATAAATAAATAATTGTCAGTCGACTCGGTATCGGCTTGTCAATAAACATTACAGGGCTATAGGCCTTTGTATCATGGGCTGCAGCCAACGTTTAGAATTATGTACTGCAATTACGACTAGGCAGGCCTACATGCACCCAATCTTCCGAATGTGAAGCTAATAGAAATGTGTGGTCATATCACAATTACTGAACCATCACAAGGCTACACTTGCGGAGCTTGTGATGCTTAAAGCGACATCTATGAACATCTGAAACATTTGAATTCATCCAGTATTAAAGGTAACATCATTTCCATCATCATCGTCATCGTTGTCGTCATCATCATCGTCATCATCATCATCATCATTAGTGACGTGCCTCTCACCGGAGCGTTGCCGCTACCACGACGCTGCCAGCCGTCCTAGCCTTGGGCTCGTCCCCAGGCTATACATTATGTGGCTCAGAAGTTCATTGACTGAAGATCCACCGCAATCCTCCGGATCAGTGTGTGCCTGGTCCCTTCTAGTTCCCTGGGTGATCAGAATATTCAAGGCTCCGAGCGCCCTAGCGTGGTCCTCCTGCCTGCTATCGCACTTGCGAATTATTGAGTACGTGATGTGATGTAACAAATCCAAACTACTGTGTTCTTGCATCATGTACAAGAACATAGTAGTTTGGATTTATTGCATACCACCCATTAGCTTGAGTACAACAATTGTGACCCTTCTGTAATAGTAAATTCAAAAAAAAAATAAAAATTAACAAGCTTTTCGATTGTTTTTGACGTATGAAATGTAGGAGAGGCCAAAATCATAGATGGTCTATGAGGTGCTTTGGTGGGCTTTACTTGAGCCAACATAGGCCTACTAGTCATCACGAAGAGTCCAGTTGGCTCTCCTGATATGATTGCCAACGCTGCAATTGAAATACTCCGGGCCAGAGGTCGTTGCTTGGCGTGAGATGTCAAAGTGCCGGTTACATTCCTAGCATCATACCATCACATAACAATCAGAGAGAAAGCAGCTCGTTATAAAGCAAGAAAATATGCTGCCATCTTGCATTCACACCATTTAGCTCGCACACCGAATCACTTTGTTCAAGAACTGTGCAGCAAGGCCAGATAATCGTTAATCAGTTGCCTTTCAAATAGTGAAGCTTCCTCTCGGTGTTGTTCACCTCGGTGTGGAACACAATCAAGAGACAACTGGACAGCCCACGCCCAGTGGCGTAACTAGGGTTGGTGTCACCCGGTGCGGCCCGCACCCCCTAGTGACGCCACTGCCCACGCCTAATAGGTCCTGTTAACTGAAAGCAAGTAACTTAAGTGGTTGGCTTAATTTATAAGCTCATAAAAATTTGCCCATAAATTTGAATTGCTGATGACGTCATGTCTTATTTATTTATTTATTTATTCCGGATATTTCTATAGCGCCTCTCGAAGTCAACTACTGCTCAGAGGCGCTCCCGACTACAGCATTTGATACAGTGCCGGAATTTTCACGCCGAAGCGCCACGAGCAATTGCGAGTGAAGGACTTGCCCAAGGTCCGTACGCAGCGGCTAGAGTGGGATTCGAACCTGCAACCCTCCGGTCACAAGGCGCCGAACTTACCACTGAGCCACCACGCCCCACAATATATAGGTCCTCTACCGTAAATTTTATATTAACATCGCTTAAAGTTAAGTCCCATAATGATCAGTCGCGTGGCTATGGCAACGGGTGATGCGCTTACGAAATTTATCGTTAGGTTCATGTGTTCTTTAGACGCTTGAAAGCACTGATAGCACTTTCATCGTATCGGCAACTAGGTCTATAGGTTAATTTAAACACTTTAACGACGAGCTGAAATGGTTTCCCAATCACTTTTAGTACACTCTCGTCGTTAAAGTGTTAAACATAATGTTTAATATGTGTATATAGTTGGTCAATTCCGTAACCTGTTGCATATAAGCGCCCTCTATAATAGTGTATGCACGTATGTATACAATACTTCTATATGTTGTATACGCCTATATACACTGTACCCATTTGTGTAGCATATATATATATATATATATATATATATATATATATATATATATATATATATATATATATATATATATATATATATATATATATATATATATATATATATATATATATATATATATATATATATATATATATATATACATACATGAGCTTTAAGTCTATGTAAATATGCAGCTTGAGTTTACTTTGTCGTCACCTGCAACTAGTGTCATACCAGTTCGGTTTTTGGTGCGTCATAAAAGTTGCTTGGCGCCGGGCAACATGTACTTGTGGCTCAGTCGTGCGGAAAATTAATCCCTACCTAGGACCAGACTGGAAGTCATTGTCCTTTATGAGCAGACCGTCACTGCTTCGAGGAATTTCTATGGCCAGCCATTGATTTCATAAAGAATACATGCGCAGCCATGAATGACGTCGTCTGCATTCATGACCGGTAGCGTCACTGTCGACAACAATACGTTCGAGGACGATGGACAATAATGATTGGCCAGATAATGTCACGTGGACATGCCCGCCTAGAGTCCTCGTAGCATTGTATCCTCAGTCGCGGAAAATTGTTCTGTTTTGTTAGATGGAAACACAGAGAGAATAGGGGACCTACCTATGAATTGTTATTGATAATGTGACAGGCAAAACCGCATTGATAATGCATAAATTATGTTTTTGCATCCACGTTCTGAGTTGGAAGAATGTAGGCCTATATGTCTTTCAGTGGACATGATGTTGCCTGTAAACGTTGAGCTTGGGAATAGTTAGCCTAGAATCCTTTTCAGCATAAACTCGTCAAGCCTGAATTAATTTCATATCAGAAACGCTTTGTTTTGAAGATGTTTTACCTGAATTTTCACAGTCGAACCTGATAGGCCTACGTAAAATATGACTAAACTTTGGAGAATCATAGTTTATTCTATGTAAATCGTTTTAAATTAGTTCAACAGGCTTAATAATTTATCAATAGACGCAAATTTTCATTAAAAAATCATTTTTGTGAAACAGTTTTTTGAAGTGGTCTATTTCTACTTTTCAATTTGTTTAGGCTCGAGCTTGTCAATATATTCAAACTACACACATTTTAACTTTAACTTGATTGATTTTTATTCATTTTTGAGTTGTCGATAAAGAAGAAAAGCAGTCCCTTAAGGCTTAAGCTAACCTGTCCCGGAGGTAGTCATGGATATGAAGTGTTAGCTACTTCAATTTCTTATCCTAGACACATAAGGTTGGGTGGCCGGTTCTCTCCCTCGCCGTCCCATCTTCCCAGCGACACTTTCAGTCAGTGTACTTAGCATAGCTGTTGGCTAGAAGGGACAAGTGAAGCACAAATCCTGCAGCAAATTTCTGCCCTGGAGGGGATTTAAACACCCGACCTCTCGGTTGACAGTCCAGCACGCTAACCACCACACTAGAGCGTTTAAAATCAGCGGGTAAACCAGAGAACTGCTCACTTAGGACCGCAAACCTCGATGATGCATGGGCTGCCTTTGTGAGATTCCACCCACAATGTTGCCTTCATGAGGCTCACTTTTGGTCAACTTTAATGCTGTTTGGGAGATCAATGCAAGTCATAAAACATAATATGACTCAAATGCGTGGATGTTTTTACAAAGGTTAGCATGGATATAATATTAACACGACAATTATAGGCCTATATTATAAGCAAAGACATTGCACATTTGGTATCGAACCACCTTTCCATAATTTCCATATTGTGTGTTCCATAGGCAGCACATAAGGGTCAACTTGGCGGTCAAGTAGGCCTAGCCTATATACATTCTTAGTGAAATGGGTACTATTGCACGACTAGACACAATGGTATTAATGGTTAATACCAATAGTTTCGTCATATATACAATCCTCTCCTTCTATAGCCTACTGCGTCAACGACAGAGCAAGGTCGGTGTACGTATTTAATAGCTGAGTTTGAGCGTTAGGGGAACAGAACTCATTACATAATGCAACAAGGGGTTTAGTTGGTTCGGAAACAATTAGCATGTGTCAACCAGTGTAAGTGTTTCTATTCAGACTGGCATTTGATCACCCAACTCCTGGATTGACAGACAGTCCAGTGTATACTGACCATCTTCTTTAAGGCTCCTAAGTACACCTGATCAACTTTGAATTTACACATGCAGTGCCACTAAATAGGTTCTGAAAGTGAAAAGTACCCCACGCGATTCTCGCTTCAAGGGCAACTGTTATTTATAATGGTGCTTCATTGTAGATACGCCTACTGGGTTTCCGTTTGGCTATCAGTTCTTGCCTCAGTTATCGTGCAATTTCAGAGTAAATTATTTCTGCTCAGCTGTGCTGCTAATGACACTCACACACTTTGGGTGCGTACAAATTTCTTTAGAATTAAGCAGAATTAGAAATAAATTACGCTTCGTGCCCGTACCCTCACTGAAGCGTTTTCTTGAGAAAGCGTTGGAGCCTAACACAGTCCAGTAGCATGCTAAGTAGCGATAAGCCAACTATATATAATTCCCAATGAATCAGACGATTTCGGCATCAACGTTGTACTTGGGGTGAATTTGAAATTGGTCTCGTCGTTAGGAACATCTTTCGTGACTGGCTTAAAATGTCTATCCTCGCAACCATACACAAGAGATCTGAGGCACCATAATTAGATGCAGCACATCAAGTGAAGATAGAAATACAATTGAGATGGATGGTGTGTTCATTTAAAGCGCGTTGCTCGTTCCAGCGTAGCAATGATTCGGGCTATAAACGGAAGCGAAGCCAGGATTTTATTTTACTGTTTTTGGCAGAGGAGTTGTCCTGCATCAAGCAAACGGTAATTTTTAGACTCACCATTGCATTCGTTGCCTTCTGCCAAGGCATCAATCAATCAACCACCGGAGGCAACGATCGACTTCGACGGTCCATGATACCATTGTTAGAGCCACCGACCAAATACTTGTTTGTTCAGTGGGTGAAAAGCTGCACCTCCTCTCGGACGTTCCGTCGTTGAATAACTGCGGTCTCTTCCAACTCTTTTTGGGACCGGAGATCTTAGGTCGAACCCTCCTATTAATTCAACATGTTTAACCGCAAAATGTATGCGATCCAAATTCTACCGTTGTCTAGACCTTGGTTTTGACTCAGTTGAACTCAGCTCCAAACTGGTGTGATTCTCCGTCCATTATCTCCAACGACAGGACCATAGTCTCAAGAATTTCGGCCACATCGTCAGCAAAGCCAAGGTGCGATGCGTGTATCTGCATAATATGTCCTAAGGCGACAGTCTACTCCATGACCTGGTCCACTGGCGGAAGAACAGGCCTGGGGCGATTTGCGGCAGGCCGTACTCCAGAGCTCATGGTACTGGTGTCAGGCTCTCTTATAAGGTCTATAATCTTTCTGATAAACTCAACAGAAGGGAGCACAATTTCAGAGAGCTGTGTGATCAACAGAATCTAAAACCGCCTTCAGATCCATATTTATAAGCAACCCACAATATCTGTCGGCACACCTCTCTCTATTGAACCAGGCTGTTTAGCTTGAAACTATGATCCTGAGTGGATCTACCCAGAGTGAACGTGCTTTGTTAGACGCGGCTGAATTGCAACAGGCGTCCGCTCCAAGCTTCATAATGACCAATACTGAGGCACTTCAATGAGTTCTGAATACTGTAGCTAAGCTTTCTACCAAGTCAGGCCCGACTACTTAGAGCCATACCAAAGAGTCACGTCTATAATTGTGGCCCTTGTCAAAGCGTCACTCCTGTTATGGCTCATACCAAAGCGTCGTCTCCTTCCGATACAATGCTATATGTCAGCTGACGAAACAACCAGATATCTCCCAAGGAAACATATTAATTGAACATATATCTCCCAAGGGAACATATTAATTGAAGTCTTCACGCCTCTTCTCCCCAGACACTTGAAGTACAGTCTACAGCTTCTGAAACATTTAGCCGCCAGCTGCTTCTCATATAATGTAATATATATATATATATATATATATATATATATATATATATATATATATATATATATATATATATATATATATATATATATATATATATATATATATATATATATACGCATGCACGTATACAAGCTCCTATTTATGTTTATAACTGATCATTTATGTAGCGCCTTTCAGAGACCACCAAGACACAGTGAATATGTTGGTCTACCTCTAACACATCTAACAAGTTATGGTTCATGGTTTTGTTTAGAACTGCGCCCGTAAAATAAAGATTAAAAGACCATAAACTCTGCCTAGACTAATGCCAGACAATCAACGGGATCTAATCTGGTGCTACATAATTATACTGTGTCATTGTAGGGCCTAATGCGATTTGAGCTAATGCCATTTATTGTGAGCCAATGTGATGTATTCAACACGTAATTTAAGCGAACAGATGGCGAACTGCATACAATTCGTTCCGTGAAGAAATAAATTTAGTTAAATGATGCGTCTTAGAATCCACAATGAATGATTACTTTTGCTTTCATACGGTAAGTGCAGTTGCTTGTGTCTACTGTTCCCTTAAACGCCTTAGCTTTAGAAGCGAAGACAACTGATAATATAGTGCGCAGGAGACTTATATAGCGCTAGAGTATGTGTCTGTCGGCTAATTGTGATGTGCAATAGACTCCATCAGGATTCAAGCAGTGGCAGAGTCGGACTCTGAACATCGTATACTGCGTAAGTGAATTGCCAATGGCGTTTCGCGGAAATTCATTGGCCGAGCGTCTGACTAGCAATGCGAAGCAGAAATCGAGTGAAATTAAGCTCAGCGGTTCCTGCCGTCACCAGTAGACGACAGCTTGACGTAATCCTCAAGGGTAGACGACGACGAAGCCTCCTACGTTCGAAGGCAGCGCTTCTGTTTGTCCACACATCTTTCCCGTTATAATAAGCCACGGCTTGCCTATCGATCTTCAACAACCCACTTATTCGACGTCACCTGCGATACATGCGGAGAGTCGGTGACATTAAATAATCCCATCTCGTGGAATCCCCCGAAGAACTGGCCAGACACCGTAGCAAGACGTCGGCGTCCAAGGAAATCAAGATTCTTTCGGCGAGAGAAAACACAAATGTCAGGATTGGCACTTAGCGCAGGAGTTAACAATGCGTCTGGAATCGATAATGGGACGACCGCGTGAAGGGACACAATTAAGGTGACACTGTAACTCTCCGCCTTCTGTGACGGGGCTCGCGGGGGTCGATATACCCTTCAGAGGGTGGATTACGCTGCAAGGGGAAAGGGAAGACATTGTAATTAACTCCAGCATCCATTATACGGGATTTATTATACTCTGGCATTTTTGCATTTATACGAATGATTTTTATTTTACATCTTTTTTTATTTTTATAGCATATAGAGCGTTGTAGGCCTACATACATTTTGAGCATTCCCGCCTTCTTTTGGTCAGCAGGTGAAGATCATTTTGCTTGCTGATGAATGGTCTGTTTGGCCGTGAGAGGTTGTCTTAAAATGGAACCTTACAAATGTCCTCTAAATTGCATCATATGCTTCATACTATTATCTCTGCGTTATAGCATTTTAATCCATAGAGTACATAATGTAATGCAATATTTTAATAGTATACGCTAACGTTATATTGTAATCACTGTAATCGCTGTAAGCATTGTAATCCGGTGTAGTCTAGCGCGAATTGCATGTTGTGAATAGACCTATTACATAAATTACAGTTTATTCTACGTTGGAAACTCATATAGGCCTACAATGCACATCGGTCTGGGCCGCAGATTTATGACAAAGCAAGTTGCGAAAATACCAACTTTAGGGCGGTTATCTATCACATCTTGTGTATCCGTCACAGCTCTTTGTATATAATCTATATACAAGATTATTGTCCGTCCTAACACGGTTTAAAAGTAATTTGAAAATGTATTTTCCAATGTGCGTGAAATTTATTATGACCATAGTTTAAAAATTTGTGAAAATTCTCCCGTTTAGGCCTAAACCCGTTAATATCGTTCATTTCAGCCTGTTCGCCATCTAAGTAATTAGTTTTCGCCAGTTTTCGCCACCTAAGTAAATTAGTGTAAGCCCGTTTGAAGCTGTTATTTTAAAAGAGCAGCCCTTTGCGGTAGCCGAATAATATCGTTACCGGATATGTGGCGTTAGCTGGCGAAAAGCCGGGAAGATCTTTGCCCGTCCTAAGACGGTTTAACAATTTTAAAATGTATTTCCTTCGTTCGTTTCAGCCTGTTCACTACCTAAGTAAATTAGTTTAAACCCGTTTGTTTAAAAGAGCAACCGTTTACGGTATATTTAAATTTACGTTGAATTAAGTGTGAAACGAACCGAACGTTAGAATGTCGCCATTTGTAAACAGTGACGTCATTGGTCATGAATATTCATTATTTGGAAGCGGCCAATGAGAGGAGCGTAACATGCAAATGTTCACTTTCTTCGTGACTTGGTGACATTTCTGTTCGTTTATATTATTAATGCATGCATCATATATGTTACTACTGTGGGCATATACAAATGTAAATGTAAATCTCTGAAATTTCTCAGCGCCACACAAAAGCCACGCCAGGGAGACCAGCTTATTTCGCCAGCGTTATCTCAAATCAGGTCCGCAATAGCCATGGCTGCCTTGTTCGCTCCGAAGTCAGGACAGAGTCCGGGGGGTTAAGCCGAGAAGACAGCATGGTGCTACGGTGGTAATCGATGATGATGGTGGTTGTGTGGTGGCGCAGGAATGGAATCAGGATAGGATAGCTTGAAGAGTTCGGTTTTCAGTCATGAGTGGAAAGCAGCAGTGGAGAGTGCAAGCGGAGGAAAGGTGAAACAGGCGAGATAGGAGGATGAGCAAACTGGCGGAGGTCTTTTGGAAGATCATTCCAAAGAGCCGGTGCAGCACAGACTAAGGAGCGGTTGGAGAATTTCAGAGAGGAGGAGACTGGAGGCTGAGATAGAGAAAGATATGATGATAAGCGAGTAGACCCGGGCGGCTGGATGGTGAACAGCTGGCGAAGGTTGAGAGGTTTGAAGGGCGTATGGATGTGCTGAGGTAGGCCTACTTTTATACAATATAAAGAACCTACGCTACCTGTTATATAAATAGACTAGTTAAAGCAGAAAACTTCAAAAATGTGTGTGGAACGGAAGCGAACCACTTGGGTGGAATTTGCTGCATAGATAATTAAAGGCTTGTTTCGTTGACGCCCCATGGATTACATCGATCGCTGCCTAATTACAGCTGCTGTCACATTTGCCCAACGCCATGAAGCACGCACACAGTGCCACGCCCATTTCTCTCTTCGATTACTAGGCAGTGCTGCAGCGCATGCACGTGCATGAGAAAGACATGACTGGGGACATGTGTTGTCTTTCCACTCTCCTACCCGTCAGATCCTTTAGAAAGTCCAGCACATGGTCCTCTCGGAATCTATGTGAGTTTTGCGTGATACAAGGACAATCGACGCCGAGTCATGCAACGCAATTTCATTTGATGTCTTCAATCGCACCGTTTTCACAACACGCGCAATTGGTAATAATCTCTCAATTTTTTTTAAGCTGTAAACGAAATAACTGGTTTAAGCCAACGCGAGAGGCAACCATCGGAATTTAATGCTTGCGAATTTATTTTCTTTTTATTTTGATCATACATTTATTATGTTGAACAAAGATGCGTGTAGCACGGAAGACAGGATACAGGGAAGTAGTAAAAGTTTGGACTCAGAATAAATGTGCAAAGAACTCAGCCAATGACTATCGCAAAAACAGCATAAAGAGCTGAAAGTGAGACTGGATGGAGAGGAGCTGGAGCAAGTCTCAGAGTTTGTGTACCTGGGACGATGAATAATGGAAGATGGTCAGTGTATACAAAGGACATAAAACGACGGATTGGCCTGGCGTCAGCGATGGCTGATTGAGTAGGAGGTGGAAGACGAGCAGCATATCAGCAAGAACAAAAATAAAACACTGTAGGGCATTTGTCACTAGAGTACCGATACATGTGTGAATCGGAGTGTTAGTGCCTATATACGGAAGGAGGACGAAAGGAGGATTCTAGTGGCGGAAATGGGCTGGATAAGAAAAATATCGGGGAGGACTAGACTATATAGAATTCGTAATGAGGTAATCCGGAAGGAGTTGGGGAAAAGGGAAACACTGGTAGACAAAATCAGGAAAAGAAGACTGACATGGACTAGAATTAGGATTAGAGTTACAAGAATGGACGACAAGAGATTACCAGAAAAGGTATCATATTGCCACGTTGAGGGAACATGGAGTCGAGGAAGACAAGCCAAGACATGGATGTAAAAAGTGATACAATATCTTAAAGAACATGGACATGAGAACGGCCCTGGATACTATCAGAGACAGAATGAAATGGAGCCATCTTGTACAAACCTCATCGTCGGAACACACCTAACGGAAAAGAGAAGAAGAAGAAGAAGAAGATGATGATGATGATGATGAAGAAGAAGAAGAAGAAGAAGAAGAAGAAGAAGAAGAAGAAGAAGAAGAAGTAGAAGAAGAAGAAGAAGAAGAAGAAGAAGAAGATGATGATGAAGATGAAGAAGAAGAAGAAGAAAAAGAAGAAGAAGAAAAAGAAAAAAGAAGAAAAAGAAGAAGAAGATACAAATCCACACACTTCAGAGGTGCAGCAACTGGAAAAAGGTTAGGCAAAGCTGGAAGCAGTTTCATACCCTGATAGCCACGTTCGTTGGGCTCACAATGGGTCCGTATCTGGCCATAATATGTTCAAAGCTGAATACTAGCCCAATATATGGAACCAAACAAACGTGGCTGTGTTTGATAGAAATGGACCGATTGCAACAAAGAATAGAAATCGAAAACTTATATGTCTTTGGAATGATGTAATAAACAATTCTTTGTTGTAAGACGACTTAGAAATTATAATTAGTTTCAGTTGATGGATTTTCAGTGTTTATATTGACGAATATAATGACGAATAAACACATTAATAGGCCCTTGACCTAAAGCAATGACGGAGTCAGGAGCTGAAGAACAAAGGGAGGTAATTGGGGAACGAAGAAAATCAACATGATTTCTTAGGAGTTTTTAGTCCTCACTGCATTTGGAGCCGATTCAAGGTCTGAACTTTCAACTTCCCGATGATTGTTTAATTCGTCAGCGTTTCGACTTGTGTTTCGATTTCTAGACTGTTTCCGTCCTTTGTCCCAGTTTCGCATAGTTTCCACAATTGTTGAGTTGGTTTTCCTACCTTGCGTTGGTTTTCTTGTTGTCCTTCTGTGTTATTTCACAGCATGGAATAGCCCTCTTTAGTTTAAAATGTCTGCGGACCTTACTCACCAAAACCGGTTTGATCATGCGTTACAATGCCAGACTCTGTGTCATACGGTGCCATGCCAAGCGATGCGGATCTAACATGCCAAGCCATGATGTGTAATACCACATAAAGTGTGATGCATTATATGGTCGACCGTTCTGTATCTTTCAAGAAACGCGTCATCAAAGGAGGAAGTGCACGCTTCGTTGGATTATGAGATGGATTAGTATGGTCCAGGTGCTGCAGATTCCGGAGTTCAAGTACTGGACGGCGGATGTGTTAAATAACAATGTCCTTCCGTGGGGTGATAATTAGCACGATTTTCACGCACCTCTCCGTCTATTATAACATGCAGAATGGATGGGATGGAGAGAACGAGAGAAATGGAGAAACAGACTGATGCTCTAAGAGTGATAGAGTGATAGAAGAAGAAAATGATGGAAAAACAGGAAAGGAAGATGGCTAGAGGAAAAAGAGAAGGAAGAGGATGAAGCAAGAGAAGAGAATGGAAAGAAAGGAGAGACAAAGAAAAATAATGGAGGAAGAGAGATCGAAGAAGTGAGAGAGAAGTAGTAATAGAAAAAATAGAGAGAGACACACACAGAGACAGACAGACAGAGAGACACAGACCGACAGACAGACAGACAGACAGACAGAGAGCATTAACTATACGTGTAGACTTATTATTGCGCAGGATTTGAGGTTAATAACTCGACTATAGGCCTACTTCTACGTTTGAGCTTATTATGGTCTAATGATTCTAATCCGTCTCATTTATCTCAGCCGTGTCTTCAAAATTAACCAACTCTGGCCTGATATGAGCGACACACCCTCCATGGGATAATAATGCCTAATGCTTCCCTTTTATTTAAGTCTGTAGCCAATTTAATAATCGATTAAAGACTTACATAAATGCGAAGTCTAACTAATTACACATGTAGGCCTAGGTCTTATAGGTATAAACTGTTGATCCTATATAATCAAAACAACATCCCACGGAAGTAATTAAAGAAACAATGAGTTCAGTGATTATATTGGTAGCAGGATGTATTTCTTCGCAACTATAATAGATGGAAATGAATATATTATTAGAATAAATTACTAATCGTTGATAATCATATGATATATTGTTTGAATATGTTAAAACGCAGTGCCTTCTAATTGCAGTGATTAGTAGCAGGATAGACGTAAGCAGAAAGCAGGGTATGAAGTGCTATCGACTTCATTTTCTTACCCTCGGCACATGAGGGTGGGTGGCCAGTCCTCTCCCTCACGGTCTCATCTTCCCACCAAAACAGTGTACGGCGAGTGTACTCAGTATAGTTGAGTTGGCAAGGGGGCTCATGCGAAGCAAAAATCTCGGTATTCAGGCAAAATGTTGGCACTTTCGCAACTTTTTGCAACAATATGTAACAGATACGCCAGTAATCATTTTAAGCTCCTTGTGCATGAAAATAATTAACCTTACTTTGCTCATATCCTTTCTCGCAGTGCTTTTCTCATTATGTGCACACCTGCTTCTATCAATGTGCCATTTAAGCTGTGAATACGTTCACCCAACAAGTTCATCATCCCTTACATTATCCGGAAATTGCGGTTAGATAGTTGGACTCCATTGCTGTCAAATCTGAAAGGCACCACGTTGTTAACAAGAACTCCTCCGACTGAGGTGTTAATCACAGTCCTTTGCAACGAAGGCATAGGCTAGATGAAGTTATGCATTCTGCCAGTCTTCAATTTGCAGGTCATGCTTTTTAGTGCTTGAAGCAAAACCCTTTGTTATGGTTTGGTTCGGAGAGTTGGTGGGTGATCATGAAGTTTGTATGGATCCAGTTAATGATAATCATTTCGTGCACTGAAGTCATTTTGATTTTCCATCGGTCTTTTTTTTATGTCGTTAGCTTTTCGTTTTGAGGGCCAGACAATGTGCGGAGCGGTTTGATTATGTTTATGGAAGTAGGCCCCCTATTCTCTCGTCGTTTTACAATTCCAGCTGACAATCGCCGTGAATTTCTGAGGTAGGACGATCTAGCTAGAGTCGTTGGTCGATGCTGGTCTACGAATCGATGCCAACGGTTGGGGAGATTGAGAGATGAGGGCTGTTAAAGCTCTTCAGAATCAGCGGTTATTGGGATCTAAGGATATCCAGATTTATTTAATTTTACTTGTGTACAGTCGAGGACGTGTGTCCTGTCAGCATTTCCATGCTGACAGGAAATGTCCATATGGGTTCTGAACGAGTTCCATCTGGGAATATGCGTCCTATATGGGTTTCATGTGAGCGTACAGCAAAGGTTTATTACTATACAGCGAAATTAGACTCTTTGTACAATGTCCCTCTCTAACTCCTTCCTTCCGTCCGTCCGTCCCATTTGTCAACTTAAATACGTCTATGTATACAATAGATACAGTACTCTCTACAGTTGGTATATTAGTATATGAACTGTAGCCATTGCATTACGTTACACGTTAGAGAATTATTGGACGGTGCAATTGTATAATGTCTCCTACAGAAGTTCATAGATGCATTAGCAAGTGTAAGCTATTCAGTTGTGCTGTTCTCTATTTTGACAGTCTTCGTTGTCTTCAGGCGTCTGATAGACTTAACAGAGACGCTCGCGACATCTGGTGTGGACGTCGTTTTAGCTCCGAAGACCCCACATTAGCCTAGTCTCGTTTGTCAGTCTCCGAAGCAACCACTACGACATAGTATTCGTCTAAATATTATATACTAGGTCTATTTTTTAAGTTGGTGATGTGTTATAGGACTACTGCATGGTGCTATTCTAACTGCAAAGATTTTAGCAACGCCTGTCCTTCAGCATAGAAGTACACATAGTGCCAATATAAGTATAATGATCCTTCAGTCTACGTATGTTCATGGGATTTATAGAGCGCATTTGTTACAACCTCTCAAAATCGCCGTGCGCATGGCTGTCTTAGAGATTTGCATCACACATGACGCACATGTATAGTTACCGTTGTTGCTGCAACTCGGAGGCTGAATTTCTTCCGCATCTGAGGTTCAAATCGATGCAGACGGTTCGTGAATTTCTGTTGGCCTGGGAGATGACTGTTACAGCGTCGATGCACATTGAACACGAATTCTTTTTATAGCGGAAGTGTGATACAAACTCGTATAGCAGAGACCATGCTAAGGGAAATGCGATGACATTTCTCAGCTGTGTTCTAGCGTCGATGTTATTCAACCTAACTATATGTATAATGTAGGCCAAGGTATGTGAAGCAGTAAAACGCTGAATCTAAGCTCCTTCCAGAAGGCGCTATGATAAAGACGTTAAAATTACAACAGATAAAGTAAGGTTGTTTGTATGTTATTCAAGATTTCAGTTATTCTGTTCTGTTCACAATATGTAGGCCTACAGGGCGCATTAGAAGTGAGATATTGTACCTTGATTCAACTCCCGGGCATATCAAGTGCATTGGACGTGTAGGTTTTTACTGGCGGCCTATGCACAATCATAGAATCAATCCCTATAGAGAGGGGATAGATGAATGGTAATACCCTTGCCTGAAGAACAGTAGATCTTGAAAATACGCGGTTCGATCGATACCCGTAAGCCCCTTCTAGGTCGGATCAGCCTTCCACTCCCTAGGGAGCGGCAGTAAAATGAGCGAGCGCTTTACAGACTGCCAAGACGTTTGTTAATTGAGATCTTAACAATTGTGCCGTCATGTTTCAATTGTTTCAATGTAACTTACTGCGGTTTATCAGTGAACTTGACAATAAACACGATTATTATTATTATTATTATTATTATTATTATTATTATTATTATTATTATTATTATTATTATTATTATTATTATTATTATTATTATTATTATTATTATTATTATTATTATACTGTATATATTAGACCACCCAAATGACGCAAGATTACAAACAAAATACCATAAATGAAAAAATAAATATTATATGGATTCAACCACTGGCGGCGATCTTGTTTGACAGGTGGGGGGACTTTTGAACTGATCTGGTCAAAAAAGAGGTGAAAATGTTTTTCACCTTTTTTGGTATTTCTTCAAAATTTGGGAGGGGGACAACTCTATACTGTGTTCCCCCACTGTTGAAGGTGGGGGCCTTGTCCCCTCGACTCCCCGGGATCGCCGCCCGTTGATTAAACAACAACAACAGAAGTCTATATATATAACAGTACATAACATAACCATCTGAGAAACGGACAGTCTGGCGGGCATTAGAGGTGCGCAGGGAGTGGCAATTGGGCAGGAAATGGGAAATGGCGGCTGACTCTTCGGAGCCCAGGAAGACGTTGAGTGATCGCAGTTCGAGGGTGTCCCAGGGGTGGAATAGATTCTCGACGACTCCGGCTACTCATCTATGAAACCTCGTCGGCGAGAGCTGACTTGTTAGGAATGGTGCCTTCGTCTCTGCCTCTTTTGATCGATAGATCCCAAGTCTGATGGATGATATGAATTAAACAGACGTCATCTGGAAGTGAATGAAGCGATCTGCGACTTGTTTCTATATCACCCGATGGTCTAAGGTTTGGTTCATTTGGCACGTTCCGTAGGCGAATTAAACGCGGAATTAGATGCGTCAAGAATCATCATTTACATAAACCACTGATTGCAGAACTTTGAGCGTCGTTTGCTTCACATTTATTGTTAAGTATTCACCCAACGACACGACTTGATTGTTTGTTTTTGTGAGTAATTACTATGATAGTAGTGGTAGTGCAAGTAGCAGTATTAGAGTATAGTATTAGCAGTATAGTATATGGAATAATTATTGTTACAGAAGCAGCAGTAGCAGGGGTAGTAGTAGTAGTAGTAGTAGTAGTAGTAGCAGTAGCACTGTAGTAGTGCTAGTGTCAATGGTAATAGCAATTGTAATAGCAATAATAGGCCTATAATTATGAACATGAGCGATCATGTTGTTGTTGTCGTTCCTGTTGATAATGATAATGATGATAATGATGATGATGATGGTGATGATGATGATAATAATGATAACAATGATGATGATGATACCGGTGGATCGAAGCTAGTTAAGCTAAACTGAAGTGAATTCGAAGTGTTTGGAATGCATTATCAGGTGAAGATGAATGTGAAATCATCAGCTGGAGGAGGTCTGTCTCTTATGGCGCTTATTCTTCTGATGATGTCAGTCAACCGTGTCTCTCCATCTCCGCTCTTCGCTGGATTTCACAGGCTGAAGAAACTCGCTGACCACGATGGTAAGTATATATATATACATACATATATATATATATATATACATATATATATGTATGTGTGTGTATGTGTGTGTGTGCGTGTGTGTGCGTGTGTGTGTGTGTGTGCGTGTGTGTGTGTCTAACAGACCGCGTCTAACAGAGCACGTGCACTGTGTGTGTGTGTGTGTGCGTGCGTGCGTGCGTGCGTGTAGGTGTGTGTGTGAGTGTGTGTGTGTGTGTGTGTGTGTGTGTGTGTGTTTGTGTGTGTGTGTGTGTGTGTGTGTGTGTGTGTGTGTGTGTGTGTGTGTGTGTGTGTGTGTGTGTGTGTGTGTGTGTGTGTGTGTGTGTGTGTGTGTGTGTGTGTGTGTGTGTGTGTGTGTGTGTGTGTGTGTGTGTGTGTGTGTGTGTGTGTGTGTGTTTGTGTGTAATCCACTGGGAGAAAAGGTACAAAATATGAGGTTTTCGAATTAAATATGTCCTGGTGCTTGTTGATAATATTGGTATGGATGAGTCGAATTTTATCTCATTATCTCCTCAAGTCCATCAGACTGAGAGTACAAAAACGACCAGCTGAAAACGATGTCTCTGAGAAAATCGATTTGGAAAATTGCAGATTAAAATTTAACATTGAAAAAACACATAAAAAATTAATGTTATGTATTTAGGTACGGCTAGAACTTTGTTCATTTCTTCAAAAATAAGTCTTTGTGCTGGGGTTGTAAAGTTTCATCCGTCATCCTAACTTTTGAAGCAATAAGCTACTGAAATGTCACAAAATCATTGAAAATCGGGTCCATTTCGTCAAACTATAGGAGAGGAGGGTTTTATCCCATGCTTTCCAGAAAAGCAATTTATAGGCCCTGCATACGCATCCTACGACCTTACTCTCACTGTATATCTATAAGAATAGATTTCACATTAGTGTCACTCCCAGCTGATTGTTTTCTACATGTAAATAGGCCTACTGCTGACCGGGGATGACTCGATAAGCTATTACAGCTTCTTCTCCTCGGGAATCATCTATTATTGTGTCTTAACATTTATAGAAATTCTTGTGGCTTCTGACTGCATTGCTATGATCCTAGATATAAAAATATATTCTATCTTATAATTTGCAAAATCATTATTTTCTTCATTCTTATGATACTTCATGTTATCTAAATAGCTAGTAAATTGTAAATATTAACTGTCTGCATTCTATTCAATAAATTAAATTGATTTGATTTGATTTGAGTATTTTCACGTAGTAGAGCCTTGTAGAGGTGCGAGGGGTAATAGCAACAGTCAGAGGCGTCTATATCCCCTAAGTCATTGGAGCAACTCCCCCTTCCCCCTCTCTTCTTCCCCTTCCCCTTCCTTCCCTCCTAAAATGGTGGCACACACACTGACAGATCCCCCTATTTCTTGGATGGAGCATTTGCTCCAAGGTTCCATGGTGTAGACGCCTCTGGCAACAGTAGTATCAGCTACAATAACAGAAGCAGTAGCAGTAGTATTAGTTGTACACTGCCTACCACATTCTCCTCTGAGCAACCGAAGCTAACAAAGTTAGATTTACGTAGATGATTTCATTTACCAATTAGAATCCGTTTTCCGATGTTTCCGTTTAAAAGCTGTCTCTTGCTGAGTCTATCACGTGGCTGTTGCTTTGGTAACTGTTAGCAGGGAATCCTTGTCCAGACGCGGAAAAGCCGTTTCCATGTAAGACGACGCCGACCTGTATTCCGATGGGTTACTTATGCGATGACAGCGTCGACTGTGAAGACGGATATGACGAAGACCGTGAAGTCTGCACGGCAGGTATACGTATCTCGTCCATTTTCATCTCCTAGGAGGGGGACTGAAACTTACTCCAAGCCGTGCAGTAGTCATTTAATCCGATCTAATTACATCGAACCCAGACGGATCGCATCTGATCTGTTCGAAGATAATTGTTTAATTCAACTTAGCACATTCCAAGTTGTCTAATCCAATCCAGTCGATCTGATTTAATCGCATCCAGTTTAAGCAGATGACATCTAATCAGAAATGATCTGATCTAAGACTGCTGATCCTAACTCGATCACTTTAATCTAAGCCTTTTTAAATCTAGAATAATCTATTCGATCTGTCTTATAACCAATCCAAACCATAAACAGGCAATGGTTTATTCTCCAGCTGTTCTAGTATCATCGTTTAGTTGCAGATGAATTAATTATTGCTCTATATGAACTCTTTTATTATTCAGCCTAAGCTGGCGCGACGGACCCTCCAGAGGCACTAAGAAGGCGCTATACAAATGCCCAGTTGTAAACACGTACAATGTACATATATGCATAGGCTACAACATTCACATACATACACAAATACACACATACATATATACATGCATGCATACATAAATACATACATACACATATACACACATACATATATACATACATAGGCCTAACTACATACATAAACACACATACATACATACATACATTCATACATAAATGCACACATGCATACATACATACATATGTATGTGTGTACAGATACATATATACATACATACATACATATATATACGGTATATGTATCTGTACACACATATATACATACATACATACATACATACATACATACATACATACATACATACATACATACATACATACATACATACATAATGCATACGTACATTCATACATAAATGCAAACATACATACATACATACATACACATATACACACATGCACATATACATACATGCACACATACATACATATATACATAGGCCTACATACATACACACAAACATACATACATACATACATACATACATACATATATACATACATACATACATACATACATACATGCATGCATGCATACATACACACATAGCCTGCATACATATACACACTACACAGTGGTAAAATTCAGCCGCGGATCTCGCCGGATCTGAGATCCGGTACCTCGGATTTGAGATCTGCCACCTAAACTATGAGAACCGTCACCTAGAAGAGGAGATCCATCAACTAAATGTGCTTCTGTCACAATAGTCAACCATAGGATTCTTCTTTCATACATCGTTTGTGCTTTCCGAATAGCAAATGGCGAGTATCGGTTATAGATTTGTCAGATAGGCTTAGGTTTCAGATTTGCAAACCTTGGGAGATGCACCACCTCTGGATGACTAATGGGTGAACAATTTAGCCACTGCATGATATGCATGCACATGGATGCAGTGATTTTTAAAGGCCTGTCTTGTTAGACATGATTTGCATGTCTTGATTTAAATACACCAGACTTACTTAAACCTACTTTATGACACGATACATGTAATATGGTGCTGCCTGTTTGAATTGTGCCACGTGAGCCTTATCAGTTAAGTAAGCCTATATCTTATAGAAATTTTCTATCGAACGATGTAAATGATGCTATATGCTATAGCCAGGGACGTCATTTGGGGGAGGGAGCAAGGGAGCATTTGCCCCTGGTTTTTGGAAAAAAGAAAAAGATGTAAAAAAGAAAAGGAGGAAGAAGAAAGGGGTAAAAAAAAGGAAAAAAGAGAATCATTTGCAGCATTGGCTTACAGTTTTGCACATGTAAACTAAATACAAACATGAGCAGCGGTCCCGAGGGGAGAAGAAACCCCACCTTTAACAGTGGGGGACACAGTGTACCGTTGTCCTCCACACGGTGAAAAAAAGCGCGAAAAAATGTTTTCACCTCCTTTTGCCCCCCCCCCTGGAAAAAGCTGAAACGACGTCTCTGGCTATAACGACCAATAGATTATTTATAATGGTTGCTGCACGTGGTTTTTGCATGAATAGATAAGAGACTCTTTCTTTGTGTTTTTAGCTCATCGACCGCCCGTTGGAGATATTCTCAACTTCCTTGGTTCGACACAAAGCTGGATACTGAAGAATCTGTTCAGTGGAAGAGACGCAACGCAGGTGGCACATGCCCTTGTCGGTGAGTTTGCCTGCGCTCCTCTATCTACCGACTACCGCCTTAAAGTAGCCTAAGTTATGGCAGTGTCTGCACTTAGGAACAATGTCATTTGATTTTGGTCTTTTTTGTCGGTCAGTGTCCTGCTTCTGGGTTGCATTCGACCAAGAGTCATTAAGGCAACGATTCTTCTGTTCGTCTCCATCTCCGTGTTCTCGTCTCTCTTCTTGGTCTTGTTCTTTTTCTGCTTCGCTGCGATCAATCAATCAGCGTCCTTTTCATGCCAGTACCTCTGTCTTAATCTTATCAATGAGACTTCTACTCTTCTTAAACTAAACGAAACGCCTGGTATGGCCCGACCCTATAGTACTATAATGAAGCTAATGAGCTTTCATAATACGTCAAGATTCTGCAATGACCAGCAGTCTTGTAACTACGGTGCAAACAATGACATCGAAAAAAATTAAAAATTAAAAATTATAAGGAATTTTCAGTCGCATAGGAACAACAAATTGTACACATAAGCACTGTGGGTAATGAATTTGAGGGGTCAAACCGACCCCCGAGGCCGGCCAAAGGCTAGAAGAAGAGGGGTCAAAAAAGAAGCTGGGGGGTCCAACCCCCAACCCCCGGCAAATCGGACACTGCATTTAGTTTTCGGTGCCCTGAAGCCGGAAGGTGCTCGCATACGGCTCATTGCCAACATCCGGTGAATCACACTCGGCGGATGTATGGCCGTCACTCACATCGTCGATCATTCCCTGTACGTGACTGATGCAGCCCCTTGCGATAACCGACAAATTGTCTGAATAATTTAAGAACACTTTACCAAGAACACAGCAACAAGCAGGCCTGTGCGCTCGACAAGGAAACCTAAACAAGTGGAAATCAGGGCTCAGGCGGACTTTAACATCGCGGACGGACGTTGGACGGAAAGACCTCCAGTAACTCTTAGTCAACACGTAGCATAAGCCTATATTACGAACCTTGAACAACTCCAGTTATAGGCCTATATAAAATTATTGTGTCCCAGCAGTATCGGTAATGAAGCGCCTTTTGGTAAGGCGCTTCATAAATGACACTCAGACAAATGAAGCGCCGTTAAGAAGGTGCTTCAGGCAGCACTATAGGCCCTATGTATAATATTGTATATCAATACTAATATACGCACATACATGTGCTAAATATACACCACATTCGCAGTTACCGTGACGTACGTATTTATACATGTACACACGTAAATGCATGCACGCGTGCATAGGCCTACATAGGCATAGGTCTACATACATATACACAAGTACGCGCTCACTAATGTATAGGCCTACATCCATCCATACATACATACATAGGCTTACATGTATAGGCCTACGTACGTACGTCAGTGATATTTTACTTCTAAAAATAATTCCTAATTCAGTTATATAATTCAGTTCTGAGCTCTTGAATTTTACTTCTAATTCTAATTTTACTTCACAAATAATTTTACTTCTCATTCCTATTTTAGTTCTCAAATAATTTTACTTCTTATTTTAGTTTTCCAAATAATTATTAATTTCCGCGCTGTAAAAGTTTGCATCGCTTGCATGCAGAAACGCGCCAAACTTTTCTCGAGAAAGAAACAAAAACTGAAGTAAAAGAAGGGTTGGAACGTTAGTCTAACAATGCAGCATCTATTCCCCTCCCAAGACTTGTAGCCTAATGCTTTTATTTTTTCTAGCAAGTGCTGTTCCACAAAGTCCGGCATTTTCTCAGTTGGTTCTTGGCATGTAGGCCTAGATCTGCCTGTATTTTCGTCAAAATGAAAAATCCCAAATCTCGCTTCCTTCCAACCAACATTCTCGATACTCATAATTTTACAATTTAACGATCGAACCCTATATAAAAAAAATGGCGTACGAAAGGTCGTTAGTACACATGCAAGGATTCTATATTAGTAGCCTACTCATTTCCTTCTTGTATAAAAGGTCCTTGGTACGCAAGTGAGACAATTAGGCCTATTAGACAACGAAGACCATTGACAGTAGGCCTATATTACATCGAGAAAAATGAATAGTTTGCGCAGGGGCTTCACATCAACCAAAGTTTTCCAATGGATTAGGCCTATGTGTTTGGATCGCGAGCAATTTACTCCCCTTCATCTCAACTTAAGTTAGGTAGGCCTACCACAAGAAGTAAAATGATTTTACTTCTTAAAATAATTGTTAATTTCGTTCATAATTTTAGTTCGGGAAATAATTTCTAATTCAATTCCTAATTTCGTTTTTTCTGCTGAAATAATTCCTACTTTTACTTCTAGTTCTCGTTAACGAAAACATTTATTTTTACTTCTAATTTTAGTTTTCGTTAACGAAAATATCACTGACGTACGTACATAAACATGTCATACAGTTGTATGAGTAGACTATAGCTATATGAGGCACACTACCATAACCTATCTACTTAATTCTCCATGTCCTCGAAATGGGTCATAGGGCCTATATAACATGCTTACGGCGGATAAGAGACGTAGGACTACGTTATTATTTCGTAAATATGTATAGCACCACTGTCGACAATCCATAGGTGGCACTAGCCAACTGTGTGATAATGATTTCCTCGATATATATATATATATATATATATATATATATATATATATATATATATATATATATATGCAGAGTGGCCGTCTCTATGGAGGGTAGGAAGCAGATATATGCCAGAGTAGGCCTAGGCCTAGCCACTTAGGCCCCTACTTAAAAAAAATTTAAGTATGTATTTTGCTTTTTTGTTCAATATAAGGACCTACTGCTCAATTTTAGTTCATTTCTATTAGATATAGGCCTACGCATGCATTACACCGTTTCATCATCATCATCATCATCGTCATCATCATCATCATCATCATCATCATCATCATCATCATAAACTACAGCCTATAACACTTCCTACAGAAATCGAGGTTATTACATTAAATTACGTAGATTTGCTTATAATTACGAAAATTAAGACAGTCGTTCGCTTCGTTTTATTTTACAGTAAGTCCAACAGTGGAGGAATTTCGAAAGCGCCTTGGACTGAGTAGCAGCGACACCTTGAACCTGCGCCTGGCGTTGGCAGCGGTCAGTGAGGGCAACGAGAGCGCCCTCACCGAGCTTGGAATGCCTCCGTCGGCCTGGAATGAAATCTCCTTCATGTTTGCAAAACTTATCAAAAGCGGATTCGTACCTTAAACGGTCAAATATTACTTCGGTCGAGTTTGGACGGTTGCCACATACGAACGTTCTCACCGATCGAATTGTTCTTCTTAGCAACTTGCAGTAGCCATTCAATGTCCAGCAATATCTCATTAGTTTAAGAAAATCGCAAGCTTCACGTTTTTCGGTAGCTTAATATAGGACGCCATCTGTAACTGTGTTACGCACGACTAATGTAGTTTATCTCCACCTGCACCGAATCTTGGTTGACCTTTTGCTAAAGATAATATCCTAGACAAATTAGTTTTAATATGCTGCGTCTAGTTGACCCGCATTGTGCCATTGGTGTCAAACAGTGGGTCCAAAGAACGTGGCTTTCAGGGATAGGCCCTATAATGTAGCCTAAAAAGGCCTATGTAATGCATGCCGATTGCAATGCTAAACTCTCAACAGTTTCTTTCGTGAAGGGTTGGCGCCCTGCCATGGATATTAGATGGGACCCATATTGGCTGCATGCAGGTCCCATATGGGGATATGGGTCTTGTATGGATTCCATGTCGGCATCCTGGCAGGGGCTTTGTCCGAAATCCAGACCGTTCCAAACATATTTGGTCATGTCGCATTAATAGTTGGTTTTGTTTTTGAGCTCAAAATATGCCATGAATTTCACTTCCCAATCATTGGTTAATCTTCACATAGCATAAAGCTTCATATTAATTTTTGTAATAGTTTTTGTCTCCTCTGCAATTTTGTTTTCAGCTCCGATGACTGTTTGCAATAGCCAAAGCACACAAATCAAAGCGTAATGTTCAGGATGTACTTTTGTGAACTTTTCAACCACTACGTGTGTACTTTAACATGGTGACATATAACTATTAGTGACAAACAGCAGTTGTTAAATCGATAAGCATTTACAGAAGGTTGGCTCTGTTTGCAGTCTGGTAATATCTAAAGCAATGATTTCTGAAAAACAAGTGTTTTTAATATATGTATGTCAAACCAAATGAGGGCGAGACTTTTAGCACACCCAAACACCGATTTCCTACATACCAATAACCCAAACTTTCTGAGGCAAATGCCGGTTGGAAAAGTCCTCAGCTCTTTGGAAAACCAGAAACTATACATGAATTTAGAAATTAATGACAATTAATATGTTCAGTTCAGAAGAGATCAACAGCAGAAAGGGACCTCGATAAATAGCATCACCAAGTCTCTCTTTGGTCTTAAGCCCAGAATCTGCACTTGTCACCAGTATTGTGAACATGATCACACTACCAATGTTTTCAGCCTACCAGTTGCAATTTTATGTTGTCCACCACACTGGTGCATGGGCGTCTGCAGGAAAGTTTTTAGGGGGAGGCAAAATATTTATAGTGGCAAATTTTTTTACGGGGGAGCAAAATGACATTTTTGCATAGAATTTTTGCATGAATTGCTATTCATGAACACAGAACACGTGATAACTTTAGAAATAAATAATGGTCAAGGAGGTTAAATAATTAAGCGTTTTTCACATTGAAAACTGTGTTGGGACTGTTGTAATAATCATAATAATCAAAAGATTTGTTTTGTAAAATATGTGCCAAATCCATGGGGCAAACACCCCTTGGCCCCCATGGATGCCCATGCATTGGTGGAATATGTTGCCAAATTTATTGGCTTCCTAAGGAAAAGTTAGATCTTTGTTGGAAAGTCAAACAATAGCAGCAATGACATGAACTGGCTGACTTATTAATGATCAAACACTCATTATAAGAAAATTTTTATTGTTATTTATTGTTCTTTACAAGGCTTTGTTTCTCCATTCACCTTCAGAAATTGATCGAGGCTTTTCAGCATCTCCGAATTCTTTCTCAAAACTTCATTTATTGATGTTACATTAAATGCAGCGTCTCCTTCCTTAGAATGGGATGCTATTGGCATCCGACTTGTTTCCTGACAACTAAAGGCAGAATCCTGATTCCTCAATGTACCCTTCAATTTTGGTATAACTGAATTTTCTAAAATATCTAGGCCAATGTCAAGGATGAGAACATAATAATGCTTTGTTGTTGTTAACGATGGTTGACATTTACCAAAATGTCAAATTTTGCTAATAAACATCCATTATAATCTTCATTATAATCTGCTTGTAAGGGACAGAGCAAAGCACCTAATATTTGCAAATCAAACTACCTTTAATTCAATTCATAGCTCTAACAATGACAATTAAAGACAATTTATAGCTATAACAAGCTAGTGATAACACTGCACTAATTTTAGCAAGAAAAAATTCTGCAAATTCTGTGGATAGCTCCACATGGATAGTGTTATTCAGGGATGTCTGAACGTGACTTATCTGTACTGCGATCACTGGATGGTTCCTGCCGTTTCCCTTTGAAGGTTCGTATAGTCATGACCCTTTCCCATTTACAGCCCAGGAACTAAATGCTCGAAGTCAAAACTATTCATCATTACTTTATTCTAGCATTTGTAGCTAAGAAACAATAGCAATTTTGGCTTTTCATAACTTATGCTCTTGTTATCAAAATAAGAGTTGTCTTAGTAATGGTTTAAATATTATTAATTATCTAGTGATTTACCTTTGCTTTTGAAAGAACAAATAAATATCTGCAAATATGGCAATATACACATTTATCATACCAAACAAATTCAGCATTTTACACAGTAATTTTGTTGTGGCCTTGCAGCAACTAGGTTGTATAAAATCCACCTTAGTATTTGGACCCAACTTGTAATTTATCCATTTAAATTACCATGGTATATGAAGTTGGCTTTTAAGAGTTACATTCTAAAGTTGAGTTCAATCTTTTATCTTGTCCCAAAGTTTGCTATATTAGAGCATACATTTACAATGATGTATGTCTGCAATGTAAGCAAGTCATTGCTTATTGATATAATAACTGTTAGTATCAAAGCAAAAAATGAACTAAAAAGGATACAAGAAAAACATTGAATTTTCTTAAGCTCCGAGTTGACTGTGTTCCATCGCTCTGGATCACGAATTGTGTCTTTGTAAAATGTATCCCTTTCACTGGCTGGCGTATTGACCCATGACACCCAGTCAAGTGCAGCCCGGATGTAGCTGAATATTTACAAAGCAAAGATTTAATATAATTTATACTTCCATCATATTAACAGCCCTTTTTCAAACTACAAAAGTTGGACAGGTGTACAATAATATTTGTCTTGTATGTATCAAGGTATGTATGTAAAATATATGCACATATCAAGAGTGTAAAGTCCTTCCTGGACATCCAAAGGAGACGCTTAGAATCAGTGCTGCCTATGTTATACATTACATTCTGTGTACTAAAACTTTCTAGAACTGACCTTTCATACTGGACATCAGGTCTCTCAATATTCACAAAATGGTATTGACCATTCGGCAGAAGAAGACGACAAAATCCAACCGGCCAATCACATAAGAGTTTGCTTCTCAGCAACTGACTCTTAAAATAGAACCAACGATGTAAAGAAACATTTACACGTCTGAGCAGAAGTGATCTTCGTGTAACTAAATGTTTCAATGTAATGTAATTGAACATTTTTATAGCATCTTGTCAGCACTGGTAACTTGCACAACATTGTTTGCTAGCTTAAACATTGCTGAGTTCTGGAAGAAAATAATGTTGGAACGATCATCATTGGTAGGCTCTTGCATACACATAGAAATAACCTATCCTATCCAGCACTGTACTTGGTAAGACAGCAAAAGTCACATTACATTAAGGTTCAGCTGTGCCAGAAACTGATGCAAGGGTCCACAAGTTACAGCTATCATTGAAAAAGAACTTGGGATAAAAGTTTATTTTGTGATGTAGTGGATATAATTCAGGAAGTTCATTCCTGTTTTATTCACTGCGTCCTTATTCTCTAATCACAGAAGCAAAATAAATTTCCTTTTCCAAGTGCCAGGAATTTTCCAATTTCAATCAGTTAATACAACAAAAACAAAGACATTATATTTAGATCACAGTTTAGAGCCCAAATACACACTGCAGCATCTTCTCAATTTGGAAACGCAATTAGGTGACAAAGTGAATGATTAAGTCTTAAATGGCTCAGCCTCACCTCTGATTGTGCTGGTCTCAAGTGTGGACTCAGATCAATTTCCATGTCAAGACAAGTACGATCTGTGAAGACAACACGGATAATTCCATTTGACTGAGCTGTGAATCGACCTACACCTGGAACCACAAACTCCTCAATAGTATGGGTCGTAGGCGGAGCTTTGGACAGCTCGGCTGATTTCACAGACTAAGGAAGCCACACAAAAAATATACTTTCCATTAAATATTTCTCCAATACACAACATAGTGTTATGGAATAGAGCCATTTTGCAAAGCAAGTATGTTTTCTACTGTAAGCATAGCATTGCAAAGTGGTAATTTTCATAGCAGTAGTTATTTATTACCGGTACTCAACCAATTAATTAGCTCTCAACTAATGCAATGGTTGCTTAACAGTTCAACGACGAGAGTGTACTAAATGCAACTGGGAAACCAATGCAACTCGTTGTTAAAGTGTTTAGCCATGTAACAAGAAGTGTGTTGAACATGTGTGCATTGTTAGCTAGTTCCAAAATATTCAGCAAGTTACTCACAACTGAATAAGTCCTCATTGTAAAGCATACAGAGTGATAGTACCAAGAATGAGAACTAAGAACTTGGCACTTAATGAGAACTAAAATATATATGACTCCCCTTAAAGTTATTGTTGGTCAGTTTCCTTAACTTGATCAATAGTACTGATAGCAAAACAATGTAGATCATACTAAACATTTTGTTTTGAAGATATTCATATCACAATCAAATATGCTACCTATGGTAACATCCAGTAACAGGTCAATCCTGCATTGTGCACACTACAAATGTTTGGTTGAATTTATGAACGAGGACAGAGAGAAAACATTAAATCACTCTTAGTGATGCCTTGTGCAACATGTCGTAGTTTTGATCATGCCCAAAGACGAGACAACCAAGTACAACAACTATCTTCTTGTCTTGTTGTCAGGGTGACAGTCCTAATCATATGGCCAGAATGTCATACTTGACCCAAAGCCCATATAAACTGAAAAACTGTGCAGTTAACACCAAGTTAGATATAAATCAGCATCTCAAAAATTTAAATTTTGCATACTTCATAGCAAATTTGATCATCTTTAGTTATCAACAGCTGTGTTTCATTTGACAAAACCTGCAACAAACTAACAACAGAAGCAAAACAATAAGAGTGATGCTTGAACACACAATGTGAAATTAATGACAATGTTTGTAAAGAATTGTGACAACTCCACAGTCAGAATCCCAAGAAACAATGTATTTTCCACAACAGCTAACTCATGCACTGAACATAGTAGCTACATTGATCCTTTATAACAAGTCTATGTTTAGTGTTTACATGCAAATCACACCAATAAATTCACTTGTGGGTTACTGCTTCATTAGAACAATCTCATCAAATGGTTTATATTTTCATGCAATTTCATCTGCATTACAATTCTATTCATAGTTCAGAAATGAGATTGTAAAATTACCAGATCATCATGCAGCGATCATAGCAATATTTGTGACAAATGCTGCCACACTCGACATCAGTGAACACAAACCACGGAACCACAACACATGTAAAACAGGCAAGATTATATAATATTAGAAGCAACTGACCGAGCTCCAACTGAAACAAGTTTGGCAATGGAATATGGGAAATCCACAGAAACTGGAGGAGGATAATGAATCGAGTACATCCTCTCCTCAATCTGGAAAGAAACCAAGTCACTGAATTAAGTGAATTTGCTTCAACTGTCAAACATCAAATGCCATTTGAACTAACATCAAGCTAAAATATCAACACAAAAGTTCCCTTTGTTTTATTTCACAACAACTCGTACCAGATACAGTATAATAGGAGACAGACATGTTCTGACTGAGCTAGTGATTTGATAACAACTATAAACAATTACCAATATATGTACATGCAACTGTCAAAGCATCACCTAGGCTTCTATTAGAGATAAATCGAGGCTTCTATTCAGTGGTACGGACTCAATACCCTCTCAATAATGGACTACTCTATTCTAGACTACTCTTTGGAAAACCCCCTCTGATTTGACGCAGCGCTGGTGCCCTGCGCTTGGCCTTCGAGTGGCGCTTTAGAAGTTTCGAGATTACGATTACAACGAATAATGTGGGTTCTAGGCTGGCCATTAATTAAGCATCTCATTTGAAATATTGGTGGGCGTATGATATGCCAAATGGATTTGCAGACCAACGTTTCAGAAGAAAATGTATTGGATGAAAATGTCCTGAGGTAAATGTCTTGGATGTGTCCTGCACACAAATATGGAGAGTGAGTAAGCAGCCTTTGAGCATTAATCGCAAATACCTGGCCTTGACTGAATATGAAGTGACTGAACGTCTGTCCATTTACTCCAGATGAGCAAATGATTGATCCATCTTCTGGATAGATTTCTATGAACTTTTGCTGGTGCCAAAACAACCTGGAAAACCACAGAATATGAGCATGCCATTATTGGAGAAATCACAATGGATGATGGCATGGTGGCAAATCACAATGCCTTTAACATCCATGTCCAGTGCACCTTCAGAAATTGATAAATATTTTTAAACGATGAAACTAAATATTCAAGCAACTCAATTTTTATTTAAATTGAAACATAAGATAAATTGAACTCTCTAAAATTCAGAAACAACAATAACAATTAAATACTAATAAAAAAAACATCAGATCGACAACTGACTGACCGATATACTGTTCCTTTCATGTAAAATGCCTTGACCTTTCCAGAATATAGTCCTTCTCCCGAAGAGCCATCTGCTGTTGGCTCTTTATTTAACTTATGCAGATATGGTGCAGGGCATTTAAGCCCCAGAGTTCTTGGTAGAGCTGTATGAATAACAGTTGGCGGGTGGTCCACATCGTGTTTCTCAGTGGAAAGATCCTCCACAACCTGACGAGAAAGCTCCATGGCTTCCTGATGTGCTGATAAAAAATTTGGTGTCTCAGCAAACTTGACTAGCAACTGGACAGGATGTGACCAGTCAGATGGAAAGCCTTGCATTGAATGATGCTGAACAGTCCAACAATAATCCCACGATGTAGCATTGAATATGGTAGACGCTTTTGTTTCAGTACATGGTTTTGATCCGTCCGGCAAACAATCTTTGACCAATGGTGTTTTATCGGATTTCTTTGTTACTGTCTTGGAATATCTTGAATCTTTTAAATCAGAAGCTGACGACTGTTTGCTAATATTGGCTGAACTGGAGTTGCTTTCAAGGCGGGAATCAGACTTACTCAGTGTTGTTATGTCTAGTGCAAACAAGACAAAGAAAGAGCTCTGTTAGGAATTCATCAAGATAAAAAGGCTATGATAACTTAAAATTCCATATACAACTTCCTTACAGTAAAATTTTCACATGAAATCTCTAATGTATCATTATAGAAGAGGCATTTCAAGTGATTAAATAATTTAGATTTGTTATACCAAAAGCATAATTTTGGCTCTAAATCTACTAACTTTAAGGATGTTCTTACAGAATAACAAATACCACCAAATGCTAACCAAGAACAAATATAAGGTAACTAAAATCTACAGAATTATACTCACTATCAGATGTTAACTAGCAAGAAGTATAATTATAGTTTTTCAATTAAAAAGTTAAGAAAATTCCTAACAGTTTGTTCAGCTGAAGTTAGGATTAGCAATCTTAACCAAATCATTTACTGGAACCTGGTCTGCTTACTTTTGCAATCTGTTTCAGTACGATTTACATTATCATCACTCAGTTTGGCAAGAAATCGTATGGTAAATGCCCGATGGTGAGAAGCCAGACAAATGCTTGCATGACCTTCAAGGGAAGACAGCTGGATACTTCCATCTGGAAAGATGGTAAACTGACACTTGGACAGACATGAAGGCCATGACACAACAAATATGTCTGAATGGTACCTCTGTTAAACAAAAAAACACATTAATTATAAAACATTTATCTAAACTAACCAAGTCTTTCTAAGTTAACCATCACTAGTTTGAAGCTTCTAGGTTGAAGCTTCTAGGAAAGTTTTGTTAAGTTCAAAGATTTAAGAGCACTTGGTAAAGTAAAATTTCTTGACCTTTGACATATCAAGTGTTGAAACAACATTAACATTGGATATTACTAAGAAACAGAAATACTTTCAGTTTCATTTCATTTAAGGAACATTTATATAGCGCCCCTTCAAGGCTGTCTACTCAGGAGCGCTCCCAGTTCAGCCACGGCTAAAGAAAGCAGTCTTCAAATTAGTATAAAAAGTAGTAGAGTGATCTATAGGGACCAGACGGAGCGCTATTGGAAGCCCATTCCAGGTCATAGGGCCAGCAACAGAGAAGGAGCGGCGCTGCATGATTGCGGTACGCGAACGAGGGACCATGAGTACAGCTTGATCAGTTGTAAAGTAAAAATCAAGAATTTAAGCTCACAGTGTATTATAATTGGCTTGTTGCCTTTAATTCAGATCTAAAACTTACAAGTATGTTGCATGGATCAAGAAGCTCCTGGCACAAAAATGGACGATCTACGAAACGATTTCTGAAGTCAACGGCAAGCTGAACCTTATGGCGATAGGAACTTGTCACGAATCGTGTTCGCTGTTGTATTGATGCATAACCTAAGTAAATATTTTGTATGTAAACAATGACTTATTGATCTTATTGTTTACAAATTATTAATCTATAACACACTGCCCACTGCTAACACCTATGAGTGGCTAACGTGCTTAGGCTAAATTCAAACCTTTTGCAAAACATGGCAAATGCTAATGACTCATGTACAGAAAATAAGGTACATTAGTTTAAAATTACCACTGATTACCTGTTGCATTCATTCCATAAATTTTTCTGTCATACACTTTGTTGCAAGCTACTGTCTGACCATCAGGATATAATTCCATTCATGATGAAGATGGCAGTTTTATGTGTGTAAGAATGTATGCATGCTATGTATGTATAGTTTGTAAAAGGTTATGCACATGTGTGTATATGTATGCATGTATATGTCATGTATGTATATATGCTATTGTAATCTTGAGATTTCTACAGTGCTCAAAAAGTGAAGTTGTACAAGCCAGTTAATCACAGGCTATGTATGTAGCTTAGGGTGCATCAAATGCCCCAATGTTAACAAAGTGCATTGTCCCTATGCTTAAAATGTTCCTTTTATCTTCAATATATCCCTGGCCAAATAGCAGAAAAATAAAAAATTGTTTAGGTATCCCACCTCGATTTTATAAAAATGGACAATATACATTATTATCATACATTACGGAGCTGGCTGCTTTCATCCCTTACGATGACATACAGCAATCCAAACTTGTTGTCTAAAATGACTCCAACAAAACAATTGGCCTAAACTGAAGCACTCATATCTGAGGCTGGAGATGGTGTGTCAAAAGTCTCTGCATTATATGCAATGACTGGCAAAGCCAGAGATGTCACGGTGAACAGAAGATAGGCATAGCTTCAGCTTACAAAGAGCAATGGGCTGCTCCACATCTTGCAAAGTTGCACTGGGACGCCAAGCAAATGCAATCGTTGTAAAATAAGAATACTAAAGAGGAGCAACTTGCAGTTATTGTCGGGAATGCAAAAGAGATGAAGTTCCTCGGTGTGCCCTCTTATGCACCGGAATCAGATAGAAAATCGGGGGACATCATTGTTGATCTGATTATTGAACTACGGCGCTCATGGCAGTGTAGTTACTATCGTCAACATGGCATTTGATACGACCCCGGATCAAAAACAGGACATGTAACTGCTGCCTGTGTTACAATTCAGATGCGGTTAGGTCGAGCTCTTCTCTGGTGCGGATGTCGACATCACGTTGGCGAAGTAATTCGATGATCTTCAAATTGAGACTTCAAAATCGCCCGAGGTGATATTATTTCCAAGGCGTCTTCAGAACTTCGAGCTCCTCGACACATATTGGTCAGCAACAGAGAGACTGTCATGATTTGACGATACTGCATTCAGTGAGAATTCTAAACCCTTCATTGACATGTGCAGAGAACGTGTTCTACAGATTTTTGCTTTGGAGTTGCCTTTTCATAGAGATGATTGTAAGGAATTTGCAGAGCTCTGCCTCTTCTTTCTTGATGGGGAAGTGGAAGGACATCAATTCACGTTCAAGCCAGATGTGATCACAATTGCAACAACTCTTGCCGATCTTGTGGGGACTGACTCTTAGTATATGCTTGAAATAGTACAAGTTGACACTCGGTTCCTCAACGAAGATATGTGTCCGAATGGTCAAACCGCAATGATTATCAAGCCGCTATGACAAATATTGAACCCATCACTGGAATCAATGACTGTGCTGAGGGAGGAGTGAAGCTGAGTTCGGATTTTATGTGAGCATCAAAGACTGCAAACATAACATGTGATGATTTTACAATATTAATGTGTTTTTACAATATGGTAACAATTTTCACTTTTAAAATCTCTGCAATACTTCTGGAGATGGCCATTGGCTAATGCAGCATGTCAACGATAAGAACTTTTGAACCATTCTTTATAGTAGGCTATTATTGCAGCATAATATGTATATTGTATAACTTGTGCAACAATGTACATCCTCGTAATGGTTTGCTATTGTAAAACTTCAGTTGCTATGTGGGATACCTAGATCATGTCAGAATTTTGTCAAATTTCGGTAAACATACTTTTTCAGTAATAGGAACAGAAATGAAATAGGGACAAACACTTTTGAAAAAAAAATTTTAATTCGGGGGCACATGATGCACCCTAATGTAGCTGTATGTAAGCAAGTATGAATGTATGCAGTTGCTGGTAAGCATCTAAGTAAAGTAAAGTAAATATATTCTTTATTAGTACCAACTGCTTATACCGCACTTTGGTTTACATAATAGTTTATGCAAAATAAAGCATTCTTGTAAGAAATGTTTTCCTCATTAAATTAAATATTCTAGAATATAGAATATATTGCATGTTTGAAAGTACATTTCAGATGCACAGCAATCATTAGCCTATGTGATCATAGACGTAAAGTGGTGTTAAAGTAAGTTAAAAACAATGTGCATATGTAAGCAACTAATGCTCAGATAACACTGGCAGAGACTAACACACATACAGCACTCCACCATTGGAGTCCTATCCACATATGCAAACAGGTCAAATCAGACAAAGTATTTTTAAGAGCTGCCAAATGTGCAGTTAAGTTCCATTTACTTTGAAGTGCGTGCTGTCCAACTCCTGGCGGTTGAAGATGAAGAAACACTGAACTGCAAGGAGATAATTTCAGCTCAGATCCATCAGCGAAAGAAACAGCAACAGAGTGGTTGGTATATAAAATATACTGAACGGGTACTAGTTGCTCATCCATTTACTCTGTTCAAAATGCTACAACATGGAAATAATGATTTTAATGTAATAATCAATATATCATCATTACAATATAACATAAGTGATAACTTTATTAAATGCCTGACTACCATGGTGTATAATACACTTTGTTTATCTCGTTAACTGAATTTACCTCTAAGATGTCTCATTGACGGCAATAGGATTTGAGCTAGCACTTATTGCCCAGTGTCCCTGCACTGAGCTAAATAAGCACGAAACACATCACAACCAATCCATGCTGAAAACGTATTACGCAATCTCACCCAAATTATCATAATAACAGTATACGAAAGTTTCAGTTCATCCGCAAGGGCCTTCGATTCGCGCCAAAGCACAAACCAGTTTAAGACCCAACTTCGTGTTAACAAAGAGATAAAACATTGTCTTAGTATTAACTTTTGTCATAGGAACTGCTAAAGTGTTAAAAGAACATATGAGATCTTGTGAAAACATAAATAATTGTGAAAACCCCAATTCAAAACCTACAAATCGACAAATCTTAGACCGGTTGATCGATGTCGTGTTTGGACATGTCATCCGTGATGAAAACTGTAGACTAATAAAATTCAACTTATTCCGACATGCGTCCCTTGTTGAAATTTACAATTGAACGCGCAATAAGCAATAATGAAAGCAAATTTAACGCAGTAATAAGTCGTTGTAAAAATTAAAAGCTCTCCAATTTTTCATAGGAGTGAATCTAGCAAAACCCATTTCGTACTTGCCTCCATAAACAAAACATTTCGCCGGAAGTTGATATATGCACTTGTAAATATTTTGAGTGGTTCCGCATTTGCTCTAATCATTCTTTGAAGACAAGGTTGATGATGATATGACAACGACAAAATCGTAATGATTGAAGATACAGCAATTACTTTCAATTGTACATTTTCAATTTTCAGCAGCAAAGTTACACGCAATGAGATATGGAATTAAGCATCTGTAGCAGACTGGAGGCAGATTTATCAAAAGTTTAGTTTCCATTCTGATCTGCTTTTCAGAAGTGTTTACTTCCGGATCTGATCTGTAACCTTTTCATTCAGTAAACTGATTAGCTTGCGTTTTAATGTTTCGTCGTGAGCATGATAAACAGATTGATTACACCTGCCTTTTAAATTCATTGTCAAAGAAACTATTTTGCATGTTACACTTTTATTATTTGTAGTGACGGTTGTATTAAACTATAATGGGTGTCCACGGATTGTGGCAGTTATTGCAGTCGAATGGACATCCCGTCACTCTGGAGTCCCTGGCAGGCAAAGTTCTGGGAATCGGTACGTTCTCTTCGCATGTACGTTTTTCCACGTTGTATGCTTTCTGTTTAACCACTGCCAAGGTTAATGAACTAAAAAATTTTAGTCACAGGTACATTTTACTTGCTACATGCTTGCACAACAGGGGCGCGTAATGGATCGCCGAATCCAGAATCGCCGAACGAGTAATGTAAATGTAAATCTCCAAAATTTCTCAGCGCCACACAAAGGCCACCTCAGAGAGACCACCGGCGCTGTATAAATCAAGTCCGCAATAGCCAGGCTGCCTTGTCCGTTCCAGTGCTGGGTCTTACCGCCGGATCCCTGAAACTGTTTTGTGAAGAAAAACCGTATAACCGAAAATGCTGTTTGTAGCGAATTGAATATCAAACGCTTGGTAGAAAACTGCTTTCGGGGATTCTTCTTATTTTGCATTCCATTCACTTTTGGCGAATCGGGAGTCGGCGATTCGGGTCTGGTGTGCGGCATATTGAACGCTTGGTAGAAAACTGCTTTCAGCGATTTTTCGTATTTTGCAGTTTAATCACTTTTGAAAATTTGGGATTCGGCTATTTGGGTGGACCCCACAATACCCACCTGCATTGTCCCCTCCAAACTTGACTGCTACAACTGTCTTTTCTCGATGACATACTGGTCTCAGTAAAATGTCTACAAACAACACAGAATGTTCTTGCCTGTGCAGGCATCCAAACACCACAATATACCGTAACTGTAGTTCTCAAGTCACTTAATTGGTTTAAAGTTCCTCAGCACATCCATTAAAAATTGTATCTTTAGTGCACTACTGCACTTCAAACCTCTGAACCCTCTAACATTCACCTGCTTTTACTATCCACCTGCACAAGTCTCATCATTCTTCATCATACCTTTCTCTCTTTTGCCTCCAGTCTCCACTCTGAAAGCCTGCAACCACTTCTTAATCAATGATGCTCCAGCTCTTTAGAACAAACTCCTGATCACTTCTGTCAATCTTAGCACTGCCTCACTTTGTCTCTCTTCTGCAGCATTCCACTTAAGACTGAAAACTGAACTTTTCAAGCTATCCTATTGTTTGTTGGTTCAGTGATTCAGACATTGCTAAACTTACCAAATCCGTCTGAATTTGTATTTGACATACACATTTATATAGAGGTAGGAAACTTTCTGAATTCTGATAAGAATATTATATTGTGTTGAATGTAATGTTTCTTTCAGATGTTAGCATGTGGTTACACCAAGCCAGCAAGGGCATGCGAGATCGTCATGGAAACCCCATCCCAAATGCCCACCTTGTTGTCCTCTTTAGACGTGTTTGTAAACTGCTGTATTATCGCATAAAGCCTGTGTTCGTCTTCGACGGAGGTGTTCCACTTCTTAAAAAACAGACCTTGGTATGTATCTGTTGCTAAATGAGTATGAAATACTGGTAAATTTTCATTTCAAAGTAGAATTTTAATTTGTTCAACAGATCCTGGGTAGTACCGTTGCATATTTAAACTTTGTATTCCAATTAAGCTGAATAAACTTGTACTTGTGTAATGATTTAAAATTTCTTTTATGTTAAAGTTCTTAAAATCAGATAATTTTGCAGACATTTTTTCCATCTACTTCAAATTAATACTCAGGGAATTCTGCAGCCTTAGTGAATTTACTTGAGTTTTGCCATTTAGATATATTGTGAAATTTGGAGCATTTGCTAAATATATTAAATTCTCCAGGCCAGCTGCTGACAATGCTTCAATATGCTAACTGGACCTTGTGGACATAGGTACCATAATTGAGATGTGACAATGTCACATGTCACAGTGTGACATGTCCTACCTTTGGGACAGGAGTTGCTGTGCAGTGGGCATATCTGTGCTTCAGTTGCTTCTCTCAAGTCTTGTCATTCCATGACTTCAGTATGGCAAGAATCTGTCATAAGTCATACAGACTACTGCAACTCGCTCCTCATGGGTCTCCCCAAGCAGCATCTTTCCCCCCTTCAATCTGTTCTAAATGCTTCTGCTAGGCTCATCGCTAGACTCATCGCTACACCAAAGCAGCATCTTTCCCCCCTTCAATCTGTTCTAAATGCTTCTGCTAGGCTCATCGCTACTTACATGCTTGATGTCCTTCACTGCTCCCTATTGCTGCGCGCATCCGATATAAGATCCTCTTCCTTTGAAATATCTCTCGAACTATCTACGAAAACCGCTATCTGCATCTTCTTCTCGCTCACTGCGCTCTGTAAATTGGCTTGATCTTTTTGTTCCCAGGGCTAAAACTGCCTTGGCCCAGCACTGGGCGTTTGCTGTAGTGGGTCCCACGATCTGGAATGACCTTCCCCATGTGCTCAGGGCTAAACTAATGACTGGCTTTTCCTCATCGGTCTCGCGTTCCCTAAAGGCATTTCTGTTTCCCCGGGGCTTCTGTGCTGAGAGCGCCTCTGAATAGTTATTCTGCGAGAGGCGCTTTATAAATTTCTAGATACAATACAATACAATAGATGATGTTCTATTGGTTTGGTTTTATGTTTGTGAGAGCTATTGATGGAAAGACTTTTCCTGTCGTTCGTAGCTTAGTGAGGATGCATTCAAGTGGTTGTTACAAGGTGCTATGTAAATATTCAGCTACATATTATACACAATGGTGGAAAAAGTAGTTTATGAAGACTATGAGATTTAGTAAAAGCTTTATTTCAAATACTTAGGGTTAGATAATTGGTCATATATTACACACCAGTAAGGATTGCAAAGACAGATGCAGAGTCCTGAGTAAAGTGAAGGATCTTTAGGTTAAAGCACCCAACCATTAATACAATGCAACAATGGTACAACCTTTCCTTGGCAATCAGCTACAGTGATATTGAAATTTGCTTCACCTTAACAGAATACATATGTTGGTGGCAATGCGAGTACTTAAGGTGTTAGCATATCTGTATGCAAGTACAGGCATAAAATGTTTGGTTCAGGCTCAGAGGCAACGCCAACGGGAGGATGCCATCGTCGATGCTGATCAAGCTGCGAAGAAGTTAGTTTCAAGGCTGCTTCAGAAACAGGTCCTGAATCTGGCTATAAATCCAACTTCAAAACCAGCAAAGAGTGGCTCCTCATCACGGACAACAACATCAGAGCCAGACATTTTCAACCTTCCTCCATTGCCTGAACATTTATCATCTGCACTGTATGTTCTGTTTGCTGTATTACTAGAGTCTCGCAGTATGTCAGTATATTTTGGTAATGTGAATGGAATTTAGCATTGAGTTAACATTGAGTTTTACAGGATGTACAGATGTACGATATATATTTACATGTATGCATGTTCTACAGTAGATATGCATACAGTGCCATACACACTACTTTACAGACCATATACAGTCTAAAATCAGTACTGGTATAGTATGTAACTATGAATGTTAGCCATAACTTTTTTTTAGAAGATCCTTCAGTTTGTATGTGAGTTTTGATTATGTTTCGATTAACAGAGCAATTTTTATAGAACATTCAAATATTGAAGAAACTCTTTGTATTTTGAGGTTGTAAAGTGCAAATTTGGATGTGCACAGTTGAGATTTACCGGAACAGTTTTCATATTTTATGTGGTTTTTATGCTGTCGAATGGAATGTTTTCTAATTTCATTGTCTTATGTTCCAAAGTTGAACTCTTTCTTCTTGTTAAGTACATAGATGATGACTTGGCATTATGTGCATAATCCTTGTTTCGGTTTCGAATTATGTAAATATTTAATATTTTAAGTTTAATTTCACTAATTTGTTTATTTACATAATCTAGTTGTGAACCTGATGAAGAAAATACCTGGGAACGGAGAATGGAACAACGTGATACTATTTTTGTAAGCATTTGTATCATATTTATTTCCTGAATATTTTTAAACATTTACTATTATTTCAGAATTGTATGTGCATTTCTGGACATTTGTTTAGAGTTCTCTGGAACCTCTGAAAACATTACTGTCAAATTCTCTGCATAATCATGGTTTTAAATTTGGCCCAATTTTTTCTTTTATGCGTGATCTGTTGTGTGGAATTGTCTGCAAAAATTGTTTTGCTTTCTTTTGCTCATTTTCTGTGCAGAGCCATTTTGAGGACGTTGAGAAAATCAACACAGAGTCTGAAGATTTTGCCTCATTGCCTGCAGAAATCAAGCACGAAATACTTTCAGATCTCAAGGACATCCGTCGGAAAACCTTCTGGGCTAAGTCAGATGAGATGCCAGCGGTTGGTGACTTACTGAATAAAGAAATTTATAGACTACTACGTGCTTTGTGCCTTTGTTGTATAGCACACTGTATTGGGATGCACAGCTTGTAAACATTTTCAGTTTGCTCTTCTTACTTCTGTTAGATAACCTTGTTTCAGTTCCTTTAACACTTTAACGATGAACCTGTACTAAAATGAATGGAAAACTAACCCCTCTCGTCGTTAAAGGGTTAAGAGGTTCTGTTTTAATCTCCAAATGCATACGAAATACCACTCGTTTTAAAGCTGTCCATTTTAAAGTACTTAGATCGCTTTAGATCTAGCAAACATTTAGATATAATTTAAGACACATATTGGGTCTGTTATAGGTGGACTTCATACAAGTTTTGCAGGTAGCTTTCTGTTAAGTAGAAGGATTTCATTAATCTCAAAATTTATGTTGCATCCAATCCATAATGCACAAGCCATTGATCAATGGATGCTATTGTTATTAAATTTTAACATTTATATAGTGCCGCTTATAGAGCAAACTAATCAGAGGCGCTCTCTGCACTAGCCTGTATAATGCTAAATGTCATTAAGAACTAGAATGTTACATCACTTGGCAAAAACAGTGTACAGTAAGGTAGAAAAGTTACCAGTGGCCGGCCGATGTGCACATGTGGAGCCGACCAATGGATTTCCATCAGCAGTAGACAGATGGCATCATGTTCAGAGTTATTAATAATTATGATGCTATGTAATTATAATGCTACCTAATAGTAAGCAGTATTGTTTTGAGGAATTCTGTTGCTCTGTTATACTGGTGCTAATTACCAGTAGTTAAACAACTGTTTACTGTTGTGAATTTGTATAATAAAATGATGTGAATGGAAATTGTTGCCTTGTGCATAGGATTCGGATGAATTCTCAAAATATCAGCTGAATCGCCTGATGAAACAGAGTAGACTGACTCAGCATTTGAACAAAGTTCGGAAAGAATTGACAGCCAAGTCAAGTGGAGAAATAGCAATGGATGTAGTTGGCAGTGATGTAGCAGGATTGAGCGTTGAGGCCTCTCGCGTTTTCTCTGAAGATTCATCACATTACTTCCTCATAAAGGGTCTTCGTCAATTCCAGGATGCAGCCAATAAGACTGAAGTTGTTGACAGCTATCATCAAACTGAAGGTCAAGAACAATGCTCTGAGCTGAATGACTTAATGATTTCTACACAAAAAGATAATAATTATGATGACACAGATATGGGCCTTAAAAGCAGTGTGAGGGACTTTCAACTGATATCTAAGGAGTCACTGAAAGCTGCATTAAGTTTTGCTAACAGTAAAATTATGGTGCCAACTGATTCTGGATCAGTTGACCTTAGCAGTGAGGAAACTGATTCTTCGGATGACAGTGATCGAAGAGAAAAGATCACAGCAGTGAAACAGAAGAGAAAAATGCCGCTGGATATGAATGCTGATGAGAAAAAGCCTAAGCTAGCGATCACAGATACTTGCTGCATAGTTCTGTCGGATACTAGCGAGAACGAGGAGACGAAAACCAAAATGAACAGTAAGGAAGGCAGGGAGACAGAAAATGTTAGAGCAGTTGAAAAAGCAAAGAGTTTGATATCACCATTCGGTGATTTAGCAGAAGACAAGGCTGAGAATAAATGCACAATGGCAGTGGTCAGTAAATTGTCACCAAACATCTCTGCGGATTTAAAAGACGTTGAGCTGTCGCCAGTGTGTTTATCAGGCATATTCCAGGAAGAAATCCCAGCAGTCGTGGACGTAAAGAGTGAGAGTGAATCCTCGGATGGTAAGATAAATTAATATGAATTATATGAATACTATACTTGATTAGTTGTTTTAAGTGTTAGCATTAAAGCCTCAATGCCTATGCTTCAACTGTTTTGGTAATTATATAGTTTTTAATACACGTAATATTGCACCTTCTAAGTGCCTGTCAAAAGCGCTGCCTCTGCTATCTTAGCACTTTTGATGCTAAAAATGTTTGTTAAAATTTGGGCTGTAGGCTGAGTATTTTTGGTAAATGTCCTTCCTGAAAGATGTCAAAGCTGCTTTTTTCTCTAATCGTGTAAAATGGACACGTAGCAAATGTTTGACAATGTGTGCACACAGTTTGTTACCTACCGGTATATGTGCTAATTTTGAACTGCTTGATTCTGTTCAAGGCAATCAGTCACATGTGTCAGTAAGTCACACTGTTTACAACACGTGTTACACTGGTGACTCCTGTTTTCAGACTGCAGCTACAGGTCATACAGACCGGGTTGTATTTTATATCCTCATATGAGCTACTAACGGGTGTCTTTTGATTTCAACTTTAAGTGTGGTGGCTGTCATCCTATGCATTCCTGCTACACCTCTCCATTGAATAATATCAATCGAATACAAGATATGTGTACTGTCAAGCGTGCTGTTTATGTTGCCAACAGATGAAGGTTTCATAGAAGTTGAACCTGATTCAGCATATGACGTACAAGATGAACCCAGTTTAGAAGCAACAAATTCTGAACAGGTTGAGGAGGAAGAAGCAGAAGTTTCGATGCTGAGAGAAGGACAGGACGATTTGGGGGCTTTTGATGATGCAGACAACGCAAGCAGTGCCTTTAAAGGTGCTTCTCAGGTGAGAATCTGAACAGTGGAATTAGTAAATATTTGAAAGTTAATTGTCCTACTGAGGACGATAGGTCTTTATTCTTGTGAGGATAGACAGTGTTTCTTTTGACAGTAATTATTTGTTTAATTTTGTCACTTGTTACATGCTCAAGGTCAGTAAAGCAGATTGTGAGGCACAAAACTAGTGTGCATGAACAAAATGTCGAGGGTCATTAAACAGAGGCTACTCTGTTGGCTCAAACTGCAATTGTTAGATTGTAGACCCAGTGGTTTCTAGATATACCACCATGCTGCACCATGCCACATAAGTGGTAGTCCCAGTCTTTTGGTGAACCTGTGATGAGAAATGAGCTAAGTACTTATTATTATGACTACCAAAGTATTGGAGTCTTTGTTTGATGGACAGAACCGAGGGTTTGGTGGAATTCAGATATTTCGATGTGATAGCTGTACTGAAATTATATGTGCATTACCATCGTTTGTTTAAACTCTTCTGCAGGGTGATCTGCTGAATATGCATGAGTCACTGGAAGATGAGGTGCTGCAGCTGAGGAAGGAACGAGGGAAACAGGAACGTCTAGCAACGAGTATTACTGACCAGATGCAAGTTGAGGCTCAGGTTAGTCTATCTCTCTATCTGTCTGTCTATCTATATGTGTCTCTGTCTCTCTCAATTTCTTTCCTTTTTGCATTTTGTTCTCTTACAGCTGGGTGCTTGGTATTGTAGTTGTTAGCACGATGGACTGTCAATCAAGAGGTCGGGGGTTCAAATCCCTGTCAGGGCAGAAATTTGGTTCGAGACTTCTGTTCAACCTGCACCCCCTAGCCAACTCAGCTATGATGAGTACAGTGACCGTACGCTGTCGGTGGGATGATGAAGCGGCAAGGGAGAAGACCGGCCACCCGCCTTCATATGCCGAGGCCAAGAAAATGAAGTCGCTAACACTTTATACCCATGGTTGCCTCAGGGCTAGCTCTAGAGACTGCTCTTCTTCTCTTACAGTGGTTCTTGTCATCTGATTGAGTCTAGTTCTTCTGTTATTATAATTCATAGGGAATCAATCAGTGGTTAATAGTAATAATAACTCATAATTCTTTGGAGAAGTATGTTTAAAATATGAGTTTCTGTTCATATCTTGGTAGTAAATATTAGTGCATTGTTTGCGGTTGAAATAAAAAAAAAATGCAAACCTGTTTGACATAATTTTTCGGGTTTCTGTTGGTAGATCTCAACCACCTCTCAACTACTCCTTTTCTAATTTTAACACTTTCTGATTAAGACTTAAGTTACTTTCATGGCTGCTACTGTTGTTTAGGAGTTGCTGAATCTTTTTGGTGTGCCATATGTGGTAAGTCCAATGGAGGCAGAAGCCCAGTGTGCCTTTCTCGATCTGACCAATCAGACGCAAGGCACCGTGACTGATGATAGCGACATCTGGTTGTTTGGTGGCCGCCACGTCTACAGGAACATGTTTAATCAGAATCGTCATGTGGAGTTGTTTACACATGTTGACATTAAGTCAAGTCTGTGTAAGTCTTTGCCTGTTTACAGGGATTTACAAGAATGCTATGTTTAATATATTGGAAAGTCTTCATTTAGAGCATAACTAGAAGAGTTGATATAGTAACAAGTACCACCGCAAGATAGGGTCAAACTGAATTACAGAATCTACAGGAGAGGAAATTTGCCATAATTATCATCAGTGGCATGTTGCTTTCTGGAGCATTGCCGTTTCCACAACTCTTTGCCAGTCATCTACTGTTGCATAACTTATTCTGATTGAGGATCTGCTTTGTGTGTTTATTAATGTATGATTCAAGTGTGAAGTTACAGTTGTGCCATAGCAGTTATGACTAGAGGTTACTGAAAGCTAATGTGTGTCATACAGTTATAATAAGATCTAGCTTAGTGTTTTTTAAATCAAGTCATTACTTCATTGTATTGCAATAAAAATTTATTGTAATGACATACGAGATGATCATTTGCATCTGATTCAGTGTGTTTTCTGGAACGCAAACTTTTTTATACACGTTCAATAGCCATACTTTGAGGACATAGCAATGATTGCATGCCTGCGGCTGTTTGGTTTTGTTGATGCTGAATGTTCTTGTGGTATTTCTTGTAGTGCTTGAGAGAGAAGACTTTATTAAACTGGCTCTGCTCTGTGGCAGTGACTATACCGAGGGGCTGCAAGGAGTCGGCCCAGTCAGTGCTGTTGAAATCTTGGCTGAGTTTCCTGGCACAGGAATCGAAAGCCTCGTCAAATTTCGGTCAGTGTCTAGTGACTGTGTTGTTAAATTTTGATTAGAGTTTAATGAAGGTTTTGACAACTAATTACACCTTATTGCAACATGGTTTGTTTTTGATCTTCTTTTGTCTTAATTATCTATTTTACTTTGTAGTGTAGTGACTGAATTTAATGTTTCTTATGACATAATAGTGAGAGATTATTACATCATAGATAGATCATAGGTTTCTGTCAGTAACCAATCATAGCATTTAGCTAAGATATTCTATTGTTCTGTGAGTGTTATGCTAAATGCTCAATATTATATATATAAGTATGTATCTGAATATTGATGTATAATATGTAATCACTTATAATGCCTGCCAAAAACACTGAATTTACTTTCCATTTTTTGACCTACATATGGAACCTTTAAGTTAAACATGTCTTTAGTTCTGTCTAATGTAATCTAGCATTTGCCTGAAAAGTTCTAAAATAATGATCACTGAAATTTTTCGGATCTTGAGCAGATGTTAACTGTTGGTTCCTTTTTTGATGTTTGTAGGGATTGGTGGAATGAGGCTCAGAAAGAAAGCAAGCTTCCACAGGAAACCAAAGTCAAATCAAAATTGCGAAAAATTAAACTAACAGAGGGTTAGCTGACTTGTTTTTGACTTATAACCATATTTAAAAGTGGAAGTTACCTTAATTGTATGCTGAAATGCACTATTTCTACTAGCCTACTACCTTTAGAATATTATTGAAAGTTTACCTTTGATGGCCCTCTATCCCAAATCTGTAATAGTTTGCTATGCTATTATTTATTATTTTTTATAAATTTTGTGTTGTAGGGTTTCCAAATGCTGCTGTCTTTGACGCCTACCAGGCTCCAACTATTGATGATTCACAAGAACCTTTTTCGTGGACAGTGCCAGACCTTGACTTGCTAAGACAGTATCCTTTTCACAAAGCTATTAATGTTAGAGTTACAAATATACTGCATTTCTATCAAATGTTTCTGCTTTTCTGAAACCACTTGGCCATGAAAAAAGTCAAAAAACTACACTAAAAGTTTCAGAGATGAGTGTCAAATGCGACACTTATTATAAAGCATTTCATACTTCAGCAGTCATAACTGTAGCAATTAAGCTTTGATTATACTTGAAACTATTTGCACCTGAAATCAAATTTTTACTTCTGTTCTTATGTCATCTTTTTAGGTTTGTTTGACTTTTATTTCCTTTTACTATTGAGTACAGTTATGCTGCCAAAAAACTTGGCTGGAATCAAAGTCAGGTTGATGAACTTCTGCTGCCTATCCTGAAGTCATTCAATGAACCAGAGGTGAGATTAATACCCTGCAGCTTCAGATAAATACTTTGTTCACCTTATATTTTCACTGTTTCACTGTCAAAGTATTTTTATTTTACAGTTTATTATGATGCCTTGCAACAAAACTTAACCTAACATGTCCCATTGGTGCTTAGATTTTAAGTCATGTGTGTCGATTATATCATGCAACGACCAATATAAATATTTATTGTTCCTAGTTTTTATGGAGATCTTATTGATGGCAGACTCAGTGCAATGCTAATAAATATTCATGACCCTTAAACACAGTAACCTATGTTGGGCCATAGTTATGATAGATTTGCGATTTCTGAAAAGTTGCCACGGATAGAACTACGTCTTTAAAGTTTCTTTAACTTGTTCATTGTTTGTGATATAGTAACAAGTGGTTTTATCTAATTGTTCAGTAATTTCAACCCATTACAGTCCACTATCAAATCCAGTTTGGCTTTTTCTGACTTTGTTAGGGTTTCTGATCTGTGTTTAAAGTTGTTGCCTAACTGCTTTTGTTGTTTACCAAGTGACATTTGTTATTTTTGCCCATCGGACTGTTATTGTTGACTTCATTTGTTGACTTCATTTATTGTTGTCAAAATCTTGATCTCTCCAACAGAAACTGACCTTTGCTTGTTTTTTTACCAGAAACCCCAGTGTTCTATAACAGACTTCTTTCTGCCTGAGACAAGAGACGTGAAACGACTCAAAAGCAGTCGTGTTCGAAATGTCATCAACCGAATTCGCTCGCAGAATAACATGGAGCCTTCCTCTCAACAAAACAATATCACGAGGTCATCCAAGGGCAAAGGTACTTACAAGTTTATTTTAAATGTAATCCAAACAGTTGTTCAGAGTAATACTACACAAGATATCAGTTCATGATTACTACTAAATAGGATAGTTGGTGCTATTGAAATAGAAAATATCTTTATAACGATTTTTTTATTGAACTATATTTTTTCTCTCAAAAAGTACCTGTTTTCCACCAATAAAAGATATCCAAGTATTATTTGAATCGATCTAAAACCATTCAGTTTGTAAAGGATTGGAAATATCCATTGTCTAAGTAACTACAAGTAATTTCAGGTTATAATACCACCAAACCTTATCTCGACAAATGTCTGTGACCGGTTTTTCTCTTGATTTTTTAAAGCCACAAAGGGGCTGAAAACCAAGAATCGCAACGCTCGGTCGTCCAACTCTGGAGGATTTGTTTCTTCGTCAAACCGATTTCCTACCGAAGTCAATCTCTCGGAGGAAAGCTCAGACGATGAAAAGACAGCTACCATGGATGACAATTTTGAACTTTCTGACGAAGTTTTGGCAGCCATAGACTTGGATGCTCACATACTCAATGCACAATCTCCCAAAGCAAAACAGAGTGCTGGAAAATCCAAAAGTACAAAAGCAAGGGCCACAAAGAAAACGAGGACGAAAGTTTGATACGGTTTTGAGAGCATTGTTACTAGTCATTGTTTTATGTGATTGTCTGACAAGGAGGATCGTGACTGCTGTTAAAGTTTTTTTAAAGATGTTTCTAGTAATTTATGTGGCACCATTTAAGAAACGTTTCTTGGTTGTGCACCTGTTCCAAAAGCAGTGACTTTCAACTGCTGATGAAATGAAGGCAGGCCAGGGCACAGCACTTTGTTTTTGGTTCCACAATAACAGCAGTGTTGCAATGTGTAATGCATGACAGGGCCAGCAACATAGATTGGAGGTGATCAATTAAAAAAATTTTATTGTTAATTTTTGTATATATGTATTGTACGTATGTATGAAGCAACTTAATATAGCTCGTTTTAAGTACCTCAAAGTTGTTGCACGCATGAATACCTAACTGATCTAAGCAATGTGTTGTAAGACAGTTTGAAAATGTTTGCTTAATAGAGTTAAATGCAATATCACACATGTGCAGCGGAAGACTATTCCAAGAGGAGGGTCTGAGACATGAGAACGCACGATGTGCTTTAGTTGACATACGGAAGTGTGGCAACTGTACATTGTCTCCTGCATCAGCAGAGCACGATGATTGCCGACCTAGCTGACTTGAGACTGAAACATAAAGCTCTCTGATGTTGGTGCAGTGCAAACCAGCTAGGCTTGCCTCAGCAAGAAAATCTTGAATTTTATTCTCTCCTCAACAGGGAGACAGTGGAACATGTCCCTCGTACAAACCAATACATGAGAGAACTTTGATATATTTGCTAGTAGTTGAGCTGTGCAGTTGAGGACAGATTGAAGCTGTTACAATCTGAACTTTGGCAGGCCTTGCAAGGATGGAATTGCAATAGTCAAAGTGCATCAGAATAAAGGAATGTAGAAGAGAGTCTCTTCAGCACTAAATGACAGATCACGCTCAGTGACCCATATCTGAAGCAGCTAATATGTTGTAATTGTTTATATGTTGCTGTTATTTATTGTTCATTTTTGTCACGAACATATAAATACAACTCAGGATGATTAAGTTGAGTTACAACTTCAGTATAATAATATGGACTTGCTCTTTTGTTGATTGGATGAACTATTATTATTAACTATGCAACTATTGGTCTTGAATATTTCTGCCTTACTTACTGATCCAGGTCTTCTCTACAGGAAGACACATACATTGTTGAGACTATTCAATGAGATTGTTTTTACAGAATAAGTTCTATGGCCATCTCGTCTACAGAATTTATTATCAACAGAAGTTATAGTAACCCAAATTCTGCTGAACCTTGTAACGCTAGTTTACAAGAACTGGTAGATAGCATGCTTTTTTCATTATTGATGATTTATTTTTTATTTTTAAAACAACAATATTGCCATTCATTGAAGGCAACTGGGGAAATATTTGCAAGAAATTGGACACAGCAAGCCATTTAACAAAAAGCCATGCAGTTATGTCATTGGTAAACGTACTTGTTGATTCAGTGAAGTATCTTTTATATTATAAATTGTAACTGGTCATGAAGCCTATATGTATTCTTCAGATTTTAAAGGGATATTGATTGCACATGCATTTATGAAACGTAAATAGAGATTCTGTTGCAAGTTTGTATGTTTGAATTGCCTTCCAATCTTACTAACCTTTTAACAACAAATTTGCAGTCTATTGTAAACCTTGTATGGGCAAACATATCTTGTGTTGACCAAGGGTTATCGTCATATTCAGAGTGAAGGAAGACATTAATGTGGGATATTTGTGGATGTTAACTTTAAAAAATAGTAGACTTGATGCAGCTGTTGCTCTACCAGATACTCTTTCTCAGAAGACTGTATGTTTACCAGGACAGTCTTCTGTGATTGATTGAGTGAATGAATGTTCCTATGGAACATTTGGGAGTGGGTCGGCATTTCTTTAACACCAGGTATCTCATGGTTGAAGTAAACGTTGCTATGGAACATTTGGGAGTGGGTTGGCATTTCTCTCTTTAAACCCAGGAATCTCGTGGTTGAAGTAAACTTAATGACGTCTCACATTCCTGTCTATAAGCACCTAACTTTCGGTCATTTACTGTATAAAGGTCTACATTTGGCATTTTATTTTTACATGGGTGTATGCTTTATTGTTTGTGTAGGTATGTACGTATTGAAGCATCAGGCACAAAGTTTGAGCTGGATATATAAGCTTAACTGTGATTTACACATATAATATTTTATCAGAAAGCTGGTGTTATATGTGTACACAGGAAAACAGGAAACGTGTGCACATAAACATGAGAAACTTTAAGCGTAACAACAGTCATAACTACATGTACAATTTAAAAAATTCTTTACAAGCAATATACATATTTAATTGTTTGCAGATCAGTTTACACAGAAGCCGTTGGTAAAAATTAGGCAAAAAGCAATAAAGCATTTGCTGCGGAGTTTACTTTTTAAAGTAAATTATAGCTAATATTCCAATATTGGCATTTGTTCACACCAGTTGCTAACTGCTTTAGTCACGTTCTCTGTTACGCAAGCACAATTACACTCTGCAAAATAGTTGTTGTACACAAGTTTGTTTTTCTACACAAATGGTCTGATGCAGGAGACAAGTCACGGTAATTAGCTGCCAGACCATAGTAATTTGTAGAAAGGACAAATCACAGAGCATTATAAATAGCAAACTACTACATCTAGCATTTTGTGTCAAAAGAATAGGAATCAATTAAATTGACTTGGCCAAACCCTTCTGCTTAATTTTCAGGAGCTGGAGAGCACTCGTTACATTGTATTCATATACATAAAAGTACTTAATAAAAATCGTCTATACATTAATTTGTTACAAAATAGGGTTGTCATAGCATTTGTAACATGAAGCTTATATTGTTTCAGTTGCGTCTATAGATCTCCCTGTTTATTGTTCAGAGGTACGAGTTCTGATGTCAATCCATAAAACTGCCTTTAATTGATCCAGAGAATTGATTTGCTGTATAACATGCCCTACATTCTTAAAAGCATTGTTTCAGTTATATGTTTCATTGATGAAATCAGGCTATAAGAACAACCACTGTGGCCTAGAGCCATTCACTTCTGTGTTTCAGACATGGCTATGCTCGCCGTATGGCATTTGGCCACAGTAATTGTGTACTATACCGAAAGAAATCATGCACATGGAGCGTAGGGCCTACTGGCAACAAAGCAGTGCCTTCCTGCACAATGCATTACTTTTAAAAATGTGTTTGGCTGTATTCTACTGCAGCTGCCCTGATAGCCACATTAGTTGGCCCACATTGGCCTCATAGCGGGCCACCACCAGTCAGTGAAACAATTCGGGCCTGATATATTAGACCCTGGTGCTTTCTTTCTATGGTCTTCCGATGACCTCAAGGTTGTACTTTTGTGGTAGGGCCATGAGGAGTGTTTCGACTGCCGTGAGGTTCATAATGGTCGGCCTCAACCGGTCGAACTGGAACGCAGAGTCGTCTGAGGTCGAACCCCCGCTGTTCAGTGACAACAGGATGAATAGCAGAGACCGAAGGATTCTCTCCAGCGACTCGTGCAAGTAGTAGATCTTCAGTTCAATCGCCCTTTTGTCCACTTCGTTGTCCGCTTTGCCCTCACTCTCCTCCTGCAGATATCGCGATTCCTGCGAAAAGACAGCGGAGAAATGGTTTAAGTAATCGCCGTAACTTATTACGCAACTCCACGGCAGACCGAGAAAGTGACATCATACCCTACATATTGCGTCCACGGTCCACTAAGCTACAGTAAGGGACCGTCCACATAATTATTACGTACGCACTGAGGGGGAGGGGGGTCGGATTTTGGCGATTTTGCGTACGGGTGCGAACGGGGGAGGGGGGGACAAAAGTGTACGTACGCAAAATAAATTTCTAATTATGACGTCCACATTAGCCTATTTATAACTGTATTGTCCTATAGTCGTCCGATGGCATTTTATTACATTATATAAAAGCCATGTGCAGTTATTCTGTGCTGTGAACGAGACACCTATAATTTGTCTACATTGGCCCTCACTCATCCTTCAATCTGGCCTAAAGTGCAGACTTTCGAGACACTTTCTGCAGCTGGTCTTCGGAAGGGGGGGTGCGTCAAGTGTACGTACGCGGGGGGGGGTGTGGAAGAAAGTACGCTTGCGAACAGGGGGGGAGGGGGTCCAATTTTCCCGGATTTTTGCGTACGTAATATATGGATGGCCCCTAATAAGACAGCTCATCCATCCTAGCGACATCTGCTAGGCCCTACCTTCAGGCTTTACACCCGATCACTGAATCTTCTGTTAGCCTGGCAGATGTATAACCTATCATCGTCGTCGTCGTCATCATCTATATCACGATTGACTGGTTTAACGGTCTGAATTCAGTTTAAAACCCTCACTCTCATGCGCAACTGCCTTACTGCCTTTGCTCCGTCTTATTACTTAATGAATTTTTGCAATCCAGTTTCTTCCTTGCCTGCGAGGGCTTCCTTGCGATCTTCGGCTCGCGGCCTTATGGTTGTCCCTCGTATCATCGTATGCGCTCTTTCACGGCACTATCCAGGAGTTTCGCCTATGTTGGCCCCTCTGCTTGGAACTGTCTCCCTTGTTTCTCGGCCAAGAGCTTCTTGCCCTCTCTCCTCTCCAGTTTCGTAGACGCCTGAAAACTCTCCCTTTTGCCGGTGCCGGCATTGATGCGGGTTGAAAGCGCCGCTGATCTGAGTGGCGCTATATAATTAAGTTTTCGGTTACAATTACAATTACAATTATTGTCAGTTTATAATCTGTAGGGATCGTCGTAGCTCGCCATTAAAATCTCTTTTATAAACCATGATCGGTATGCGAACCGACCTCCTTACGCCCAGAGGCGTACTGACCTACGTCGCTTTAACGAATGTAGGCCTATATACAGCTAACCAGGCCGATAGTGTCACCTGTAGCACAGTATAAATAATTACACAGTACGTCGACTCGCATTGTTAACTGTTGACTAGTTTTTGGGGTGACGCCATTTTGAAACTGAGCTTTTGAATTACAGATTTAAGCTGAAATTAACGTTAAAAATCATAGGCCCTATTGTTAATTCTAATGAAGTCCTCGATGTTGTTGTAACGTTTAAAAAATATTTTATGTGATGGATTCCGGTGTATCGGCGTGTAGGCCTAGTCCTCAATGTTGTTGTAACGTTTAAAAATATTTGATGTGATGGGTTCCGGTGTATCGACGTGTAAAAGCTCATTTTCAAAATGGTGGTCGGTCACACATTCTGACTGCTGCATCGGCCGGGAGTCGACGTACTGTGTAATTATTTATAACCTACTGTGCCTGTAGCGTCGTGCCGAAATGAGCTAGAACTGAAAACAGCTTCACACACTGTAATTAGGCTACTTTGTCTGAAAGGTAGGATAAAGGAAAGTCATTCAGATTGTTTTGGTAAAATATGATCCAATTCTCAAGGCATGGCTTCTGAGCTTATTTTAAGATAACTTTAGCCACACACGCAACGAAATAGGCCTAGCCTAAGGTTGGAATTACATGTAACAGCCCAGAGCGCAACAGGTTTGAATGACAACATTATGGTGAACAGGACTAGGCTAGATGCTGATGAACAGCCTATGTCTATAGTTTTTTTATAGGCCTATACACTGGACGCATACGTAGGCCTATAGTTCAAGGAGAACGCGAATACCAAAGCACGAAGACACGCTTCAGTGAACGACGAGAAGCGACCAGCAGAAACCAGGCACATCAATACTTGAATCGAATTCAGACTTGTCCTCAAGACCAAGGTCTTGGTCTCGAGTGCACTTGAGTTCGTTTTTAAAAGTCTTGGTCTTGAGACCAAAAGTCTTGGTCTTAGTCTTGAGGTTCAAAGTCTTAGTCTTGGTCTTGGTGTTGAGGTTCAAAGTCTCGCAAGACCAAGACCAAGACCGGCTGTTAATATGAACAGTCATTTAACAAAACTCAAGAATTTAACAATTTATCAAGCTTGTTTGCATCATAGCCTACGACAAATACCTACGGACGGATGCAAGTCTTGTTGGTCAGGAAAACCCATCGGCAGCGGCAGCTAAGTTATGCTGTGTCTGGAAGTCCTGCCGAGACTTTTTCTGAAGCCAGACGGTCTGATAAACCATGTGAGGATTTCAAAAATGCTCACGATTTGTACATTTAGGCCTACATCCAGTAATTGAAAAGCTACTGTGTGTGCCAGCGACTTCAGCACCTGTAGAACGTATTTTTTCACATGGTGGAATTTTTATGAGGCCCACAAGGCACGTCTTAGTCAGAAAATTTTGAGCGAATTGGTTTTATAAAATACAAAAGGCAGTCGGAATAACATTTGGCATGAAGAACTTTTGTGAATATGAATTTGGAATTCTCTACAGTCTTATTTAAAGTTCATTTGCTTGAATAAAATAAAGGACTCACGTTTTCATTAAAATAGCGAGTAGTCCGACTTGACAATTTTTTGTAAGGAAAAGAAGTCTTGGGCTGAATGTGATTTTTTGGGTCTTGGTCTCGGTCTTGGTCTTGAGGTTCAAAGTCTTGGTCTTGGCCTTGGTCTCGAGGTTCAAAGTCTTGGTCTTGGTCTCGAGGTTCAAAGTCTTGGTCTTGGTCTCGAGGTTCAAAGTCTTGGTCTTGGTCTCGAGGTTCAAAGTCTTGGTCTTGGTCTCAAGGTTCAAAGTCTTGGTCTTGGTCTTGGTCTCGAGGTTAACAGTCTTGAGGTTTAAGGTCTTGACAACAAGACTGATCGAACTATGCGTCAAGATCATGGATGGATACGTAGTTTATCGACATCTTATGGCAACAAAGGCCGTTGACGTCGGCACAAATTATTTTGAGCACAATTCTCACCGTTCGTATACATAATATTATGTATTATGCCATGCAACTGTATAGGCATACACTGCAACCCCAATATAGTCAAATGTAGGATGCAAATCAATTTGAACATAATGAACATCTATACATATAGTTTCCATATAGTGTCCGTCTGTCGGGTGGACGCTACGTCACAAACGGGTTCTGTTCTATTGTGAAACATAAACCTGTCGTCTTGACGACGGCGATCTTGGCGACGGTGATAGTCAACAATACATAATTATAGACCTATAATATGACGTCATAATTATGACGGGCAAATACACTAAACTTACAGAAATGTCATCAAGTGTGTTAGTGTGTCATTGTGTGTGTCAGTGTGTATGTGTGTAAAACAAAACAAATGCTATGCTCATATGGCTGTAATGACGTCACAATGATCAATGACGTCACAAACGGGACGATCACTTCGTTCAAAGTAAATTTCAATATACCGTAAACGGCTGCTCTTGTAAACTAACGGCTTAAAACGCGCTTAAAATAATTTAGTCGCTAAACGCTGCGAAAGAGTTTAACGGGTTTAAAAGGGCCAGAAACATAGGCCTAACGAAGTTTACTGAATACCTACCCAACACGGCATTCGCGAATTTATTTGTTTTCAAATTTCTTTCACCGTATTAAGACGAGCAAACATCTAGTAATAGGCCTACTATATTCTACATCAACTGCATCATGCATGCAGATCCAACTCAACAGTTCAGAAGATAACGATAACAATGACGCAGAAACAGCTAAGCAAGGCATTGTGAAATTACACTCATATTATGCTCATGAAAAAACGTTAGAGCAGTTAATTTTTTTTATTATTTTTATTTTATATTTACTACCTTCAAACTCGATTCTGACACTTTTTTAAAATGTTTCTACTGAACTAGAGAGCTGAGCAAGATCATCGTCTTATAGCCTACCTTCTTGGCAAGTCCGTTAATAAAAAATGTTCATTTATTTACAGATAGGGGCCTATATATTACACTGCTGTTATCGCGCCTTAATCGTAGATTTTTTAAATTGTATTTTAGTTTTTTATGGACACGTTAGCCTTTCGGCCCGTACAGTCTATAGGCTCAGTCTGTGACGGGCTCTCTCACCACGACCATAAAATTATGACTGAGTAGGGGCCTGTCTATTGAAGGCGCAGAGCAGTTGTGAGTGAAGGACTTGGTCAAGCATGCTTTTCACTCTTCTGTTGTTTCCTGCAATCGGTTAGGCCTATTATTATAAAGTTAATTAACGTATCTGTTGTAAACTGATTTGCTTATTTCAGTCCCCACCTTATTATAGGCGTCGTATAGGCCTACACGCGCGAAACATTGGTAGATGCTTACCTTGAGTATTGAATCCATAGCCATCTTAAGATCGGCGCCCAGCCTCTGATTAGCCGCTGAAACCAGGTACTTTTTCAGTTCTTCCTCGATGCTGAGCGCTTCCTGGTTGACCTCGAGCAGCCTCGACAGACGGTGGCACCGGGCTACGTCCGATAGCCTCCCGGTGGCATCAAGGGCCACCTTCATCGGAGCCAACCAGCCCCGCCGCAGACCAACGATCGCCAACTGCTGGGCTTCTATACTGGCGGTCATTACATCCGCTCCCTGGACGCTCGAGTAAGGACTGTCCATTTGACCCGGTGACTTCAGTGGTGACCCAAGTGACGGACCTAGTGACGAACGCTGGAATACCGTACAATATCAAACACTTAACATAGCGCATTTTTGAACCCCACAACAGTATCATGAAGACTTATATGTAGGCCTATACCACTCTCTATACAACAGCTAGTGGCGAATGCAATCAACTTCTCTGACCATACACGATCTCGCATTACATTTTCTAACCTAATTTTAACAGCTTGCTATTCATCTCCACATGGATCAAAGTTACCTCCCCCAGTCTTTTTTCTAAACTTCTCACACTGATCACACCTTACTTTATCTTAGTTCACCTGTCCTCGCTATATCTAACCTTACCTCACCTCACACCTTACCTTGCATTTATATGCCTAACAGTGGCGGCGATCTTGTCTGAGAGGTGGGGGGGGGGGGACAAAGTCGGCCGTGGTCTGGTCGATGACCCTTTTTTAGGAATTCATGTCCCAAAAAATTTCTAACTTTTTTGGGAATTCATCTCCACAATATCTTGGTGACTTTTATACGAATTCATCTCCGAAAAAAGTTTATGACCTTTTTTTAGTCATTCACCTCTTTTTACTAGTTTCTTTGGGTCTCCCAACAGTAATGTCAATTTTAACACTTTTTTTACCAATTCTGTCTTAGAATTATTAGAATTGTCTGTGGGGGACACTTCTGCTCAAAAATAGTTTTTACCTCATCTGGTCAAAAAAGGCAGTGAAAACCCGCACGCAAAATTACATTTCTTCGCCTTTTTGGGGTTGCTTCAAAAAGTGGGGGTGGGCAAATGTATGGTGTGGCCCCACTCTTAAAGGTGGGGACTTGCCCCCCCCCCCGTTCCCCCAGGATCGCCGCCCATGATGCCTAAACTGCTTTGCAGAAGCGTAAGCTTATACCCGCTAAAAATTTCGCAGGTTTCATATCCTACAGTACTGAGATCGCGCATCCGTCAATTTGCGAACTGGATTTTTAGGCTGCAATAAGGCTATACGTCAGTGGTTTTCAACCTTTTTGTAGTGACGGAACCCTACACAAGCACTCATTTGCTCGCGGAACCCCGGGGCGTTTTAGCCGTCCATTTTTCCAGGAAATTCAAGTAATTGTAACTTGTATTGTTGATATATAATGTTTAAATTTTAGAATGTTAAACTTGTAATATAAGTTTTTTGCATCTCTGGTACAGGCTATTATAAATACATACTTTAGTCTAGCGCTCTAGAGGACCACGAGAGAGGACCAAGGGGAGAGAGGCAGGTACCCTAGAGTAGTGCACAGAAACAATGTCGGTAAACAACATGTATTTTACTGTATTGTGCCGGCAACCAATTCTGACAGATGGATAGAAGAGTTATAGAAACGCTGCAGGGCTGTAAGTAATTAACTTCCAAAATTTCCTTAACTTGAATTATCCTTAAGAGAATAGGCCTACTAGTCACTACCGCTTTTACCCTTGAGTTTCACCCTAACTCTACTGACGGGTATTGGGACACTCGTCCACGGAGTGCCTTGATACAGCTTCCATCGCTAGTTCCAAGTAGGCAATAGTGAGCCCCCTGGGGGTCGGGGATTCCAGATTTCGTCCTGCACGCAACAGAACGGCGACAACGGACCAACAACAATTCGCTTACAGGCGGCCGCATAGCAGTTTCCGGTCTACTCTAGGGTACCTGCCTCTCTCCCCTTGGTCCTCTCTCGTGGTCCTACCAACGTCTGTAATGGTATGTACCAGTCCTCCGCCCAGGCTACATATCAGGTTCTACACAACGGTCAGTTAACACGGTGCAATCACAACTGCACCAAGTGGTTGGCACTCGGCTCGACCCAAGGTAATCTCAGCAATTCAGGGCTATTGTTGGCACATCCTCCCTCTATCCCAAACGGGAACAGGTCGGGGTAATTAAACTAATCCCACGCCAAGAGGGTTGGCTATATCAGAGCGCCTAGTTAGCGTATACCCCGCCGTTTACCCGCGTAAAAATGCAATGCAAATATAAAATGCAACGATGCACTCCCGTAATAATGTTAACTATGTTAACATAGAATTGTGTTTAGCATGAACGCCGGAAAGCTGTGAAGAATTCGGTTATTTGATCATTCTTTTGTGAAATCAGTTGGTGGTTTTTAAATTTAAGACTGCTGTCGCGGAACCCCTGGCCGACGCCCGCGGAACCCCTGGGGTCCGCGGAACCCCGGTTGAAAACCACTGCTATACGTGAATAAATTGGTTCTTTACGCTTTAGAAATTTGAAGTTTACGATTACGTTTTGGGTCTAAAGGAACCTCAAGATAGGACCTACTCTTCTGTAGAAGCTTAAGCAAATCCATACTAGGCCTACAGGATATATAGACCTACAGAATTCTGAAATATGTTAGACCTAACCTATAATGGCTTTAGACCTATATAATATGCCTATATTTTGTGATACCACCTGTTATGTGCTCATGTAAGCACATAGGCCAGCACGTAATTATTATAGGCTAAAGATATTCTACTGCAATTTAATCTCTATAGTTTCTATGGCTATGTTTACCATGGATGCGAAGTTCCTCGTTGTCACTACTTCTGTCTCCTCATCCGTTGGTGACATGATCCATGGACTAAAAGCCGAATTGTCATTGAACGAACCAGAGATAAACGAACTGAAACATCAAAACCAATCATGCATGACATCCAAATCTAAAGCCACGCGTGACGAAGGCATGGAGTCCCTCATAGGCGTAGACTATGGGGGGGCAGCCGGGGCACGTGCCCCCAATAATTGAGGAGGAGGAGGGCATTGCACCCAAAATCGACTGGAAAATTTCTTGAAATATTAAAATATTATGTTTCAATATAGAAAAACTTCTTCAAAAACAGAAAAAGAGATAGACAAAGAACTGAAATACTATCAGAAATTCATAATAAAAATGAGAGCTGAGCACTGTGCCCAGTCAAATATTCCGATGTACATAGTTTGTTCCTGAACTCCAGGGATTGGATTGATTTTTCTCCAATGTACTTGGGAAAGAGATTCCCATCCATCTCATGATAGGCTATCTGAGCCTTCTGTACATCAATGCAACAAGTGTAGAATGAATAACTAAATCCCCCCAATATTTTGGACAATGAATAACCAAATCCCCCCTAATATTGTGAACAAGTATACGCCTCTGGAGTACATAGTAGGCTACAAAGTGGTCAAAGTGAATATTCCTATTCCTATTCGATCTATCACTAACTTCGTTCAGTCAGATCATCATCTTTATGTAGCTTCGATTCAAAATATCTGCTCATTTCAACCCAAAAGTGAGGTGAAAGAGAATAGTTTTAGTGTAGTCTGAAATACATAAAACTGGGTGCAGAGGTTTTGACAGACAGTGAAACGTTGAATGGACCAATTAAACTGCAGAGCTGAAACTCGATATATATATATATATATATATATATATATATATATATATATATATATTCTACATTGGATCTTTCAGACTCCCAGTGTCTTTATGTGATCACAACTGAAATTCTGGATGCAGTTTATAACAATATTTCTTTAAAGATTTCACCGTGCCTCACTGCCTCTCTCTTGACAGCCTCCCCTTGGCAATTGCCGCCCTGACAGCCGCATCTCTGGCCTTCATTAGCCATGCACATCACTGACCGATTGCACTGGAGAATCTGATTAGGACTACGAGTAAGGCCTATAGGCCTATTTATATTACCCGCATTAGATCCTATAGCTTATTATAAAAATGTGTCGACCCGCACAATATAGACACATGACACAGATTTAGTATAAAGTGTTATAAACATACATATATATATATATGTATATATATATATTGGTATATAGTGCACAAATAAGAATCATCATCATAATCCGTTCCTGACGCCAGCCATTTGGCGGCGATGGGTACGAATAAATGAGCTCCAGTGTCCTAAGTCATTTGTCAAGTCTGTTGCCCCCTTAGTGGCAGTCCAAGTGATGTTATGTCTTCATTTATATTATCTATCCAGCGTATAGTCCTGGTCTGCCTTTGTGTTTTCCTTCGAATCTTGCATGTAGTGCACGTGCACTGTGTAGGAGGGGATATATACTTAGACATAAAATTTACCCTTATGCCTCGCGACTTTACAGCTGAACGTAGGCCTATGCTTTAAATTTAGCACACAGAGGTTGGTCTACACTCTACAGAAATGAGGGCATTCTTCGCATATATATATATATATGTGTGTATATATATAATGTGTATATATATATAATGTAGTAACCCATGCATATGACTGCATTTACATAACTGAAATGAGCCTCTGCCCATGCGTATGATCCTATTGAACGACAGTTAACAGCAGAGGAATTTCATAAATGCAGCTCGTATATCATATAATGACAACGGAATGCAGAGGGGAACAAAATTTACAACAAACGTGTAGAACTGTAGATCGGAGCCTACTTAAACTAATTGCTCAACATTGGTGCACATGTAGCCTATAGCCTACTGTATGCTGTTGAGTCTGAAAAACTAGAGTCACATAAAGGACTTTGCATGCTTTTGTGTCTGGGGCAACAGTCATCATGAAGCAGCGACGGATTTAAAACGGCGTCTAAGGCGAACGCCTACGCACTACATGTGGATATAGGCCTACGTGGTCTAGACCTAGGCTTAGACCGTACCAGCATCGTTCATATTCCACTGCATGACATCTCTATACTCGATCCTATAGCTTATTATAACCAATGAGTTATAACTTATTATAGCTCATTATAATAGGCAGCTATAGAACGACGGCCCGTATATTCTGGACGAACTACTGATTCATTCATGTAACAAAGGCTTTGTTAACAAACGTTATGTTGAATCTTTTATTCTCTAGATTATGACACAAAAATATAGGCTCAGGCCTATACACCTACAGGTATATATATATATATATATATATATATATATATATATATATATATATATATATATATATATATATATATATATATATATATATATATATATATATATATATATATATATATTAGGGTGTGTCTATAATTTGAAGTTTCAAAATTAATATCGGCCAGTTTGTTTTTGTGTTCCACCTTGAGAAACATTAACATTTGCCAAATTAGATGAAAATCAAAAGAGATTTAGAACTGGCGCAAAGCCCGGGAAAAATTACCACTTAGAAAACAATGTCATACATTGTAATTCTCGAAGATCCAAACAATTTCAACACTTAAACATAAAAAATAAGGCAAAAGCAAACCAAGAACCTTCAGTTATTTGTCATTACCTAGTCCCTTTAGTGCTTTTGGGAATCTATTTCGATGGTATTCAACCATTTGAAGAACAAATTGTTTCTCTTCCTCATTTTGAACCAGGGCTTCATTGAAGGACTGCATTAGAGTCACTCCTCTCTCCGCTAAATCGTTCGTCACTCGTAGGGCGGATATAATGTCTTTCGCCTCATTGAACGAATGCTCTGACTCCCATTGTTGTGGATCTCGATCAAGAAAAGCGTAATCGAATTTGAGGAGCTGGAAAAGTTTGATGGTAGAAGTGGTAAAAAAATCGGATAGCGCTTTTGTAGATGGATCATGTATGGGAGGAAGCCTCTTTGAAGGTTCGTCGGATCCCTGATTGTTGCGCATGTTATAGACCATGCGCTGTTTTTCGTCGAAGGTGACTGAATCGTCAAAAAGGCTGAGGCCAACCAAGGTCTCCGACAAATACCAAAGGTGTCGGGAAAATGCTGTTAGAGACTTCCTTGTCTGGGCAAGTATGGATTGCCTTCAAAAATTGAAGATCGTTCCTTGGGTCTTCAATGGGTGATGTACAGGTGAACCAGTACTCCACGTAGGTTGTGGTCACAAAAAGTGAAACTCGAAGTAGATGATTCCACATCTTTTGAGAGTAAGATTGTCGAGATGCCCTCTGGTGTTGTTGAATGGGAAACTGCTATCTGAAAAGCCACATCTTGATTGCATAAACCGCACGTGCCATCCAACGCGCGCGGTGAAATGCCTCTGGGTACCTGAACTTTATTTTTTTCGGTTGAATTCCTCCTAGGAAAATGACTGTTAGTTCTAGTAGCTCTTCGTAGTCGTCTCTGTGGTATTCAGCATTCAGTTGCTGCAGTGCGAAGGTGATGACATTCTCTCGAATTTCTTTGACTCTTTGTGCTGCGTCTTTATCCTCCATTGCTGTGCGATACTTGGTCTGATCGATATGCGGCCAGAAGTCACGGAAATGACTGAAGAGTTCCAATTTTGGAGACCTTACAGAATCATGCAGTGAAGATACCTTTTCCAGAACAATTTCAGAAACATGATGTCGACAGGTAAGGTTCAAGAGGTCTTTTCCTAATTCCGTTTCCAGCTTGATGCATACGCCGCCCTTGCAACCCGTGTTACTCGCCGTGGTGTCGAAACGCATGGCCACGATTCTGTCTTCCAATCCCCAACTTCTGATCTCGGCCAAACACGCATCTGCCATGAAGGCAGCAGTCCCGGATTGGAGTTTGGGGATGGCCAATAGTTTGGTCACATCCTTACCAGATACCATTATTGGAAGACGATCAACGCACACTCGTCCAGTTTCTGTAAAATCTGGCATGATCTTGCCGTCCCAGTGGATAGTAAGGGGAACCTTCGGATCGAAAGATTCACGAATCTCAGCTGCTAGGGCTGCACGGTTATCCTTCCTTGCTCGATGGATAGCAGAAGGACTGATGATCAGCTCACCAGCTGGTGCTGCATATAGATTGGATGCAGCGAGAGCAGAGAAAATGTGAGAGGCATTCCTGCTGCTGGTTTTGGTACGATCTAGAGCTGCTGCAACATCACGGGTAACTACAGAGATTGTTCCCTTTTGCCGCTTTGGTGGTCCAGCTGACGTTGAAGGTTCTGGTTCTCTTTGTGAGCTATTTTATGACGCCTCTTCCTCAGATGATGTTGCCAACAGAGAAACCTCCGTCGCTACCGCCATGCCTGCACGATATTGTCATGGGCGAGGGAATTATTGTTGTAGTAAGATTGCTCCGATCGGAAACCACGACATTATCTGATTGGCACAAACTCATTCGGGGATCAAACACATACTCTTACCAAGGGAGACAGCCACTCGCGTTAAATACCATGCTATTGATGTAGCACCAGGTGTCTCCTCTAGAAAACCACAATAGCTTAATTAATTACTATAATTATGTTGAAGATCGAAAACACGTAGAACAGACATCGTAACGTCTAAAATTTTGACCAAACCGAGACAGGTCACCGGGTTCCTAATTTCGGTCGCCTTGCGCCAGTCCTAAATGTTCAGCTATCGCGATATAATTTCGGATATGGCGTTTATACGCTAATTGGCATGATAATTCGAACTGGCCGTTAAAAGATCTTTGAGTTAAAAAAATCATGTGCATCATAAAAACACCCTAATATATATATATATATATATATATATATATATATCATACATACGGCCGTTGTAGGTCTACTTTAACTTAGGCCTCTTTTCCTTGACATGACAATATTGCTCCGTATATTAGGCCAGTAATATGGAGGGCTATAATATTACACATAAGCGTCTACTTTAAAGCATATTCTTGTTATGCCGCCCTTTATAATCATAATATATAGGCCTAATTACATACGCTTAGATATGTAGCCTTTACATGCATCTAAACGAATTAATGACTTAGCATAAAATTTAATCACAAACTAGGCCTATTAGGCCTAATATCACCACCACAGCCTTTCACCACTTAGTTTAGTCCTCGTTTTAAAATTAATTTTAAATGACCACTTAGGCGTATCTTTTCAACAGAGTTTATTATTGGCCTAATAGTTATTTTCGAATCTCGGTTACTCGCAATTAATTTTTTCCTTTGGGGGCACACTGCGGTTGTTTTGCAATGTTTACTAAATATGAGCATATTATAGGCCTTTTATTGTCCAGTAAATAAAATACATTGTTTAATTTCATTTGTTGTTTAAACTTAAACTTCTACTGCGCACAGTAAGCCGTGTTAATTTACACCGTTACTGTATAGCGGAATAACGGTTAGGCTATTAATAATCTTTATATAATGCAGCGCTATGTTTCGCCTTTTGAGTTTGCAGCCGTAAATGCTCGCAAGATAACGTTAATAGCATAGGCCTAATATCATGGTATTACTAATTACAACATAATTTGATAGGTATGTAGGCATACTGTAGGCCTACTGTAGGCCTACATACACACAGCGAGTCAGCGACAGTCGCAAATCATGCCATAAAATGTTTTATTATCTAATAAAATAGATTTCAGAATGTTGAAAATGTATAGCTAAAGCGAATAATTACAAAATACAGTGAAAAGTGAAAAATCCAGAAAAGCTATAAAGTGTATAAAATAAAATTGAATATAGGGCCTATAATACGATCATCATGCAATATCTTAGAGAAAATATGGCATATCGAAAATTAAGTGGCCAAGGTCGGCATTTTGAGCCCTTCGCCCGGGCGGCATTACAGCTCCGTACGCCACTGGTAAAACCAATCAATCAATCAGTCAGTCAGTCAGTCAGTCAGTCAGTCAGTCAGTCAGTCAGTCAGTCAGTCAGTCAGTCAGTCAGTCAGTCAGTCAGTCAGTCAGTCAGTCAGTCAGTCAGTCAGTCAGTCAGTCAGTCAGTCAGTCAGTTAATCAATCAATCAATCAACCAACCAATCAATAGTTTATTTTGCAACCATAATTGCAACTGCATGGTATTCGTTTGAAAGGCGCTATACAAATTTGGGGTTATGTGCATCTTTTTGCGTATATAATAAAAGAGACGAGACCTGAAGGGCTAAAATAGCCGAATAGTTTAGACGCCTCTACAGAAAGTAATTAGAAGCACAAGTAGCCCTGGGCTTGAAATATCACTCTGCTGAGGCGCAGATACGAGAGGAGAGAAGATATAATGGAGATGGCCTGGTAGGCCTACCTCATGCATTGCCACCAATCCAATTACTAACCGAGCTCGGCATTGCTTAACTTCAAAGCGCCTATCAACCACCTATCGACAAGCCCCATGCACAGTCCAACTACATGTAGATTACATGCAAAGAAATTATAAGCCTCATAGTGTGCACAGCCATTAATCTCATTTTATAACTTCTATAACGCCATAGTCGCCATTATGAGAATGTCCTCGGCATCATTCGATGGCGCACTCCAACACAGTTGAGACAGATGATGAGAATCTGTGGAGGTGAAAGAAAAACGCGTCTTGGATGAGGAACTTAATTAAAGAGGCGATTCTTACAACATTTACATAATAAGTTATTAAAAGACATTGAGATGCAGACGATGCTTTGCCTACATTTGGTTATTAAGAGGTAGGCCGATAATATATAGAATATAATTTATATAGAATAGCAGTCCCTTAAGCTAGTCCTGAGGAAGCCATGGGTATGAAATGTTAGCGACTTCATTTTCTTAGCCTCAGCATACGAAGGTGGGTGGCCAGTACCCTCCCTGGCCGTCTCATCTTCCCACCGACAGTGTGCGGTCAGTGTACTCATTATGGCTGTGTTGGCTACGGGGCGCAGATGGAGCAGAAATCTTGATTCAAATATTCTGCTCTGGCGGGGATTTGAACCCCCGACCTCTCAATTGATAGTCCAGCGCGCTAACCACTACACTGTCGAGCACCAATACCTGCATCCAAACTTAGACCCTGTACAGTTCGGTGCACGTTGCATGTCGCAGACATTGCCCTGTGCTGGATTTTGGGGTTTATAGCCCTATATAAAGCCTTTGCAAGGCTTTGCTTTAGTGTACACATGGCATCAAGGCACGTATTTTAGTGTGTGCATGGCATGAAGACCTGTGCTTGGGTACATGCATTAAATAAAGACCTACGCTTTGGTATATATGCATGATATAAAGACCTGCGCTTTGGTATCTGCATGATATAAAGACCTGTGCTTAGGTAGGCTATATGCATGATATAAAGACCTGCGCTTTAGTATATATGCATTATATAAAGACCTGCGCTTTGGTATATGCGTGATATAAAGGCCCTGGCTTTATATGCATGTCATAAAGACCTACATACAGCCTATGCTGTATGTAAGCCTATACAGCAGAAGTGGAAAACGTACATCCAGCGGGCCAGGTCCGATCTCTGGGGACCTTTGAACCGGCCCTTAACATGTCTTTTATAATTATTAGCATTGTACTTGGCAATTGGGAACCTTTTATCCGGCCCTACATGAATGTCTGCATGGATTTCTGTGCATAGGCCCGACATTAAAACATCTGTTTCTTATTTATTAAGAATCCGGCCTATACTCTAGTCAACTAGCTTACTACTCAATCATCAATGCAATGACTCCCTGTATGAAACAAGACCACAGGTCTTGAAGTTCACAACTTTAGAAGCCATCTTCACTTTGATTTTCATGCCCTGAAAATTGTTGCACTGTTTCCAAGCACCTACATTTGTGAACAGTTCTGCTGTAAGATTAAACTAACAAAATGCAAAAATAGATGCAGACTAATAGTAACAGATGACAATCCAATGAACTTTGAATTAAAGTAATAATTTAGGATTTGTGTCATGAACGGACATAGATGCAGACTAATAGGTGACAATCTTTCCAATGAACTTCGAATTAAAGCAAACAGTCAGCGTTTGGGAACCTTTTATCCGGCCTTACAGGAATGGCTGGATTTCTGTGCGTAGGCGACATTAAAACATCTGTTTCTTATTTATTAAGAATCCGGCCTAATGTCTAGTCAACCAGTTTACTACTCAATCATCAGTGTAATAACTCTCTGCATGAAACAAGTCCACAAAGTTGGTAGGTTCGCAACTTTAGAAGCCATCTTCACTTAGATTTCATGCCCTGAAAATGGTTGAACTGTTTCCAAGCAACTATATTTGTGAACAGTTTTTCTCAAAGATGAAACTAACCAAATGCAAAAACAAATGCGGACTAACAGATTATAATCTCTACATTGAACTTGAAATTGCCACTTCGAACCTTAAAGCAAACATTCCGGATATGTGTCGTGAGAAGAAGTGAAGTATCAGATCTCACATTAATCATTAAATATAGCACACCAAGGAAATCGATACATTGTAGGCCTACAGACCAACAGTTTTATATATTTTTATAACTGAAGAAACTTAAAACATATTTTTTTATTGTACTGTAGACTGTAGGTAGGTCTATTAGGATAATTTTTCATCATAAAAATTATCTTCATTTACTTTTAACTTAAAATTAATCATAGCGGTTATTCCGTAATATTTCGTTTGAATAAACTTTATATTGTCTCATCTTCCGGGGACAAATGAATCTGCAAAAATTAACCCATGATTGTCGTACTGAGCTGCTCTTAAAATCTTAGGGTGGCCATCTGTTAAAAGAAGCTGTCCATGTCTGCTAAACAGCCTATATATAGGCCTACACGCTGTTTCTCGCTTCCATCTTCATAATCAAATGACAATTATGACTCATAGTCATAAAACCAGTCAGACGTTGGGGTTAATGTGTGAAGGTTCAGCGACTCACTGGAACAGTTGTATTAACAGCATTCTTTTTTTGAACATGTGATTACTGACTTTTAGTGTTAACCCTTTAACGACAAGAGTGTACTAAAGTGACTGTGAACCAAATTTAGCTCGTCGTTTTAAAGTGTTAAATACCTTGCTATGTAAATAAACGGCTATCTAGCACACCAAAGACCAACGTCTAACACATCTTCTGTGTACAAAACAGCAGAGCTAGGCCTATATTGGATAATCACAAGCATATGTGTTTGCCCGTCCTATGCAATATAGGCCCATGTGTCTTACTTTGCCAATGTCACTGCCTTACTTTCTTTTCATATCTGTCTATCTGTCTGCTTCACACTTCTTCCCCTTTTTGATCCCAACTTCTGTCAGTCAGTCAGTCTGTCTGTCTGTCTGTCTGTCTATCTGTCTGTCTGTCTGTATGTATGTATGTATGTATGTATGTATGTATGTATGTATGTATGTATGTATGTATGTATGCGTGTATGTTGGTATGTATGTAGGATGTAGGTATGTATGTATGTATACATGTCGGTCGTATGTATGTATGTCTGTACGTAAACTGCATTCAGCGATGGCCTTAGGATATTTCTGGACCTGTGCAGAATATCCTGTACGGGCCCACCTTGACACAATTGATTTAATTTTCATTGGTAATCATTCTGCTCATGTTAATTTTCTGTGACATTTTCGGACCCTCACCCCTAAGTTGCGGGCCGTAACGGGCGACCGCACGGTTCGCAGACTCCCAAGGCCGGCACTGATGCATGTCTGTCTGTCTGCTCGTATCTACCTGCCTGTCTCTCACTCAGTCATTGATATTAATTTTGAGCGCAAATTTTTTTTAAATAACAAGTCCTGGCATCAACACCACATATCAATTAACGAACAGGAGTAACTTCGTTTTTACGACCCAATTAAATAGAAACAGGATAACGCATCAAAATGTCACTCAGTCTTCAAAGAAATCAAAAGACGAAACTCACCTTAACTTCAGCTTAAAGTTGGTGTTAGCCATGTCAGTCATTTCGGCTCTGCACTTATGTCAATATCACACAGAAAGAAGAATTTGGCGATGGACGATTGTTCGCCGGCAGCTTACGCCAATAACACGTAAGCTAAGCCTGACAATAGGTAGGCTCTCTCTAGGACAGGCCTACGCAAACTGAGCTGAACATCATATACAGGCTCTCCGAAAATTGGCCTTACGAATAGTCCGCGTATTTAGTTACCACTGCTGTGAAGCACAGTCGACATAGGTTACCACATGCTGTATGCTCCGCTCTTTCTGAAAACGTTACCAAATAGGCCTTGCTTGTTATGTGGTAAAAGCTCGCACAGCCCACGTTGACTGCCTGTACGTGCGCAGTAAAAGTACGAGCTCCAATACTCGGCCTTGTAAACACGCCAGGGCTGTGTAGCGTACACGCCTTAAGGTAACTGAATTATTGGTTTCTAAGGCGAATGCCGTATACAGGCCGATGCAGTCAGCTGTTACAATCGATACACACCGCTGATGTCAATGCTGGTGTTTGCAAGTGGTGGCGGTAGTGGTGGGTGGTGGGCGAGTCCTTCACAATTATTAATAAAACTACTCGGTTTGCCCAGCGGTTATTTTCTGCTATAGAAAACACTCGTTATATAATTATATGAAACACCGATTGTAGCTATTCGTGTGCAAAAGAGCATTTACGGATTGGCGGCATTCCCATTTCTGGCTTTGAAATTTCTTCCTTTGTTATTAAAACTCTTCTGCTGAGGCCCCTTTACCAATTACCATTTAGCGTAATAGTAATACTTACAAGATTTGAATTTAATTTAGATGAACTACTATCAATTCGCGGTTAAATCGGAATGTTCCTAATATCATCATCATCATCATCATCATCATCATCATCATCATCATCATCATCATCATCATCATCATCATCATCATCATCATCATCATCATCATCATCATCATCATCATCATCATCATCATCATCATCATCATCATCATCATCATCATCATCATCATCATCATCATCATCATCATCATCATCATCATCATCATCATCATCATCATCATCATCATCATCATCATCATCATCATCATCATCATCATCATCATCATCATCATCATCATCATCATCATCATCATCATCATCATCATCATCATCATCATCATCATCATCATCATCATCATCATCATCATCATCATCATCATCATCATCATCATCATCATCATCATCATCATCATCATCATCATCATCATCATCACTTGCTATGGCGCCACTCAACCTGTGTTCAGCAGCGGTGGTAGGCCCCTATATGAAAATACAGTCTCTGACAACAACTGCTGTTCAAAACTTGAGCTGACCGCCCACCTCTAGCTCTTCTTTTGGATTCCTCTATAGCTAGGACACTGACACAATATGCCCCGTGTGTGGGTATAGACTTTAGGCAGAGCAAATGAAACCCGCGATTCATCTGAATCCTCCTGTATACAGGCCATGCACAACACACCAGACAATTACAGTAACCCCTTCAGGTCTTTTCTGCGATCTGTGCTAATAGAAGAAGTAAACAGGGCAACTATGTGCATAGGCTGCAGCTGGGAGATCAGCAGTAGGCCGTCTACATAGACTTACGATCATACAGGCCTAGCTGCCCGGACACACTGTGGCTCAATCGCATAATTGCTGGTCTACCCTGGGGCATTCATCACATGCATTTTCCTCTCCTCTCCCAGTGCCGGCCTTGGATATCTCGGGCCCTGTGCAGAATATACTGTACGGGCCCCCATGACTCAAGTCAAATTGTTTGTCATTGCTAATCATTTTATTTTAGTAGATTATTAACAAGAACAAAAAGTAAAATTTAACTATACAAGTGCACCTGTATCAGAATAATATATAATGCTACTTCTTCACAGAAGGAACTTTCCTTGCTTTCTGTACATGTTCATTTTCTGTGACATTTTCGACCCCCTCCCCAAGTTGCGGGCCCTGTGCGACCGCACGGTTCGCCACCCCTAAGGTCGGCACTGCCTCTCCTCTCCTCTCCTCTCCTCTCCTCTCCTCTCCTCTCCTCTCCTCTCCTCTCCTCTCCTCTCCTCTCCTCTCCTCTCCTCTCCTCTCCTCTCCTCTGCTCTGCTCTGCTCTGCTCTGCTCTGCTCTGCTCTGCTCTGCTCTGCTCTGCTCTGCTCTGCTCTGCTCTGCTCTCCTCTCCTCTCCTCTCCTCTCCTCTCCTCTCCTCTCCTCTCCTCTCCTCTCCTCTCCTCTCCTCTCCTCTCCTCTCCTCTCCTCTCCTCTCCTCTCCTCTCCTCTCCTCTCCTCTCCTAGTTTCATCAGAAAACGTGCATTGGCAATTTCATCCATTTATTCACAGAAATTAAACACAACAATTGAAAATTCGAATACGCCTAACTTAATTAACAGCATGAATCGTGCCTAGCTATTCAAACAGGCTGCAGTCCTCAAAGTCAAGTAATCGGTCGATGTCCTTAGTAAAGTAGACAGAAGTTCTGCATCCAGATGTCTTCTTCGCTTAAATGACTTGGTTCAGCTCAGTCCGATCGTGTGAACCGGTCTTGGCGGAGGAACCGGAGGATTAGCGGTCAGTGCAACGACTTCCTCAGAGGATTCGAATCCGCTGTCGATTCGTCGACTGGTCGTCGACAGAAAACCTGAAAAGCCCACAGAAGGACAAAGAAATAGAGAAATGCTGAGTCATTAATACCTAATTATCAATTCAAAGCCGACCTTCAACGGATAACGATTCTCCTTGCGGGGTATCATAGCCTGGATGGAACTCCAATTGGGGAAACTCCGAGCATGGTAACAGCGAAAGAAACATACGAAACGAATGCCAAAAGCACCTTCCAATAATTTTAAAAATGACCTCATAATAAAGCGAGATGGCAACAAGTAAATTGCAGGAAACTGTAAAATTAGAAAAAATAGAAATGATGAAATACGAAAGTTCTTGGTCTCCTTGCAAACCTGGGACAAGTGCACACAGATTTGCTGTAGGACAGCAGGAGGGCCTATATATAGTAATTCAACGAAGATCTCAATAGTTTTGTGGTCTGGATAGAATGTCAGCTGAACGAATGCTATGGAAAATTCGGGAAAGAGACACAAAGAAAGACGAAGACTGCACTGGATCGGAAAGACAAGGTAGACTATTGTATTACAAGACTGTATTACTAGACGCGAGGATAACACGAAATCTGACAAATGAACGAAGAGAATAAAGATAATTATTTTTTTAATCGCACACATTGCCGCCAAACAGTTGGCATCAGAAACTGATGATAATGACTACGACGATGATGACGAGTTGATAATGATTCTTGAAAATATGGTGATGCTGCTGCTGCTGCTGCTGCTGCTGCTGCTGCTGCTGCTGCTGATGATGCTATGGTGGAGGGGTGGGGTGGTGGTGGCGGTGGTGGTGGAGGTAGTAGTAGTAGTAAATGGTAATCATAATGAGGTGGTGATGACGATGAATATGAAGACAATGATAATAACTAAGATGATGATGGACATTTTTTGATGATGATGATGATGATGATGATGATGATGATGATGATGATGATGATGATGATGATGATGATGATGATGATGATGATGGTGATTAATGTGGTGATTATGAAGAATATGACGATCATAATAATGGTAACGGCAAATCTTGGAACAATTGTATTGATGAATAATCTATAGTAATTAACGAATGCGTACCCAGTGACCCCATCGAACGTGATAACGTCATTACTCGTTTTCCTGCAAGTGTATCGCCAGGTGGAGCCAGATTACCACTGTCGGCGACAATAGGCAGGTAGCAGTTACCTAAGCAACAGAACGATGAAACAATGCATTACTCCTGCCGCAGCTGCAGGGCGCTGGCTATGTTGTCAGTCTATTTCTAGGTCGAACACAGCCTACCGTACTAGGCCTACTCATTTGGATTAGTCCTGTATTAGGGCCTATCTTTTCACGCGGTTCAATGATATTAGCGCCTTGGCATTGTTTGCGTTATTCTTCCAAAGAGGCCCGTTGTCTTTAGTCGTTTGCTTATTATATTCATGGGCGTCCGCAGGAATTTTTTTAGGGGGACGCAAAACTTTGTTAGGAGTGCAACAATTTTTAGGGGATGACGCTTTGCATAGAAAAAATTTGCATAGAAAAAAATGATGATCAAGGACTTTCCTTGAATAATTAAGTGTTTCTTCGCATTGGAAATCGTGTTGGGACTGTTGTAATAATCGTAATAATCAAAAGATTTTATTTTTATAACATATTTTATTTTTATAACATATTAGCAACAAATCCAGGGGGCGCAAATGCGCCCCCTTGCGCCCCCCTCCGGATGCCCATGATTATATTTTGAAACAATTAACGGTTGTATACGGTTACACCCATTCTATTCGATCGTGGTTTTGTTTACAAGCCTATCTGATTAATTTTCTTGAAGTTGTGCTACATAAATTTGCGACTACAATTACAAAATGAGGTTAGATTGTAAGTTATCTGAACACTTGTAAGTTATCTGAACAGTTGTAACAGTAGCGTAGCAAATGGGTTGTGCAGGTTGTGCAATGCACAAGGGCCCACGGCGGTCAGAAGGGCCCCTGGCAGCGAGTAGAGTCATTTTTAGCCTAAAAGTCAATCTACATGTACAACAAGTTAGCAACAGCCTATGAATGTTGCGACATGTGAAAGATCATTTTCAAAATTGAAGCTAATAAAAAAACTATCTACGAAGTACAATGTCAGAAGACCGGCTGAGCGACTTGGCAATGTTGTCAATAGAAAACGAACATGCCACAAAGCTTAACACTTCAAAAGTGGTAGATATTTTTGCGCAAGAGAAGGCGTGTAAACGAATGCTTTAACTTTTAATAATTTACCGATCCTTCTTGTTAGGCTACGGTAGGTTAAACACTTGTCTAATTTGTTAAATTGTTTCGTTATTTGTTATCAACCAACCCAACTGTTTCACAATTTGACAGAATTTAAGTGTGGATAATTCATATTTTCGTCGCCTGAGAATTATCTTGGCGTATCTCCATTTTCCAAAATTCCGAGATAAACGAGGTAGAAGTTTGGGCCGCATTTTGCGGAAAAATGAGAAATTCAATGCAATAAGTAGGGCATTGTCAAATTACAGTTCACACACAGACGTCATATTAAAACATCAACATTGCATAAAGATTTTGCATTTAAAAAATTAACAATTATAGTTGTTATTCTGAAATTTGTGAAAATTTTGTATAAACTGGATTTACAAATATTACAAACCATCTTTCTGAAAACAAAGACATGAAATGATTAAATTAAGCAACGACCAATTATTACAGAGTGTTTTCATTAAAATATTCATTTACATAGTCCGGATTTTTAAAAGAAAAACTTTTAATTGTCTGGACATGCGACACTATAGTCCAGCTAAGCGCACAGGTTTATACTGCTGTATCTCCTGCGCGTCCAATCAGCGACGAGCTTTCTGTGGACATGCAACAACAGAGACTGCTTCACTATGAATGCTGTATGGAGATACGATAAAATGTTTCTGAAAACAGGACATACGACAGTATAGTTTGTTGAATATCTTTAAAACGACCTATCGTATCTCCTAGCCATTGAAACTGAAGAAAGATAAAAAAAACTCTGCTACAAATCAACTCTTAACTACTTTTCGAAAAAAAGTGGAGATACGACAAGATAATTCTCAGGCGACGTTTTAGCAATCACAGCCGATGGAACAATGTTTTTAGATTAATTATCTCTAGTTCAATTTTGTATCCTAGCCTGGAGAAATAAAAAAATGTCTTATAAAAATAAATCGGAGGAAATAATTAAAATGTAATTATTTAATTATTATTTAATTGGATAATTATTTGCATATTTCTCAAGGTGCGAAATATGCAAATATTGCAAAAGTACCAAGAGTTGTTTGCACAGCGTTTTCTGTTTGTTTCAAATTGAAGGAGTTCAAGGGGCCCACCATCGAAGCTCTGCACAAGGGCCCCCTAAAACCTTTCTACGCCACTAAGTTGTAAATACCAGTCGCTTAGGCTGTGTCAGATTATCGGATTAATTCAGTCTAATCTACAACAGCTTTATCGTAATTCCCAAGATTGTATGATAATCCAAGAACGTCGTATTGCATGACGAGTGCCTTTAAGCGAACTAATGATAGTTATTAGAATAGAAAACTGTTTATTGAGTGATGATGATAACGATGATGCATCATGATGCTGCTGGTGATGATGGAGACGTCGTCGTCGTCATCATAATTGAAACTTTGAACTTTGACGAATTTTCTATTCCCAACGACAGCATAAAACTGAGGCAGGACCTGTAAATTAATTAAGGAATAATTGGCTCAGAGCCGGAGAGTCCGAGATGTTAATGGATGGAAGATAGTTGAATCGAACCTGTGAAGCAGTACATGTGTGACTGACTGGACGTTGAAGATATGCGGGCTTCGTCAACCTGCTGGTCCAGTTGGCTTTCACTGCTACTTCCGCTCGACATTACGAGGGACTGCATCGACTGACCTACATTACTGGACGACGACGACAACAGCTTTTCTAGAAACAGAAGCGTAATCATTATGATAATCATCATCTTAGTTTCATCATATAGAGTCATCATGATCATCAGCAGTATAGTTTCATCATCATCACCATTATCGTCATCATCATCATCATCATCGTCATCATCATCATCATCATCATCATCATCATCATCGTCGTCGTCGTCGTCGTCATCATCATCATCATCGGCGAACATACTCGAATGGAGGATAATTAGTTAACTGAAAAACTCAAATAGCAAGATTCTCACACAAGCAGGAAAAAGTTAGCTTTATCTTGTGAATAGTATCAGATTTAATACAAACTACAACTGTCTTTCATATTGCTCTCGTCTCGTCCAAAAGCTCTGAAGTGCACACGCGACCATACGATGGAGCATCGGTAGCACTGGTCTATTGTTCAAGGTTCTTACGCAGTAAACGCCTCACATATGGAGGTTAGAATTCGCTGCTGATTTATTGCGCTTCTAGTGTCTAACACGTACACGCACTTGTCTTTTATCCTCTGGCCCGTCTTTCTGGAGCTCTCTTTCTGGAGTGTCACACTTAACGCAGATGTATATATGTAAGTATATATATCAGAGCACTTGTATAGCGCAATTTAAGTAGCTCATAAGGGTGGTCCGGCACGGTTACCTAGGAATCACGGAACAAACGTGTCTTAAGTCGAGCAGAAGACGTTTCCTGAACGCAGATTAACATTCTGAACTTATCTAAACATATACGTAGTCTTTAAAAAGTAATTTAGGCAGCGCTTTTATAAGATGCAAAAGACGCTATAAAAATATCTGACTATATATAATGAAGCGCCACCTATTTACCAAACGAGGAAGAAGCGGCCTTCTTTAGTTTGGCGATGTCCACCTGCTGACGTTTACAGCAACTATCAACTGCTTCCATTCTCTTGGCGAACATGCGCACTCGGCGAATGAGATCCAAACCGGAAGTTATGCGAAACGTGTACGTTCCCTGCGACTGACCACAATGGCTGAAACCAGACATAGCACAAATGAACTGAAAAGTAGCCCAAATGAAACAAACCACAGGACAAAATACAAGCAAAATCAATCCGGAAACAAAACTGGACCAAAAGTAGCTTATAGATAACACGAAAGATAGCAGATCGGTGTAGATAAGAAATAAAGAAGATGATGAAAAGAAGTCCCTTGAGCTGGACACGAGAGGCAGCCATGTTTGTGAAGTATTAGAGGCTTCAGATTTCTTAGCCTCAGCATATGGTATGGTATGGTATGGTATGGTATGGTATGGTATGGTATCTGATAATTTATAAAGCGCCTCTCACAGTGTGAACTATTCAGAGGCGCTCTCAGCATGTGAGCCTGGCGGAAACAGAAATGACTTTAAACGATGAACAAGAGAGAGAGAGAGAACTTAGTAAGTAGGGTCCCACGCAGTACCAAGGGAAGGGAGTTCCATAGGGATGGACCCACGACAGCGAAAGAGCGAGACTGAGCCAGGGCAGACCTCACCCGGGGAACGAATAGATCAAGCCGATTCAGAGAACGTAGGGGTCGATGAGAAGAAGCTGAGAGAGGTTTGCGCATCAGGTCACAAAGGTAGGCTGCAGCTAAGCCCTGCTGTGCCTTAGAGACAAGAGCTATGATTTTGAAGTGGATACGAGCGGAGATAGGAAGCCAATGCAAGACATCAGTCATGTAAGTAGAGATGGAGGAGAACAGAGAACGATGAGCAATAAGGCGAACAGCTGCGTTAAGTACCGATTGAAGGGCAGAAAGACGCACTTTCGGAAGGCCTACCAGTAAAGAGTTGCAATAATCAATAATATGGCCAGTTCTGCTCATCGGTGTCTGATCTAGTACTCATTATAGCAGAGTTCGTTAGGGGAAGCAAGTGGAGTAGAAGTTTCGAAACAACTTTCTGCTCTGGCGAAAATTTTAACCTCTGACCTTACGATTGATAGTCTAGCACGTAACGACGATAAATAATCGTAATCAGCAATAAATCTGGGCGTTTCAGTTCCCGTTCAAGTGTTTGAGTACAGACTCTCTGTATCTTGCTCACTATAACAAATCCATTCGATGTCTCTGTGATTTATTTATAAGGGTTGGAAAATGGAAAGAGATCGTTGGAGAGATTTGTTTAAAGGTTTGACTGGCTACTGGTTTCTAAGTCTGGATTATCTCTTAGTAAGTTCGTTACGTGTAGATCACAGATTAATTATATAAGCTTCTCATATGCACACGTAGTCAAACAATGTCCCAAAAGGTTCATTGAATTTGTTGTTCTCCAACAGCAACGATAGGCTACATGTTATAATGTTGAAGATATTTATTTTATTTATTAAAGAAATTTATATAACGCCACCCAGAACTAATCAGTGCAATGTGTAATGTTCTAATGAGTACGATGTAATGTAAATCAGAGGCGCTCTGTGCTCTAGCCTATATGATGCTAGATGTCATTAAGAACGAAAATATTACATCAGTTAGCAAAACCATGTACTGTAGCCTAAGCTGGAAGAGTGACCAGTGGAGGGCCCACGCACACACGTGGAACCAACCAACGGATTCTCGTCGACAGCTAACAGGCAGTGTTTAATCTAGACGCTTTTTGGGGGGGGAAATGTCCCCCCAGGATTTATGTTTCCCCCAGAGGCCAGCAATGTTATAATGCAGTCTTGTTGTCCTCGAGACCAAGGTCTTGGTCTCGAGTGCACTCGAGTTCGTTTTTAAAAGTCTTGGTCTTGGTCTTGAGACCAAAAGTCTTGGTCTTGGTCTTGGTCTTGAGGCTTGAGGTCTTGACAACAAGACTGTTACAATGTAGAGACCTTTAGGGGAGGAAATTCCCCCCCCCCCAGGATACATGTGGATACATGTTTACCCCCCCCCCCAGAGAGATGAATTCCTAAATAAAGGTCATCAACCTTTTTGAGAGAGTAATTGCTGTAGAAAAAGTTGAGAAATCGAACCAAGGACTTAAAAAAGGTCATCAACTTTTTTGGAAGATGAAATTAGGAAAAGTCATAAACTTGTTCAAGATGGATGAAATGACAGACAAAAATCTTGTGTAAATTCGTAGGTCCCCCCAGAAACCTTGTTTCCCCTCCCAGAAGAGGGGGACTAGATTAAACACTGGCTAACAGGTGGCATGGATGTTCAGAGTCTCTAGACCAAGTTGCGTCGATAGAGCTCATACTATAACAATAAGCTCAAAACGGCTTCATATTTCCTACATAATGAAGCTATAAATTCTGTAGAAGATATGGAAACCATACGAATGTATTCTTTCATACTGTCTTTATTCTCGCCATATTTTCAACATATATAGGCCTAGAGTTGCTGTTGGGTTAACTAAGCCGCTCTATGCAACTTCATATAAGACTTACCAGTCAATACACGTATCGGAATCTACCTGATTTTTGTATCGTATTTTGATTTAGCCTGTATTCGGTTGTCAGATCTTTGCGATTGGAAAACCTGAACACACTTTAATCCAGCAAAATTCTCTGGCAATGCATTATAGCCAATTAGCCATCCTTAAAATTACCGCACTAGGCCGACATTCATCAATGGTTTCACCTGCTTGCCGATTTAACCTGACACTACCTGTCTACCAATTTTGTTTTGACTGAGCGCCAGAGCATGAGCTTGTTCCGGCGACTTAGTTTTGTTCAGCGTTGTAGAAATCTCGAGATTATGATCACAGTTATGGTTCACATAGTCTTCATAAACTATGCTTCTTAGAACCCTTCTAGTTAGTCAAAAGACTGACTGCAGACGAAAGAGCTGCCGTGGCTAACCTACTGGCGACGAGGGTAACAAGGTCTCCAAGGCCGTCAGTTGTAGCCTCACTCTTCAGTTTCCTGATGTGTTGGAGAGGCCAACTGATTGCAGTTGCCTCTGGCGTTATCTGTGGAGTTCTTCGTAGGCAGATCTCTGTGTCACTGACGAACATGTAGTACTCGCCTTCCAAATGGTGCAGAGACGAGTCTTCTGTTCGCTGCACCCTGACCAGGAACTTCGAGTCCAGATCTTAAACAAATTAAAGCACATATTTAGTCTTTACTGACCCATAATCTCGGTGAAAAAGCTGGTCTCTCTGACGTAGCATTTGTTTGACGTAGGAGAATTTGGGAGTTAAACATTACAATAAAGATAGACCCTACTCCTTTTTCCTCTCATGCATCCCCCTCCTCAGATTCGCATTTCTAGGTGACTTTGGCGAGTTAAAAATGTTCACAATAAATAAATAAATAAATAAATAAATAAATAAATAAATGAAAGTCACGTAGGCTAAAGCCAAACTCAGAGAGGCTCTTAAGAGGCATGTTAACAACAATTGCCATCGCCAGCGGATCCAGAATTTCAGAAGAACATCGAGCAGAAATTTTTGACCAACTGAATTTCAGTCCTTGAGGATTTCAGTAACGTAAGGCTACTAGTAACTTGTCAAGACATCAACATATCGAGGAAGCTTTTTTAGTCTTATAGCCAAATTTGGTGCCATTTTAAAAGCTTCAGAAAACTGAAACAAATGATGTCCTTAGTGTAAATAATGAAGTAGTTATATTTAAGATTACGAAACTAATTGATGCACATTTGCGCAGTAGGCCTACTCATATTACGAATAGTCCTAATATGTGAGGTTGTTATTAATGCAGCTATTATGGCAAATACTATTATGGCTCTACAGGATGTAGATTTTTATGGTATCAGCTTTTAGGCAGGAAGTAGGTCGATATAAACGGCAGAGATAACGGTAACTGTAATGAAGAGCTGATCGAAAGGAAAAAATCCCGCCACGGTCCCCCGTTTGATTTTTATGGGGACACGGCACTGAGTTGGCCACTGTTAAAACGAACGAAATAATAACACCAAAGTCAAACTGTCGGGAGAAACATGCGAACATGAAAAAAGTGCTGGAAAAGTCTAGGAATCAAGGATAGGGGTAGAGAATAAGTGTTAATTCAGATTGGAATAAAAGAAGTGAGTAGACCTACCAGAACATGAGTACCTGGTAATACGTACATCTGTAAGTTTCATAACCTCTAATATTTTATTATAACTTCATTATTTATACAACATAACAGTCTGATAGCATCATCATTATACATCATCATCATCATCATCATCATCGTCATCGTCATCGTCATCGTCATCGTCATCGTCATCGTCATCGTCATCGTCATCGTCATCGTCATCGTCATCGTCATCGTCATCGTCATCGTCATCGTCATCATCATCATCATCATCATCATCATCATCATCATCATTAGCATCATCATCATCATCATCATCATCATCACCACCACCACCACCACCACCACCACCACCACCACCACCACCACCACCACCACCACCACCACCACCACCACCACCACAACCACCACAACCACCACCACCATCATCATCATCAGCATAATCATCATCATCACCACCACCACCACCACCATCATCATCATCATCATCATCATCATCATCATCATCATCATCATCATCATCATCATCATCATCATTATCATCATCACCACACAGTGCTTGCTATGGCGCAACTCAACCTGTGCTCAGCAGCGCCTTACATAACGCATGTTCCAGCATCACAACAGCGTCGATCAGTCCAAAGTAAAGTGAGACAGTAATAGGGCTACATATTTCCTATTCCAGTCAGCCAACTTTCAGAAATGAATTTGTTGTTGTTTCTACTAGTTCCACCAACACCACTATTACTACTACTATTGTTATAAATATTATGCATCATAAAAGCAGGTCCGCAAAGGTTCACCAGTCACTCTGTTGCAGAGTAAAGCAGGGAGGCGACCTGACCGACGTCTCTCATGAGCGTAGACTCGGATCCGACCTGGGCTGGTGAACCAAAGTCCTCCGTGCCCACCTTCACGTGGTGCGGACTGTTGGTACCCTTCCAAAGGAAGGGGAACTGTTGGTACCCTTCCAAAGGAAGGGGAACGAACGGGCACGGCAGGCAAAACCAGAGGAAGGCAATGGCAAACCACCCCTGTGAACATGCCAAGAAAATCGTCATGAGACACACCAAACCACGCCGATGGTCGCTGATGGTGGGACTCCCAGGCCGGAGCGCTGATGGTGGGACTCCCAGGCCGGAGCGCGACTCAAGGGCTACTGGGGAAGTAGCAAGACGGCAAATAGGCCAAGAGCATTAGGTTTAAGGTGGAAATTTTTCATAACAAGCTGAATTTTTCAGGATAGGTCTAGGAATATGAGTAGAATAACATACTAAAAGTCCCCAACAATCCCCCTGGAGCTCTCTCCAAAATCCAAGATGGCGTCCAAAATGGCCGTCATAGGATCATAATGTGCTGAAAGCTGAAAGTATCTCCTCATAACAATCTGAATGTCTCAGGATTGGTAAAGGAATATGGGTAGAATAACATACTAAAAGTCCCCGACAATCCCCCTGGAACTCTTTCAGAAATCCAAGATGGCGTCCAAAATGGCCGTCATTAGATCATAATGTGCCAAAAGCTGAAAATAGCTCATAACTAGCTGCGATTTTCAGGATAGGTCTAGGAGCATGAGTGGAATAACATACTATAGGTCCTTGACAATTTCCTGATTCCCTGGAGCTCTTTCCGAAATCCAAGATGGCGTCCAAAATGGCCGTCATTATATCATTATATGCCAAAAGCTGAAAATAGCTCGTAACAAGCTGAATTTTTCAGGATAGGTCTAGGAGCATGAGTGGAATAACATACTAAAGGTCCCTGAAAATTCCCTAGAGTTCTTTCCGAAATCCAAGATGGCGTCCAAAATGGCCGGCATTTTCTATTATTATTATAACTAGCTGGTTTACCCGGCGTTGCCCGGGGTTATAAGTTTCAATCCCTGTAGCCGCCTGTCCATACCCTGCGCTTTTCCGGCCATCTCAAGTGAACCAAGGTCTCGTGGTCTGTTCCATCCCTTAGATTCAAACAATTTCAGCGGCTGCGCCATCATCTTCCTCCATCCGCCAGCATCCTCCATCCATCCTCCATCCACCAGCATCCTCCATCCATCCACCCTCCATCCAACTGCATCCTTCATCCACCCTCCATCCACCAGCATCCTCCATCCACCCTCCATCCACCAGCATCCTCCATCCATCCACCCTCCATCCAACTGCATCCTTCATCCACCCTCCATCCATCCACTAGCATCCTCCATCCACCCTCCATCCACCAGCATCCTCCATCCATCCACCCTCCATCCAACTGCATCCTTCATCCACCCTCCATCCACCAGCATCCTCCATCCACCCTCCATCCACCAGCATCCTCCATCCATCCACCCTCCATCCAACTGCATCCTTCATCCACCCTCCATCCATCCACTAGCATCCTCCATCCACCCTCCATCCACCAGCATCCTCCATCCATCCACCCTCCATCCAACTGCATCCTTCATCCACCCTCCATCCACCAGCATCTTCCATCCACCCTCCATCCACCAGCATCCTCCATCCATCCACCCTCCATCCAACTGCATCCTTCATCCACCCTCCATCCATCCACCAGCATCCTCCATCCACCCTCCATCCACCAGTTCTGCACTGAATTCCAGCATGGTCAAGGAGTTGTGAAATGAAGTCGCATAACTGTTTGAAACACTAATTCTCGGCTACATCAGCGGCGTTCTCGTCCTTTTTAAGAAGAGCTATAGAAAGATTCGCTAAGTGATCTTTGTCTATGCTATCCAAGGTGCCACGTGTGCCCAACAATGCCCAAATGAGGACAGAATGTGAGCACGAAGAGCAAGAGAAAAGGCATTGCCAGATAGTATGTGTATGCCATCTCCCAAAGTACCGCTAAGTGGCCCTTATACAGCGCTTAATCGAGCGTGCCTCTGAGTAGATAACCCTGAAGAGGCGCTATATAAATTCTCCATATGAATGAACGAACAGGAGACAGAAAGCTACACCTCTGGTGTGTGAGGCAAATGATTCCACTTTTCCATGCTGCAGGACATCTTCAGTATGCCAAATCTGCCAGGTTGCACTTGCAACAGATGGAAGCCTTAGAGCAAACTATGCTTTTGGCACATAATGATCTAATGACGGCCATTTTGGACGCCATCTTTGATTTTGGAAAGAGCTTCAGGGGGATTGTCATGGATTTTTAGTAAGTTATTCCACTCATGCTCCTAGACCTATGCTGGAAAATTAAGCTTGTTATGAGCTATTTTCAGCTTTTAGCACATTATGATCTAATGACGGCCATCTTGGACGCCATCTTGGATTTTGGAAAGAGCTTCAGAGGGATTGTCAGGGATTTTTAGCATGTTATTCCACTCATGCTCCTAGACATATCCTGGAAAATTCAGCTTGTTGTGAGCTATTTTCAGCTTTTAGCACATTATGATCTAATGACGGCCATTTTGGACGCCATCTTGAATTTTGGAAAGAGCTCCAGGGGGATTATCGGGGACTTTTAGTATGTTATTCTACCCATATTCCTTTACCTATCCTGAGACATTCAGATTGTTATGAGGAGATACTTTCAGCTTTTAGCACATTATGATCTAATGACGGCCATTTTGGACGCCATCTTGGATTTTGGAGAGAGCTCCAGGGGGATTGTCGGGGACTTTTAGTATGTTATTCTACTCATATTCCTAGACCTATCCTGAAAAATTCAGCTTGTTATGAGAAATTTCCACCTTTCATCACATTTTGATCTAATGCTCTTGGACTAAAAGGAGACTGTGTGTCATGGCGATCGCTAGGGCTCCTAGAGCCGACAGCACAAGACACAAAAGCAGGCTAATTGAGTTAATTAATAAAGGAAGCACCGACTGTATATCATAAATGTTACAATGGTGGAAAAAGAAAAACAATTACTAATTTTGTTTCCTCTCAATCTAAACATTGAGTCGGAAATGTTTTCGCTCTCTAAAGGTCGATGCCCACAGGGCTAAACAAAGAGGCCTATACATAGGCGCCGACTCTTTGGCAGTGCGAATGCACCCAGAGAGAAAGTTCAGTAGGTGCGTCGCACCCAGAAGAATTCGTACCTTAAATTCAAATTTTTTACACCTAAGTAGTAATCTCACAACTTGAGAAGTACAATTACATCAAAAATACCCAACAGTGCATGATCTCACAGTCACAGCCCGTACATAAATAAATAATTTATTTATTATTTAAAATAATGAATAAATAATAACACTTCGAACGTCCGAACATCACCGATTTCCAGTACTATTTCTAACCTCGTAACCTCTGACAAGAACACTATTTTCTTTCTCCGAAAATCCGCTAAAACTCACGTATACCTAAGGGTAGGAAGATGGGAAGGGAGTGGGAGGGAAGGGTAGGGGGAAGGACCATGCACCCAGAGACAAAAGCAAAAGTCGGCGCATATGGGCCTATAGACTATACAAATATGTAGGCATAATCGGAAATTCCAGACTGTCTGAAGTGCTTCTAAAAAGCTAAGCGCAGGGCACACTAGTTTGTTCACGAGCACTGCATCAGGTCTGAGGAGGTTATTAGTCATGGAGCTAGCTCATGTTTCGTGTGCACTTCAAGAACCCTCAGTTTGACCTCACAGGGTTATTATAGGTCATCAAACTGTGTAAAAAAATTGGTCACACGACCCGCTTATTGATCGCTTAGCCGCCATATTGGATTCAAGATGGCGGAAAGAGGACTTTTTAAATCACTTGTATCTCGGCCATTTCTTATCCGATTTCGACGTTTTCTTTGCTAAATTGTAGGTCTTGATAAGAGCTATCGTTTTGGTCTTTATGTATGTTTTACTAATTATAGCCTTTTTGAGAAATTTAGCAAAAACAATTTTTTAAAAGGAAAGTTTCTGTATTTTTTACTTTTTGCCACTTAAGGAGTTGAAAATGGGAAAATATTACTCTGACCAAAAATAATCAGCATTTAAAAAGCTTTCAAATGGTACTATTAAAAGTAATATTATGTTGTGCTATTTACTTCTAGGATTTAAAATTGAAATCCAGTGCAGCGCCATTCGAGTAACCAAGCGTACCTTTCATATGCCTGTTCCACAGTTGTTTTCCATTCGATTTTGACTTTTTTTATTTGAATTGTATGTCTTAATCAGAGCTATCTTTTTGGTCCTTGCATATTTTTTGCTAATTATAGCCGTTTTTGAGAAATTAAACAAAAACTATATTTTTAACAAATTTTCTGTAGTATTACACCAATTTTTCAATCTTTTTTGTTTCTTATGTTAAGGTTCTTATAAGTATAATTCAGGGCCAAAATGGAGAGCGTGCATTTAAACGATGTTATGAAGAAGAAACATGACACCTCATGTGTTATCTGCTAAAAGAAGGGGGACCACAAGCTTCCCGCTTACAGTGAGAATAATGGCAGGAAGAAATTCAACAAGCATCTGTTGTTCTCCGGGATGATATCTTATCAGAAGTCCCAGAAGATGGTATGGACTGTTAGTAAACGTCCAACCTGAAACGAGCTGATCTGAGCCACCCCAACCCCCATGCGTTGTAGCAGCAAAAATTCTGAACAATCGAAAGATTCTTCATCTTTTTCGTGATTTGTATGAATCGCGTGAGTTATGGACAAAATAAAGTATTTTGTATATGCGAAAAAATGCCAAGATATCATCCCGGAGAACAACAGATGCTTGTTGAATTTCTTCCTGCCATTATTCTCACTGTAAGCGGGAAGCTTGTGGTCCCCCTTCTTTTGGCAGATAACTTCAAGACCTACAATTTAGCAAAGAAAACGTCGAAATCGGATAAGAAATGGCCTAGATACAAGTGATTTAAAAAGTCATTTTTCCGCCATCTTGAATCCAATATGGCGGCTAAGCGATCAATAAGCGGGTCATGTGACCAATTTTTTTGACACACTTTGATGACCTATAATAACCATGTGAGGTCAAACTGAGGGTACATTGAAGTGCACACGAAACATGAGCTAGCTCCTTGACTATATCCAGAGATATCGCATACGGAGAACAAAATCTCGTTACCAGGAGACCAGAGAGGGAGAGAGAGAGAGAGAGAGAGAGAGAGAGAGAGAGAGAGAGAGAGAGAGAGAGAGAGATAGATAGATAGACAGACAGACAGACAGACAGACAGAGAGATAGATAGATAGATAGATAGATAGATAGATAGATAGATAGATAGATAGATAGAGAGAGAGAGAGAGAGAGAGAGAGAGAGAGAGAGAGAAGAGAGAGAGAGAGAGAGAGAGAGAGAGAGAGAGAGAGAGAGAGAGAGAGAGAGAGAGAGAGAGAGAGAGAGAGAGAGAGAGAGAGAGAGAGAGAGAGAGAGAGAGAGAGAGAGAGAGAGAGAGAGAGAATGAACAGAGGTACTGCTACTAGGCCTACATCAGGAATTCATTAGAAGCATAATATAGAATATTCTGTATAGATTGCGTTAACAACTAATAAATTCTACACAAAATATCACACTAGGAAATGGAGGCCTAGTCTGTAAACATCCCTCGGGTTAGAAGTCATGCGTTGGCCTAAAGCGTGGAATGCAAGCAAAGTCTCTTCTTTGCTGTTCTTTGTTTCTAAATGCCTCTCTTTTCTTATCACTTTTTAGACTCGATTAGGATTACGACTTTTATGCTCTCAGGAAAATCGAGACAAACTACATGTTTCTTCATTACCAGCAAAACTTATCGCGGTAGACTTTGGAATAATCAGAGGTTACAAAATCAGACCAATAGCTTTTATTTACTAGGGTATATATCCCACTAAAAGAACGTTGGTTGCGTTTTTTTTACTTGTATGAATGCGGATGATGTTATTCAAGCACAAATATAGAGGTCACTGACCAAAGAGACACGAAAACACGAACCGGATGTCTATCAGATTAAACGGCCATTACTTTGTATTCAACACGGAAACACAGGAACCGTTAAAAATTAAGTATAGGTCTATAGCGAATTAGCAGTACGACCCAGTTCTGAGCTTACATACTAAAAAATTCAACGCGTTACTGTCACGAAAAGGGTCTGTAAATATAATTATTAAAAAAACAGATAAGACTTTTCTAGTTTTCTGTGCATTGTTTTGCTTGCTAATGACATTTTCTTGTGCCATTTAACATCGTATAGACTGAGGGCAGGCAGCGCTTTTGTGAAGTACTTAAAAGGCGCTATAGAAACTGTCCAAATGCATACAAACATACATAGATACATACGTACGTACATACATACATACATACATACCTACATACATACATACATACATACATACATACATACATACATACATACATACACAAACATGTATACATACATACATATACATATATACATACATACATACATGTATGCATACATACATATATGCACACAAACATACATACATGGATATATACATATTATATACATACATACATACAATTAATATAAATATATATACATACATATATACATACATACATACATCAAAACCAAAAACAATTTTAACTGCCCCAATTGATCAGTTTACTGTCAAGACATTAAGTTGAGTAGGACCTACATTGCAACAGTTGTCGAATGAAAGCTAAATGCTTATTCTAGATCCGGATCCTATTTTCAAGACACGATTATCAAATTATATATATATATATATATATATATATATATATATATATATATATATATATATATATATATATATATATATATATATATATATATATGGGTTAAAGAAAAAACTCAGTTTCGAAAGGTGAAAGGAGTTAAGTGATGAGACAAAGGAAGCTGGAAGCAAGGGAAGGAAGGCCTGGAAAGTTGATTGTGAGCTGAATTTATACATACACATTATAATAGTAAGAAAATCCAGTAAACAGTAAATTTAAATGTCTGTCGAATAGTAGCCTACTTTAGTGACATTGATTCTCTTAACTTTCTTTTATACTAGCATAAAAATTACATTCATTACTTGTGAATATATGCTGGTGCCTTGCGCTTGACCTTCGAGTGGCGCTTTAGAAGTCTGGAGATTACGGTTACGATTAAGATACTTTATACTAAAATACAAATATAATTTAAAACAGTTCGATACGACACCGCATGGCAATAGTTTTCTACTGTTCCATAAACCCATGGCCAACCCATGAGTACCATATAGTTGTTGAACCTTGGAAGTGTTATTTTGGGAATCCTTGCTATAGAACTTAAAAAAATATATAAAACTAAAACTTCTCATGCAAGAAGTGGAAATCCCCGTATGCCGGAGACTGGGTCGGAGGGGTGGGGGCTGCATATAGACTTGCATACAGTGGCACAAAACAAAGCAACTTGCGTCAGAGAAGATTAGCTGAGCAATTATCGCAACTGAATCCTATTTGTATTCTTATTTCTTCTGATCATATTATACAACTGACACGAGCTGGCAAATGGAGTTTATTATTGTCTCTAATATATTATCAGCATGACTACGCTTGTGATATCAGATATCATAATTATATCAGACAAATAAGCCAACATTAAAACATGTCTAATACGATGCAGTAGCAGAAGGCGATGCAGGTTATTTACTAAGACTACGCACAGAGGCAAACTCATTAGATTATATTTGCAGAAAAACTATATAGCCTTTGCAACTTCCAGAATATTTGCCAATGCTCATGACTAATGTCAGCAAACGAACCTCTCACAAGCAACTAAATAGATGTATGCAAGGTTTAAACCTTCACTCTCTTATAGGTATTTCATTTTGTTCGAGCACGATTTGCTTAATATAGTCTAGTTTTTTTATAAAAGAAATCTGTAAATTTACTTCAAGCAGTTGTTTCGACGAAATTTGCAATTCACAAACAACAAGGCATACTCTATAAAACAAGCAAAAGTCAAGCTAGGGCCATAAAGCGCTCGTGAATAAGCTGGTGCCCTGAACTTATCTTCAGATGAACGCTTTAGAAATCTGGAGTTTAGGATTACGATTAATGTCCAGCTTACAGCAGCGACCATTGTTTGATGCCATGTGCATTATGGTAATTACAAATCAGAAGTTCCCAAAATAGCTGCCACAGATGTTAGAGAGTCTGCAATCAGCAGTAAATTCAGACTGAAACTAGATATATTTAGTTAATCTCAGCGGTGACAACTGTTTGAACTTGATTGACGTATTACGGCAATTAAGCGCTGACACGCCTACGAATGACAAACATGTGTACTCCGATGCCCTGTGCCAGCTGACGCAACGCATACGATTCATCGCGTTGGTCTATTAAATGCAAGCCCTTCATTCACATCAAGTGATTCGCTGAACGAATGCGATGTCCACGTAGGAAGCTCAGGGGCGCTTAACCGGATGTTAACGTAGCTGGAAATTTATACAACGCGTAATAGACTAAATGACGTTTCAGTTTACTTTTGAACATTGGTTTCGTCCTAAGTGCTTGAAGAACATTCATTCATTCATTCAATAACCATGGGCTCAGCGCCCGTAAGTGTCTGATGCCTTCTTTACAATGTCTTTCCACTCCGTTCTGTCCAGTGCCGAGTGGCTCAGTTTCTGGAGACTTGCTCCACACCATTCTTCAATGTCATCTGTCCATTCCCTGTGAGGTCTTCCTCTTTTGTTTGTGCCTTCCACTATTCCAAAAATCAAAGTTTTAATTTTTCTGTCCTCCTTCATTCTGCAGATATGTCCGAAAAGTCTTAACTTTCTCTGAATAATTGTTTGCATGAGATTTTCAGTCAGATTAATTCTTCTGTATACTTCTTCATTGCTGATCTTTTGAGTCCATCCTATTCTGAGAATCTTACGATAGCATTTTCGTTCGAATGCCAACACTCTCTTTTGTGAAGCCTTTGTAAGCACCCATGTCTCGCATCCATACATCATGCTACTGAACACACATGTCTTTAATACACTCAGTTTAGTCCTCACACTAATTGCCTTGCCTTTCCAAATTTTGTCCATGGCTTTCAGCACGGCTGTTCCTTTGGCTATGCGTATCTTTATTTCACTTTTGCAGTCTAAATCGTAGGTTATGTTGCTTCCAAGATATGTAAACTTCTCCACATTCTCCAACCGTATGTCCTCGACCACAATTTGATGATTTATCTCCTTGTCACCAAATACCATAGTTTTTGTTTTATCGAAGTTCATAATCAAACCATATTTCTTGGCTTCAACATTCAGCATCTGTACTGTTCGTTCTAATTCCATCTCAGATTCTTCCAAGATATCAACATCATCTGCAAAGCGAAGGTTGTTTATTCGCATTCCGTGAACTGAAATCCCTTTTTCTTCATTTTTGATTCTGTCCATCGCTCTTTCCAGATCGGTAATGAACACAGTAGGTGAAACTGGATCGCCTTGTCTCATACCCCTGTTCGTTCTAAACCACGGTCCCACGTCACCGCACAGTCTGACCGCTGCTTGCGAGGTGCTGTTGATATCTCTGAGCAGTTGAATTAGTTTATTATCTACTCCATAAGACTGCAACACCGCCCATGTCACATTTTGGTCAACACTGTCAAATGCTTTCTTGAAGTCTATAAAACAATTGTATATTTTCTTGTTCTTCCGTCTCGCTTTTTCTGCTATAAGCCTCAGAGCCAGAATTTGTTGTATGGTGCTTCTATCCCTCCGAAATCCTGCCTGTTCATCTGAAGAACATTGCATTTAATTTATTCTAATAGGCCTAACTCTCGTGTAGTCGTCACCACATGCGAAAGCTAGTATATGCAGTGATGGGCACTAAACTATTTTTTTAGTTAAACTAAAACTATTTTCCAACTAAAAAAATAGTTTAACTAAAGTTGGCAACTGATTATGGAAATTAGTTAACTAAACTAAAAAAAGTAGTTAAACTTTTTCCAACTTTTCCGACAAACAGTTTCACAATAAAAGACGTTAAGTGAACTGTAATAATGCAAACCGTCAATGACAATTTCACCTTCAAACTAGGCAGTGTGTGCTTTTCTGGCATACAGTTACATGTGTACTGTAAGTAGTGTATGAATTTGAAAACCCAGGCTGTTGATGCTAAAACCATGCAGTGTAAAATGTTTTTTTGCTGTCAGTGTTCAATGTTCACTGTGGAAAAATAGTTGCATATTGCTGATTTTTTAAGTTAAACTTTTTAGTAAGAAACTAATTTTTTGTAGTTAAACTATGGTTTTAACCAAACTATTATTTAAGTTAAACTTCTTCCTTAACTAAATTTTTTTAGTTAAACTAAAAGTTAGCAACTTTTTAGTTGCCCATCACTGAGTATATGGTCGCTTGAAGTAGAACGGCAGTCAAAACTCATGAATCGATTTGAGAACTCCGTGTGGAAATCCCATAGGTCAGAGAAAATATGAGGTCAGGTTATGGTTAAGAGTAATATATAAACCCACCTTTTCGAGCCTTATGCATAGAGAGTTCCGTCTCTCAAGCATGTATAATCAACCCTTCGCATTGCCGATTTGCCCACTTATTTATAGCTTTTGCGTCTATAAAATGGCCCTATGCATCGTTTTCGCAGTATGGGTATCCGATCCCTATAGGTAGTAGCTTATAAGAGGTTTCTTTCACATGTGCACTATCAAGAGCAGAGCAATATTACAAGATTTGATTCGGTGAGTTGAAGAACTTGAGAAATGCACGAGGATTGAATCAGAGGTTGAAACTCTTTAACTGCAACAGTCAACGAATAATCCAGAGTCTAGATAGACTTCTGCACCCTTTCTTGATTTTCTCAACCTTTGGAGATAAGAACCAAAGGAAATGAATCCCAACTAAACTGCCCACTTCTATAGGCTACTTCCCATACTTCTTAATCGCAAAACAGTCTGATTCGGCGATATGAACGGCAAGAGCTTTTGCTAATTTAATACAAACAATTTCCAATAAGATAAAAAGATTAATTATTGTCGTGTTTATGAAGAAACTTAATTATCACGATTTGTTGCTGACAAAGAATTTGCAGTCTACGACTACATCAAATGCTCTTATTTGCAGGATATAGGACCTTATAGGCATATATAAAAATAATAATAATAATAATAATAATAAAAATTCTAAATATATATATATATATATATATATATATATATATATATATATATATATATATAGTGTGTGTGCATATAAAATTATTATGTGTACACGTATACTTACATATAGACTGCCTCTTAGAAGTGGTGTTTGATAACTGAATCAATGGTGCGCTTAGAAAGTCGGAGAATACTTCGGGTTCACGGTAAAGCAGAAACGGGCATTCAAGCTAGTCCAATACCTTCAACCTTATTAAACTGACTGCTGAATTTACAAGACAATGTACGACAAAACGCGTTCAGACGATACTTCGCAGAGGGGATTGAGGGGATTAAAGCAACGTTGTTCCATACCTGCAGAAGTCCGTTCCTTTTTAGGGTCTGTCGGTGAAGGGCGATTATTCTTCTTCCCGCGGCCGTTGGGGCTGTTGGTGCCGGCGCTGTCTAGCAGCTGCGGGGTACTTCGATGCATCTGATCGTCCTTTCGTAGGCCTAGCGTCCCCCGGCCATCCACCCGGGGAGGCGGAGGCTTCAGGTCGCTTGGTCCGCGGCCTAACGTTCCGTCGACAGTCAGCGTGTGAGTCGGCCGCGAGCGAACCACCTTGTCGGCCAGGTGCTTAATGGCCATCATCCACTCGCGCATCTCAAAGTCAGTCTTAGCTCCGAAAATCAAAGGAGATTTGGCCGACCTGTGAAACAGTGATATATCTTATTAAAATAACAAGATTCGAAGAAATTCACGACAATTTACCTCTGGTTTTAGTCAATTGTGAACAAAATGCATTTGCTATTCAAATGGACGGATCTTTTAGGGGCCTTGTCACCGCTGGTCATTAATGTAAGTCTGTAAATTATAACTAATAATAATTTTTCATTCATATTCGAATTGACTACTGTAAGTCTGTAACTCCATCCCTGCAGGACTGCCAAAGTTCAGAAAGTGTCACCCTAGTAATGGCCAATCAGCCTGTATAAATACTCGCATATATCTGAAAATGTGCGTGAAACGCTGCACTGGCTTCCCGTGGAGGAAAGGATTCCATTCATGGTCCTCCCATTTCGACGATCTGGCATTGTTGGCACTGCGTCGGCATACACCAAATAGATTTTCAGAGTCTGCGTTTCGCAATCAATGCGAGCTCATCGGACTTATACTCGTATATTGGACCTTCCTCTTGGAGCAATCTCCAAAATACGCACTGTTTCAATTGATTCATCTCAACACATGTTTTGTTTACCTAAAGTCGCACCTGTAAGATCGCTCAGTTAGATAATCATGAAAGCCACGCTTTGGCAGGCGTCTAAAGGCGCTATAATAAATGTTTTTGCAACATTACATTACCTAGATTCCTAGAATACATGTAATACTGATCAAAGCAAGTTGGAAAGTCAGTAAAGGCATCGTATATTGTTTGTTGTCTGATAACTGTGTTCGCATTGCTCTCTTCCGAATCACATCAGGTTTATTTAAAATCGCAGCTAATACGTGCACATCTGTGACGTATCTGCCAGCAATAATAATACAGTAGACAAGATTACGACTGAAGAAGAAACTGAAGAGATGCTTATTAGTTACTCTGGATCAGTTCTTACGAAGGAAAACACGAAAAACATACCAGAGCCAAAGAAATTGTTCGGAGGGAGCGAAGATCAGAGGCTGATAGAGGTTTATATCACTGAAGAGATGATGGTGGAGATGTTGGGAAATCTCAAAGAAGATAAAACTCCAGGAATAGACGAAATACACCCGAAGTTTCTAAAGGAGGTGAGACATGAAGTAGGAGCCAATGGAATCATCAACTGGCTGAATGATAGGAGACAACAAGTACGAATTAAAGGTCTGGCATATTCAATTAATCCATAAAGGCAGGAGTTATACCAAGAGACTAGCGAGATGCCATCTTTCTTTCTTTGTGCCGTCGGCTCTAGGAGCCCTAGCGATCGTCATGCCACACAGTCTCCGTTGCCGTCTTGCTACTTCTCCCAGTAGCCCTTGAGTCGCGCTTTGGCCTGGGAGTCCCACCTCAGCGCTCCGGCCTGGGAGTCCCTCCATCCGCGACCATCGGCGTGGTTTGGTGTGTGGCATGACGATTTTCTTGGCATGATTAACAGGGGTGGTTTGCCATTGCCTTCCCCTGGTTTTGCCTGCCGTGCCCGTTCGTTCCCCCTCCTAGGAAGAGTACTTCCTAGGAAGGGTACTAACGGTCCGCACCACGAGAAGGTGGGCACGGAGGACTTTGGTTCACCAGCCCAGGTCGGATCCGAGTCTACGCTCATCAGAGTCGTCGGTCAGGTCGCCTCCCTGCTTTACTCTGTACCAGAGTGACTGGTGAACCTTTGCGGAGATGCCATCATCACACCATTATTCAAGAAAGGGAGCAGGAGTGAAACCAGCAACTACAGACAAATGTGCATCATATGCAAGGTGCTAGAGCAAATTGTCAAGGGGAGGATGGTTGAGCACCTGAATAAAAACATACTAATTAACAACAGCCAGCACGGTTTCATGAAGGGACGATCCTGTTTGACCAATCTGCTAGATTTCTTCGAAGAGGTTTACGATAATCTATTAATCTAGACAGGAGTAACTCCGAACTCGGTGGATTTGGCTTATTTAGACTTTCCGAAAGCATTTGATAAGGTGCCTCACAAAAGATTAGCTGAGACTTTGCAGGCATGCGGAATACAGGGAGGTCTACTCCAATGGAATCATCAACTGGCTGAATGATAGGAGACAACAAGTACTAATTAAAGGTAAGAACTGAAGCTGAATTAATGTCACAAGTGGAGTACCTCAAGGGTCAGTTTTAGGACCATTGTTGTTTGTAATGTATATAAACGATATGGACGAAGGAATTGTTTCAAAGATCTCCAAGTTTGCAGACGACACAAAACTCTGTGCAAAGGTAAACAACGAAGAAGAGGCTGAAGTACTAAGGGAGGACTTGGAAAGATTATACAAATGGTCTGAAGATTGGAATATGCTTTTCAACACGGACAAATGTGCAGTCATGCATATGGGAAGAAAGAACGGAAGATTTGAATATGAAATGGGATACAAGAAATTAAGAGCAACAGAGGAGGAAAAAGACTTGGGAGTCGTAATTCATCAAAGCATAAAACCACCAGGACAGTGCACGCAAGGAAGCTGCGACTAAAGCAAATAAGGTTCTGGGACAGATAAGACGAACGGTTGTAAGCAGAGACAACAACATCATCCTAAGCCCTATACAAGGTCTGGTCAGTCCTCACTTGGAGTACTGTGTTCAAGTGTGGAGCCCCTATATGCAAAAGAACAAGGAAGTGCTAGAAAAAAGTGCAACGGAGAGCAACAAGGATGATCAAAGGATTTGGAACTTTGACGTGTGAGGAGATATTGGAAAAGTGTGGATTAGCAACCTGGACAAAAGAAGACGCAGATGTGATTTAATTCACACGTACAAGCTGATGAGAAATAAAGAAGCAACTCCATTCTCAAGAATTTTTAAGCTGGCTGACAGAAGTGGATTACGAGGGCATAGATATAAGATCTTTAGGAAGCAGGGACGTATCTAGCGTTGGGCTTGGGGGGGCTTAAGCCCCCCAAACGAAGTTGAAGCCCCCCAAACAAGTCAAGCCGTTGTATGCTTACGGCTAAAATTCGTATGAACACTGTGTAAATGTTGCCATGTTCAAGGCTTAAGCCCCCCCCCCAAACGAAAAAGCCTGGTTACGTGCCTGTTAGGAAGTCAGAAGGCTCTGTCAAGCAAAGATTTTTCAGCAGCAGAGTGATTAGCGCCTGGAACGAGCTGAGTGATGAGACGGTTTCAGTGGAGTCGCTCAACAACTTCAAGGCCAAGCTTAGGCAAATGGGATATTAGGACATGTATCTGGTGGTGGTTCTCACACAGGCTTTAGTCTTCTGAACCACTGTAAACCTCTGTTTAATGTTATGTTATGATGTATACGCACATTTGCGTTCGTATGAAGACTTAATATAGCGCCTATAGAGTATAGGCCCTACCTCATAAATCTATAAAATCACATGATACGTAGCCATTATGTGATGACGTATAAAAATGTCCTCGATAAAAGCTTCAGCACGTAATTGCAATATTTGCAACATAAGATTCTAGTGTGGATAGATGGCAAATACAGACTCGTAATCTCACTGACGTCAACTGATCTGGATATATATATATATATATATATATACTATAATTATATCACACACAATTATGTGCATTCATACATAATATCTATATTATACATGTATGGTTTACATACAAAGGTAAACGGTAATTAGGATTAACTGTTAACCAACAGTAAAAAAATCAAGAGCTTCGAGCGTACGGCGTTGGCGTCATAGCAAATTAGGACATGGTCGTTTTTCTGGAAACCCAAGGCATAGGCTTAACCAGGGCTGTAGTGGTAAAATTAGAGGTGAGTATGCGCTACCGGTTAGTTTTCAGAAACAAATTAGAGGTGAATATACGCTACAGTATTTTGCGAGTATACGCTACAGTATTTTAATGTAAATAAATATAAATATTTTGTGAGGTGAGTATACGGCCTCTAGAGGTAAGTATACGCTGTATACCCGCGTATACCCTCGACTACAGCCCTGGGCCTAACTCTGGTGATAGCCACGGTATTCCCTGATTTAATAAATTAAATGTGTATACGCCCCAATGTGTATGCCCCAATGAGCTGGGTGAAAAGTCTTACCTTAGGACTAAGAAAGCAAACGGAAAGCTGCGTGATTCTGTGTAGGTGTCAACGTAGATGACGTTTCTTAGACTGACGGAGAAGTGTTCGTTGTGGTTGTTGTTGTTGTTCGGCCGTCGCAAGAGGTCGTCGTCGACTGAATTATTGGCTGCGATCTCGTTGTTATATAGTTCGAGGACAGTGTCGCCATCTTGCGTCCACATGTCTCGCAAGACGAGATAGCGTTTCTGCCACGTCTACAGCGAAATAACAATTTCAAGATAAGAACTGTAATTCGCAGGCCAACAGCGATCTAATCTAATCTAATCTAATTACTTCCTTCTGACTGCTATCACAAAACGCAGGCCCTAGGTCACCAGTCCATGATCGCGTCAAGCATAGGCGTAATTTGTGGGGGTGGAGGGGGTACCCGTACCCCACCTTTTGGACTAAAGGTACCGTACCCCCCACTTTTTAAACAATGCCAATCAATATTTTATTATTGTGCCTTCCCAGCGATGGTCTTCATGTGAAAAACGAAAGTGGAAAAGAAATTGGTACCCCCACTTTTTAGACCAAAGTTACGTCTCTGGCTTCAATTGAAATGGTAGCGAAACATTCGTAATGCGGTGAAGGAACTCGGTCGATATCCGATAGACAGGACTCGTCAAGTAGGCCCATAGGTAGCGAGGAATGGAAGGAAGTCTTCGTAGACCTATAGAGACCGAGATTGGCTTTTCCTTTACCCGCTAGCCAAAGGCCGAACTTATATAAGGGCTGTAACCCCCAAGGCACACATTTACACATTTATTTCACAAATGAACGAATTCAGGTGCAAGGCTAGTCAACAACAGTAGGGCTGTATGTAATGAACCGATCCTTAAATCATTAAGCAGACTGACTCAGCGCTGTAGAGAGCATGATTCACAATCCACGCGGCACTGCAGCTGCGTTTTACGATCTTGTCAATGTCAAATGACGGTCAGAAATTTCCAAACATGTCTCAGGCCTGATGGGTTTCGTTTTCTTGCACGATCACTTTCAGCCAAAAACACGCCTGCTAAGGATCTCTCCAGACCTACTTTGGAACTAACTCTTATCTTCTACGGCGCCAGCGATAGATCAGGACATTGGACTCTTTGTAACTCTTCAAGTGAACTCACTTTGTAGGCCTATACAAAGTAGTTTCATTTGCAGACATACAAACGGAAATAGCTGTAATTAAAAAATTCAATTGCGCAGGCCTTTTAAGATAATTATGAAAATAGGAGTTTGTTATATAGTAATGTTTCTCTATTTAGATTTGACAACAGAAGACGAAATTGGCATATCTAAAGTTGGGCCCGCTGTATAGGCTACAAGACCCGTACATATACATACCCTAAATCATGTATGTATGTATACATATCATATATTATATACACATGTAGGGCCTACACACGTGTACACATTACATACATCACAGGATCAAAATCCACAGAGAGGCATTTACCGATAATTATCGAGCAGATAATAAAATTATAGGACGGTATAGAATGACCGAGAATTATGCCATGACACGGATCGAAGATTACTTTGACACCAATTACCATCAGTCGACTCATCATCATCTGCCGCGCAGTCATCGTTCTACCGAGCTGCATCCCTCCTCTCTCTCAACCCTCATCTCCGGAACACAGTCTGCCTCTGTATCAACAACAGTGTTGATTTATTGGTGCCGACCATTTATGTCGGATTTCTCCAGGGACGAAGAACGGCCGGGAAATTCGTTCTTCAAAGCCACACGTCCATTGAGTACACATCACATACACATGCGCATCAGTCACGCAGAGAACACGTCATTTAATGTTATACGTCTGTAATGTAATGTAAATCTCAGAAGCTTCGCAGCGCCACACGTATACAGGCACAGCAGCAGGCACGGTTCAAGACATTTGGCGGCCCTAGGTCAAGCTACATTTGAGCGCCCCGTTGACCCATAGTATAATATTATACCTGCGATTAAAATGAAGTCTTTAGCTCTTTTTATTTTGCGATGAAATAACAAATTAACACTATAAACTGAGTATAGTAGCTAGTAAAGTAGGCCCCTACTGTTATTTTGCCTCAGTGTCTGATGAAAGTGAAACTAACATTTTTGCTTTAAGTGAATTTCATTTTCAAACATTCATTAAAATAAAAAATTGAAGATAATGAAAATGGTCTAACCGTGAGACTAGAGTAAACTGAACTGCTGATTCAATACTTCCGGAAAAACTGATGTATAAAACTTAACGGTGAACCCTACCATAATAGAACATAATTTATTACACCAGCACTATGATACTTCCATCTAGCAAAATAATAACTAAAAATAATCCAACGTTGTTTCATTTATGAATTTCCAGAAATTATTTTTTATGTTTATTTCGGAAAATGGAAAATTGGCGGCCCCTAAAAATCGGCGGCCCTAGACGGCTGCCTAGTTTGCCTAACAGACGAACCGGGCCTGCACAGCAGACGGTTGCAATGGCGTCTACAAATGAAGGAGGGAGGATTGGGAGAATTGTGCGTGAATGAGCTTTTAACTCCCTATACATGATGTAGTAGCCGTCTTAGGGAGGCTCGAACCAGAACACTCTGCATTACAAGGCGAGGCTCTATATCCGATCGGATACCGTGTCTGTAGGCGGAGAGGCTAGCGGTGGACAGAGGAGAGTAGAGGAGATGCGTCGCCCGATGTGCAGAACATGCACCGGAAGGACTAAGTACTAAGTACTACCGTGTCTTTATACTTTCTATAGTCAAACAGGAGACGGTTCATAATATTTGGAACACTGACATACATGTATGTTGGGGTCTACTGGTTATAGGTTTCCAAAAAGGCGCCTTGTGAAACATCAGATACAGCGTCGCTGAGTAGTTTGCCTTAGAAGTGGCGCTGTATAAATGTTCATTTGGAATTACAATTGTATTGATCGTTTAGAAGAGCGTGAATCTGATTAACCTTGAGACGTAGTTTGACGGGGTTGTTTGACGGCGGTCTCTTGACGTACAGACATCCTCTCTTCACGACATCCGAACTCTTCACATGCAGCAGCGATCCTGACGATGAACTGGTCGAAACGATGCTCTGCCTCTCCGATTGCATCTTCACCAATCAGCCTATTCAGCTGGAAAGATATCGAAGAAACGCCACGGTTCAGTGAACTTCAACACAATCCACGCTTCACTGCCTTGAATGCCCTCTGTGTTTTATTGCTCAAGTCCCTTTCAATGTCCGCAATTTAAAAAGTCCGACTTCCTGAGAAGTTTAGAGAAGAACAAGCGCTCAGCTGATCATTCGAATACCTATAAAGCCTAGACAGAAACTAAGTAAACAAAGATTTAGAGTGCACATTCAACTAAGGTTTTCTAGCGATTGCCTCAAGCAGACTACAGCTGCCTGGTATATAGGTTTCCTGGCGTGTGTGTGTGTCTGTGTCTGTGTGCGTGTGTATGTGTGTGCGTGCGTGTGTATGTGTGTGTGTGCGTGCACAGTCGAATCTCCGGCGGTGGAGTAGCTCCACTAGCACACCACGCCGCTGGCTAGGACCATAAAACGCCGATAAATATTTTACCAGACAAGTTTCCCTCCTCTCTCCCTAACTCCCTCTCTCTGTCTCTATTTCTGTCTCTCGCTGTCTGCCTCTGTCTCTCCCTCACCCCTCTCTCGCTTTCGCTCTGTCTCTGTCTCTGTCTCTGTCTATCTGTCTCTCTCTCTAAGTGAGTACCTCGTTGTTTAAGATCTTAGAGTACAATTCTCTAGTCCGCTTTTTGGAACTATGCAGTCATGATGCGGCTGTGCATGTCGAGACATAAAACTATTGTTTCAGACTCTACAAGTAGGCCTATAAACTTACAGAACAACTATATCCAGAAAATACACAAGACGCTGGAAGCCAGCCAGAGCCCAGCCTATGTATACACACCGGTTTCAAAAGACCTCCAGAAAGAAAAACCTCCACAGAAAGCAGTTCTCCAAGTGATTGTCAAACTAAACTAATACACCAACTCTTCACCAACTCTCCATATGCATAGGCCTATAAGGCCTGCTATTTATACACGCAGCGCCTAGATCTATAACAGTCTTTGAAGAATCGTTCTCGCTATTACACAAGCAGTCAATCTCATCTCTACCGAACTCGTATAATTCTCTGTTAATAGATATGCTATCGATAAGTCGTTGAACCGCAAGTTTCGCCCGTCGGTCTACCGTCGTGAGCGTTCTGTAAATACTGACCCAGGCTGCAATGAGTCCGCAGCCTATAAACGCTGTAGTGGCGCCGGAATGGGCGCTCGGTGCCTGCTATACACGTCAGCAGTTCGCTGTAACTGAGGCTGCCGCGCTCTCTCTCTCCGGATGCATTACACAGGCGCCGATTCAAGATTTTATAAACCGGATGGTGGGTACTGATATACTGATAAACATAGACCATTAGACATATATATATATATATATATATATATATGCATTCGTGTACTATCACCATGTATATATATATAATTGATGTGCCTGAGCGCAGACAGTACTGTTGTATAATACCCATGTATACATAGGCCTAAGTGTGTATATTACCAACATATATTTTGCACATGTACTAGTATACAGAAGTAGGCCTACACATAATTATATAAGTAGGCTACTTATACACTATGAGTGGAAAAACGAATTCCAATAGCATTTCGTAATAGCTTGCATTCAAAATAAAGAAGTAAACAACAATATAATTTTCAATGAAATTTATAGAGTACAACCAATTAACTATTATGCTTGACGCATTAATTAAGCTATGTGCTCAAACTGTCCAGGCAATAATGCGCGCGCACGCCACTAATTTACTGCAGTTTCAATATGCGTCAATCCGATTCATTCCACGCCTGCCTATAGTTGACGTAGCTCATGGACATAAAAAGTGTCGTTCTGCAGACTTCTTGCACTATTCTCCAGATTTTATAGTCCACAGGATTTAGGTCTTGAGTGTTATAAAGGTCAAAGTGCAGGAGGTATGAAATCTGGATTTTCATTTCGTAAGTAATTCGACGATTTACAATGACATCAAATTTAACAGGGGGAGGGAGGTGGCCGTCCAAGATTTAAAAATCGGTAAGCATAACATTTGACCCAATTGATTTTCTTACATTTACGAATTTTTCCCAGTTCCATAAATGACAGTTGTAGGCCCCAGGGCGAGAATTGTGGGGGGTTTGGGGTTGGGGGGTTCAACCCCAAGTCTTTCTTAGGACCCCAGAGTTAAGTCTTCATTGCACACCCAAACTCCACATGAATCAAAGTCTAACCCCCCAGTCTTTTTTCTACAATTCTCATACTGTAGTCTCCTATCGACCGCTTTTTCCCACTCACAGTGTACACACATAAGCCGATGTATATCTATAAACTATTTACAAAGCCTATATTTAGAGTTAGTGCAACGGCATGATGCGGGGCAGTGGTGGGCGAAGGGCAAGTGATGGGCGTTTGTCCTCTACATGTGATTTATAGGGATGTGACAAAATAATCGAGCGGCGGCGGCGGTGGCATGCAGTTGATAGGCATCGGCATCGGTTGCAGTGACTGACGCAGAATCAGAATTTAGGTTCGAACGCAGTTTACGTATATATGTGGAGCGAAGAAGAGGCAGACAGACAAACGGACATACAGGCAGACAGACAGCTTGACAGAAGTACACACAATTAGACTAGAGTATACATTGACGGCCAAAGTAACTGACAGACGGGCAAACATACGACCAAAGGAAAAGGTGCACAGACAGAATGCCGACAGCCAGGCAGACATCCATGCAAACTAATAGACACACAGAAAGCCAAACAAACACACATAAACACCGACAGATAGGCGGACAATCAAGAGTGAAAAGCATGGGAGGTTATTAGGCCCTATGTCTGTTGTTGGAACTCATCGGCCAATAATTCGTGTTGCTTTTCTCTGAACGCAGGATACATCAGCCCAACTGTAACCAGTCTCGTAATGTGCTCGTCGCGACAGCTGACAAACTTTACTGTACACTGTAATTGTAAATGTAATCAATCAATCAATCAATCAATCAATCAATCAATCAATCAATCAATCAATCAATCAATCAATCAATCAATCAATCAATCAATCAATCAATCAATCAATCAATCAATCAATCAATCAATCAATCAATCAATCAATCAATCAATCAATCAATCAATCAATCAATCAATCAATCAATCAATCAATCAATCAATCAATCAATCAATCAATCAATCAATCAATCAATCAATCAATCAATCAATCAATCAATCAATCAATCAATCAATCAATCAATCAATCAATCAATCAATCAATCAATCAATCAATCAATCAATCAATCAATCAATCAATCAATCAATCAATCAATCAATCAATCAATCAAATCCTTGATTGATCAATCCTCAAATACAAATTTGTATAGCGCATTTTCAAGAGAAACTTCTCAGAAGTGTTCCCAACCTGACAGCACATGCAACTGATGATGCAAGACTACATAATATAGACTAAAGCATAAAGGTTTTCAAACGCTTGCTGAAGAGAAGCAACTAAAAGACCATGGTTCCCATGTTGTAGGTTGCTAGGCAACGTATTCCAAACCGATGTATCAACTGTAGCGAAGCTTAGACGATTCTACGTGGCGAATGTGCTTTGCTAGGAAAACCTTCCGTTGGTTCTGGTTCCATGGTTTCTATTCCTGGTGTGAATATAAGCTTACTGGTCAAACAGGAAATATCTTGGCCTTCGATCTTCATTGGATTTATACAAGAGAGCAGCTTTCAATAATGCTAATCAACCCATGCATACACTGGAAACGTCATTCATGAAGCACTGGAAGAGAATCCAAATGGAAATGAGAAGTGGAGATAGGCTGGAAAAGGAGATCACGCAAGACAAAACAAAATAAGGCAAAGCTTATACACGACCAGTGATTTTGCATGCATTTCATGCGCAAGGAAGGGCGCTGCCATGGGCGGCCACACAACTTGTGCAAGGACGGGGTACAACTTGAAAACTGGGACACTCATCAAGGCGGGTTATGGGCCAAAAATGTTCCGCTATGAATTCCAGGAGGGGCAAGTACAGTATCTTGCCACTCTGTGCAGGCGCCCATGGGGGCTGCTCTTTACGGACACTTGGTTGCTGTCCTTGATTCTATAGGAATACCGGTACCGGCAACGAAAGACGATTGCTTGATATTAGTCTAGTTGGAAAATACCGTAGCTAAATTCCTCCCCATGACTAACATGCCTGAGGGCATGCGATTAGCCTCTGCACATCGTATCAACATATCGTTTAGGTAATCTCAATGATTTACGAGTCTTTTATAGGCCTAACGTCACAGACGGCAGTCATATAATGAAACGCTGCAGCCCTCGTACTCACAATAACATCCTGGGTTCCAGCAGAGATACAACATTGGCTCCACGGTGCCTGGAACATATCAGACAAGTCCTTTGCACAGACTGCGATCCAGAGAAATGATTCAATCATTCCAAGATGTAGTCTATGACTAGGGCCAACGTCAAATAGTCACGCTGCCAAAACAGATTGCCGAAAAACTGCTGAAACGGACCAAAGTCAAACTTGGATATACTGCGGACTTGATTTGATTTAGCGCCGCTGTTTAAGCAGGTCTCCCTTACATGTAGGCCTACGTGACTTTTTGTGGCGCTGAGAAATTTCGGACATTTACATTACCTTTTAAAATGAAATCCGCTTTTCACTATTGACAAATCCCTAAAGAGTGGAAAAGTTTTAGAGGTAAAATAGAAATAAAATAATACCATATTAGACTTTTACGATATATATATAGGCCTACTAATGGTTAACAAGAGGTGCTAACGTAATAATAACATCTACTTCAAGATTAATAAACTGTAGCCTAGTCAACTTCTATTAATCTCATGCACCACCATAGGCCTATTTGGCAAAATTCCGGACACAACCCATAGCCCCTAACCAATTCATAGACCCCCCATTGTTGCAGAAGGAGGAGACGTGGAGGAGAGAATCAAGCACCTTCAACATCAATCATCCGCACGCGTTTCATAATCATTTTCAAGTCATTCAAGATTAGCACTACATAATAATAACAATAACAATAATAATAATATTCAGCAATAATAATAATAATAATTATAAAATAATTATAATAATAATAATAATTATTATAATAATAATTATAATAATAATAATAATAATAATAATAATAATAATAATAATAATAATAATAATAATAATAATAATCCCTGAGGGATCCTGTATACCTCGGGGCAACAAAAAAAATAATAATAATAATAGTAATAATAATAATAATAATAGTAGCAGAGATTTAAGTGCCATAGTTCGTAAACAATCGAAGGGAAATCGATGCAACGATTCAGAAGCGCTGAATTAAAGATTAGCACTTCATTATTCTGCTTAGGCAGAATAGTGATATCAAAATAATATTTTTTTGGTAAAGTTCGTAGTTCTGCAGAATATTCAGACACAGTATCCATAGTTACGCGACACCTTTTTACCTTCTCTGTAAAGAGTCTTTGGCCATGTCAACTGATTTAAAAGAAAGTAGCATTCATCTATCGACTCAATGGATTGGTAGGACTAGCCTATCTCTGTCGAGAAATGTCACAATAAGACTGAATAATTGATGTTTATGAACTTGAAAAATCCGTTTTTCATTGCACTATACTTTGGATTTTATTGCAGTGTCACTTAGGCCTATGGCCAGGCCGGATTAGGCATAGGCTAAGCTAAAAAGCTACAGCTTAGGACCTCACAATCTGCAGGAAGTTAAAAAATGTATAATTTTTGGGAGGGGGCTTTTAAAATTTTGTTTGCTGTATATATATATATATTTATATGTTTGTATGTATATGTATATATAATTATATTATGTAGAACCTTTTTAAACGGCTTGTGTAACAAATTCCATCTCGCCTGAGTAAATGCATTCATTTGAAATAATTTGAATTTTTCACTTTAAATGCCTTGCTGTTAAACAATTAAAAGGTATAATACATATAGGCCCGTAGGCCCTATACGTTTTCAAGTTTTGTGAGACCTTTTGGTGTAATTTTTGACAAGGGGCCTCCAAGCTTTACAAAGGCCTAGCTTAGGGCCTCATCCAGTCTAAATCCGGCACTGCTTGTGGCATATAATGTATTTACAAGAAAAAAAATGCAGCTTTTTCTCTAACAATCAGCTACTTTCTAAGTCTTCGGTGCAATTTCTATCCCGTACGCTTCATCTATGCTCGGAATCGTGCACAATGTATAGATGGGCCCTATGTAGGTAGGCTCATAAGTAATTGATTTACATGTAAGTAGGCCAACTGCCTGGGTTGTCAGTAGGCCGATCCATATGTAGGCCTATCCATGCCCTACAAGGCAACCCGTTGAACCTCTGCAACATTTAAACGAGTTAGCTTAGGATTTAAGAAGAAAGCCAAGGCAGTTAAACCCTCCGCCGGAAGCTAAAACACTGAATTTAGGCCTACTCCTTATCCAGTGGATCAGTAGGGCGTACCTGCGTAGAGAGGGAGGGAGGGGAGACGGGGTTAATCAACTCTCCAGCAACTGAGATAAGTTTATCTCAATGAACTTGAACAATTAGCCTATAAGCCCATGATGGAAATTTCGCAATGGGGCTGTATTTATTTATTGCTTCCCATATCCCAGGTATTTATAATAAAATATTATATAGCGCCTACACGCTTTATATGGTAACTGATGGCGCCAAATTGCAATACTCAGCATGAAACTATCGTATTCTTACAAAAGGAAGCATAGAATGGAACAATCGATGAATCAATTATTAGTCACTGAATCGCAGACTGCATGATTCACGACCTAAACAGTAGCCTACTGCTGCGCATTACGATCCTATAAAATAACGGTACAAAATTTCCCAAAGCAGGATAAGCAAGCAATAACAATGGGTGCATTTTCTTGAACGTTCCATGTCATTTATAAGAACATTCCTTGGTCGGGATTTCCAAAGCTAAGGCCTACTTCATAGCATAGGCGGCGTATTGATAGCCAAGCAACTGATCAGGCAACATAACGTGGGATATTTGACCAGCGGAAAAAGATAAACCTGTAAACTGAGATGATCAATAGTTGGTAAACGTATAGGGGCCTACGTAAATTCCCGGAATTTAGTATCGAGCACCGTAACCCTATAGCAACCAACGCAGTCGGAATCATAATTTATAGGCCTAGCCTTATTGTCTAATGCCATCATGATGCGGGTTTTGTGGTGGGATACAAAACAAGCCAAGCCAACTGGGATAATTTTAGACTCCGCTTGTGTTAAGCACTTTGTTTACAAGCAAAAAGATTTATTTGTTATTTATTTACTATTTATGTATTGCAACAGAGTTTATCGATTCTGCCCATTTTGACGAACATTTTCTAGTCGCAAGTCTAGGCCTATATAGGCTACAGGCCTACAGTTCAAATTAAACCTGAAACTTATAGGCGCATTTTAATAGGCAAATTAGGCAATTAAGGCGCTTGTTACATAGCATAGGCCTTATAATCGTAACTTCCAACTTTCTACAGCGCACTCGAAAGCTAAGCACAGGGCACCAGCTTATTTATGAGGGCTGCGTCGTGTCAGAAGGGTTGTCTAGTGGAGATGAGTCCTGTTAACGTATACCAAAGAGAGGAGGAGGCAGAGGAGCTGCTAAGGCGGGTTTCGTTGAGGACGGAACAGCGTGGAAGGCGGAGGATTCGATGGGTTAGGGTAGGACGTTAACAGCCATGGTATATATACCGTCGACGTCTATAAAATTAGTAATAAGACTGTGAGCCATAGTTTGTCTACACTCTGGCCACAGATGTCAATTGCCCATTAAGAGTCTATCATCTGTTTGTTATCTAGACGAGAACCAATTTCTATAGGCTCATCCTTCCTGACTTCCTTCATCAATTCCATCATCATACTGCAACCCCACCCCCGGGTCGACCCACACATCCACGTACTTTCTGACCATCCCGGCGTTTTCAATCTGACAAGTATGGCTATGCCTACACTAGTCCACGTATTTGGATCTACGTCCACGGCCTATCCACAAGAATTTCCACAGCCCATCGGAGTCCAGAGTTTATCAAAGGCATATTCATACATAACAACATCGCGTAACGTTCATCGACTTCCATATTAAAATGCATTGCTAAACAAGAAGATATCAGTTAGGCCTACTTCTGCTGAACCCCAGACGCGGTTATAGATTCAAAGTAGCCAACGTGTTAGTGACTTCATTTCCTTAGCCTCGACATACGAAGGCGGATGGCCAGCAGTGTTTAATCTAGTCCCCCTCTTCTGGGAGGGGAAATCAGGTTTCTGGGGGGGACAAGCCAATTTTTCGGACTTTTAAAACTTTCATCCAGACTTTTTTTAAGTTTCATCTTCAAAAAAAGTTGATGACTTTTTTTTCTTTTTTTTTTAGTCATTCGTTGATTTGATGACCTTTTTTTAGGAATTCGTCTCTCTCGGGGGGGAAAACCATATATCACCATGTATCCTGGGGGATTTGCCTCACAAAAAGCTCTCAACCTTATAATATTGCCGGCCTCTGGGGGGGAAACATCAATCCTGGGGGAACTTTCCCCCCCCCAAAGACGTCTAGATTAAACACTGGATGGCCAGTCCTCTCCAACGCACCCCAGTAGGCAAACTTTAATAAGGGCCAACTGCATATTTGTAATGATGTTGCCTATATCCACAAATTCATTGATAAGTAAGTATATAGTTTAATAATCCAACTGCTAACCGCATTTTGGTTTACACATGGAAATCACGTCCAGCTAAAAGTACTATGGCCTATATTCCAGTGAAAATCATCCTAATCATGAAAGAATTGCCGGGGGAACCCGATTATGAACGCGGGGTCGCAAAGTATAAACAGTGTGCTTAAAAGCAGTCTTGTTGTCAAGACCTTGAACCTCAAGACCAAGACCAAGACCAAGACCTTGAACCTCAAGACCAAGACCAAGACCAAGACCTTGAACCTCAAGACCAAGACCAAGACCAAGACCTTGAACCTCGAGACCAAGACCAAGACCAAGACCTTGAACCTCAAGACCAAGACCGAGACCAAGACCCAAACAAATCACAGTCGTATCCAGACTTACTAAAATTGTCAAGTCGAAAATCTCGTTATTTTAATGAAACATAAGTTTTTTCTTTTATTCAAGCAAAACAACTCTAAATGGAGGCTGCAGATAATTCCGAATTCGTATTTACAAACGTCCTTCATGCGAAATGTTATTCCAAATGCCTGTTGAATTTTATAAAAACCAATTTGCTCAGAATTTTCTGACCAAGACGTGCCTTGTGGGGCCTCATAAGAATTCTGCCATGTGAAAAAACACGGCCTACAAGTGCTGAAATCGCTAGCACACAAAGCAGCTTTTCAAGAACCGGATGTAAATGTACAAATTAATCGTGAGTCTGTTTTGAAATCATTCCATGGTAAATAACCGGAAGTCAAAATAATTATCCAAAACAACAGTGAAGCCCCATTCACACCGTGTAAATACAAAAGCAATAACTGTATGAGTAATTATTGGATAAATTTTTAAAATTCTTGCCGTTTGTTAAAATTAATGACTGTTCATATTGACAAAAGTCTTGGTCTTGGTCTTGCAAAACCAAGACCAAGACCTTGAACCTCAAGACCAAGACCAAGACCTTGAACCTCAAGACCAAGACCAAGACCTTTGGTCTCAAGACCAAGACCAAGACTTTTAAAAACGAACTCGAGTGCACTCGAGACCAAGACCTTGGTCTCGAGGACAACAAGACTGCTTAAAAGGGGGTAACAGCGCATGCAGCACATGTGTAGGGCACGTAATGACGGCCGTGAAAAGCTTAGAATCAGCAGTTCGGACCAATTGTTCGAAAATTGGGTTGTCTGCAGGAAGATAACCAGGATGTGTGGATCTCCTAAATCAGCGGTTCTCAACCTTTTGAGACTCAAGGACCACTTTTAAACTTTGTGTTTAAGTCGCGGACCACCATTAAAAATTGTGCAAGAAACAAATTAATACAAAATAAATTTTTGCCATGAATCCGCGTATTATTAGTTTAATGGTGCCATTTAGCCGATTCCAGCGATTGAAATTTAAAAAAAATTAAAAATTGACAAAATTTTTCTGTTTCCATGTTTAAAATTATTAAATATATAAATTGTAGGCCTTGCTCGCGGACCACCAGGCAGATGGCCGCGGACCACCAGTGGTCCGCGGACCACAGGTTGAGAACCGCTGTCCTAAATAGCCTACATGTATTGCGTGCAGTCTCTCACGTCCCGCGTGCCCCACATAGCCCCACCAAGTGGACGCAGCGTACGTTATCCTCGCCACTGTGGTCGCTGTCACCACATCGTACACTGAGGGGCCCCGTACCCCATGGGTAGTCAGAATGCGTAATGCATAATATATGACCGTCTCGCGCCAGTGCATATATTGTCGACATGCACATCAAAGCAGAAGTCATCGGTATTGGCCTCTTCACAATTAAAAAACAAATAACATGGTTTCCACAAGTCGACAAAGTAACGACAATGTGAATATTGTCTTGTGGATAGACCTATTGATAATCGTATAGCAACAAAACAATTCAACGGCCTAATTGCCTATTTTGCCTAGGCACAAAAGTCAATGGCCATTAATGGCCTATCCAAAGACAATGACGGTCTATAGTAAAGTCAAAGACGCGGACTATTGCTAGTCCACAGCGCAGCAGATGAACAGTGCCTCCCGCAATTCATTCGAGCCGAGGTACGTCTCTAGGGTAATCGGGTACACGTACATGTAGCCATAGGCGCCGACTTTTGCTTTTGTCTCTGGGTGCCTGGGTCCCAGTGCATATTTTAAGATACTTCTCTCCTAAAATGTTGACGACCTTTTTTAAGGAATTCGTCCCCCCCAAAAAAAGTGACGACCTTTTTTAAGGAATACCCCAAAAATTTCAAAATTTCTGTTGTAGTTGTACTTCTCAAGTTGTGAGATTAGTTAGTTGTATTAAAATTTTTATTTAAGGTCCGAATTCTTCAGGGTGCCAGGCACCCACTGAACTTTCTCTCTCGGTGCATTGGCACCCAAGAAGTCGGCACCTATGCATGTAGCCTACTTTGAACCGTTCGAACGGGAAGAAACTCACAGACTGATACGAAACAGCAAAACATTTCGTCGGAAAACTATACTTCTGATTTACTCAGACGTTCTTGGAGATGCCTAGCAGCCTATAGTCATACAACGCCGGCGGCGGACATCATAGCGGCGTTCTGCTTCTGAATGTTCCAGACCAAAGAACGAGAGCAGATGAACTTTGTTTCTCATTTACGAAGACCACGGCCAGTAACCGCCTGGTACGAAATGTTTGCCATCAATCTTCGTTCATCAAAACAATTCGCTTCCTAGGCTGCCACGTGCGCCTCAAACACTCAACGCGGTGGTGGCCGCCGCCGCAGTTGGACCATAAAAAGACGATCAATGACGGAAGATTCCATAATAAGGAATCGATTTAACGAGAAATGAAGAAAAGAAACATAAACACAAGAATTAGGCTACACATACACACGCACACAGGCAATTAAAATGACACCCATCATCAATTACATAACATTTATAATGACACATTTGGGCATATATAAAACACATGTAGGTTAAGATAAAACACGAAATTATAAGATTGCTTAATACTCATGCAGAACTGTACTTCCAGTACTGTGCCATTACATGTACTGCTAATACCTAAAGTTATGATAATCATGGATTTAATAATTAACTTAAAGCAAATGTAAATTGTAATCGAGAATTTATATAGCACCACTCAAAATCAGAGACACTCCTGACCCGGGTCAGTGTCTTCACTGACAAAGAGATGTTTTCAGGCGCTTGTGAAACTCGACAGGAGAGAGAGAGAGAGAGAGAGAGAGAGAGAGAGAGAGAGAGAGAGAGAGAGAGAGAGAGAGAGAGAGAGAGAGAGAGAGAGAGAGAGAGACAGACAGGCAGGCAGACAGAGAGACAGACAGAGAGAGAGGAGGAGGAGGACGAGGACAAGCCTAAAGCAAAATAGGATAAAATACAGTAAACAAAGATGACATAAACTAACACTGTAAGATATATTCTAACTTCAATTTTTTTTAAATAAGAAGTTAAAACCAGGAACGAGTCAACATTACAAAGATTTGACAGTAAGCAAAGTTTGGAGTTACAACTAGTTAAATGTCTTAAAGTGGTCATTTGTCATGGAAACTTCAAAGTTGCTCAATCAAACTCTACTAAACATCTAGCAAATAATCAAAATCTGCCAAATTATTTGAAATCTCTAAATACATCAGGTACACAAACATATAATTTATGTAAACACATTGCTATGACCATTAGCAATTGTTTCTAAAGTCAGTTAATTTCAATTTACAATCGAAGGTCTTCCACATAAAGTGCTACTCTTAATTATCAACAAAACTTAATGATCAAATTGAATGAAAAAACATGATTATCTTGATTATGTCTTAAAATTAAATCAATCATTTGTTGCTTACAAACAAGCATGAACGAATTAATTTAAATCAGCAATATATTCACAATTAAGGCTTTGAATGCATGATAATATATGATGATATACATCAAAGACCATAGGACATGAAAGTGTCAAGTCTTCAATTAAGCCTTGTTTTTCTCACATGGTTATCGACTCATACTTTCAGCTTGGATCAGTCAACATCATTTATAAAATCATGACAGAAATGTTATTCACAAAAAGCATAGGGGACCACACTGCCTTTGCTGAATTACTGTACCATGCTGTTACAACCAACACTTTCAAAGCTTAGACAACCTAATGTTCTGCAAATGAGTAATAGTATCAGAGTGATGCAAAGAGGCAGCAAATAGGAGCCATATGATGCGGCTTGCATACTAAGTAAAGGTAGACATGATCAATTGGTCACTGACAGAATTGTAAGCATGTGGTCTTCGGAAACACACAAGAAGAATTAGGCAGGTGAAAACAGTTTGCTTTGAGAATTTATCAAACTACATCATCTTTGCAAGAAATACAAAAATTGTACTACAGTTGTTCATAAAGGCAAAATCTTAAAAACTCTTGCTAAAGGACATTGTATAATTGAGTGCTCACTTTAGACTCAGAAATGCTCTCAACACTTAAACAATGAGTATGTACTAAAATGTATGGAAAACTAATCCCTCTCATCGTTAAAGTACTAGAGAGTTTCCAGATGAAAAGATGATCTTCACGTCGACGTTACATCCTTTGCAGACAGGAAACAGAGAGCTATGGATATGCAATTCACAAACACCTTTGTTAATAGAATAACTTGTGATTGATTTTACATGCTTCCTTAGCACTTTAACGACAAGAGTGTCCTAAAAGCGACCGGAAACTAATAAAGCTAGTGTTAAGTTATTTAATATCTGTTAGACGAATATTTCTTATGCTACATCTTAAGAAACGTTTTAAACACCACATTTTTAAAATACAAAACACAAAGAAATACAAAATCCAATTTGAATCTGATTGCAAGCAAATAAACATCGAACAGTTAGTCGAGGCAAAAGCGCAAAAAAACATTAATTACTATCATTGCTTGAGATGCTGAAACTACACTGTGGTGTAATTACTCAGCGGTTGCACTATAGGGGCATGGGTGGACCTAGCTCCTTACTAAACCCTTGTCCCCTGATGGTCACCAAAACAGTAGGCCACATTTCTTTCCATATTAAACGCTTTCAGTTTTACTGGTTTCAATGCTAAATAAGCCATAGCACAGCTGCACTGACAGGCAGATAGATTAGACATTCTTTCTTCATGCCGACAGTTCAGCTCAATATCCAAATTCGTACCGAAATTTTAGTGATCTTTGTTAGACACTCTTATAACGAGGATGATTAACATCGCCCTCCTCCTTTCTCTAAGCACAGGTTGTGATATTTGGCATGTTAGCAATTAGTTTTAAATTTAGTCTATTCAATTAAAAAAGGGATTGATGAAGATCAACAAATTTAGGCAAATGAGTGCTTGAAGAGATACACCACTGTCATGTAAATTAATAAGTATTGACTGCTTATAAATATTAACAACAACGTTGCTTGCAGTGTAATATTGTTTATTTCTCAATGTCTTTATTACTATTTTTGCTTATATGCCTAAATGATTTTCATAGACCTGGCAAGTGAAGAATATTGTGCAATATCCTATTATGCAATATCTTAATCATAATATCTGCATTAATATCTTAAATATAATATCTGCAATAATATCTTAACCCTAATATCTGAGTTAATATCTGAATACCTCAATATAATATCTTAAATAATATCTGAATAATATCTTAATTAATATCTTAATTAAAATACTGCACACTGGGCTAAGTCAAAATACATAGATACCAAGTAAAATAAGAACTTTCTGAAAATATTTTATTAATTTAATTTCTGACAAGTGATCAACATACTGCTGAAATCTGTAACATTCACAATTTCATTTAGATTTTACCATTGGAGAAATATAAAAGTTCAAAAATTCAATATCACCCAACATTCCCACACTGGTAAATTCTGTCCAAATAATTGCTACAGATAGTAATTAGCTACCAGAGTTCTATACATTTTGTTTAAAAAATCTCGGTCACTTGCAGCAGCCTTCTTTTTCTACACAAAATCTTGGCTCTTTTTGTTCCAGGTTTATAAAAATCATTTATAGACCTCAACCAAAAGATGTGTTTTATAATTAACACAGCCCCCGATTTATGCATCCAAAACTAAATGCTATAGGTACTCGTCAAAAACAATAAACCTGTGTTTAAAATTACACACCTATTTGTGATTCTTATTATTATTATTCACTTCTTAAGTGCCACTGTCATCATCAGCATCAATCAATAGTGTTGAGCAATTATGAGTTGAGGACTCGCTCAAGGTCCCTATAAAGTAACCATCTTAGGGGAATCACGAACCCATACTCTGCTTCACAAGGAAGCAATCTAACCAATCGGCTACTGTGTCCCACCCTAAGACTGTTATACTCCCATCCTGAAAGCTCTTGCTCCCACCAGGTGCCACATCAGAAAACCTAATGTTGATACTCTCCCGTAGTGAAGCCTTTTACTGCTAACTTCAACTAGACCATTTACGGTTGAAATCTGCATATATAGTGGACTTACACCAGAAGTAATAAACACAGCAACCTGTGTTGCCCTGCTTCAATTTACAGACTTTTACATTTTCCTTCACTCCTTCAATTCCCTGAGTAACCAGCCTTGAAACAGACAAATGCAAAACAAAACACTTTGGTGCCTTTGTAATGACAAGGCTGTGTTACAGTGCCATAGAAAACATTGTTATTATTATTATTATTACTGAAACTCCCTGGACACCTATTGTCTCACACCACCAAGGCCGACACCATGATGTAAGAGACAGAGAAAACACACCCTACTTTGTCTATCTGTCTGTTCTCTCCACTATTTCCCTGTTTTGGTTCAGTTTGGCTCAAAGTTCAGACTTAGAATTTCTCTTCTGCACACCACGGCAACTGTTTCTGGTATTTTCTCCATGACAGAGAAAATCCTCGAGAGCGTTTACGCTAGATGGGTTTCTCCTATACATACTGTAGATGGTCTGCTCGCCAGAATCACCCATGAACGTCTCACATAAGTCACGCAATCTAAACAGAGACACAAAATAAAAAATTAATTAAGTTAAAGAAAAGCAATACGTAGTGTACCTGCTGAGGCATATTTTGCAAAATAATTAAATACATCAATTAAGCATTCAAAAAATACCTTTCAACCAAAATTCAATCAGGGTGCAGTGATGCATACATGTCATCATTACCCTAACCTTACCATAACACTCAGTAGGTGATTCCAGAAGGGTGGCAAAGATGTTGGAGATTATACTTGCTCAGTCTAATCTGTAAGTGTGGCAGATGGCGCTGTGCAATGTGTGCATGTCTGTGGCCATGTTGCTGCATGTTTCACCAACACAGCCATTTTGTGAATTCTTTGTCTCAATGCAGGTGTTGCTTAAAGATTCTCAAATGTTCGGATTGCTACAGTTACTAAGTCAGTGTTTTAGATTTTTCTCTCGATTGTGTGTAAGTGATTGTGTTGTCTGATGTTATTCGGTCGGGTGTGATTAAAGCCTCGCCAAAATTGGACTGGTTCACTTTTCAGAGGATTAACAGGTCTCAGCCGAGTCTTGGAATTTCATACCCATCTGTGTCCAGGAAATCGTGGAAACAGGGGAGTCTTCCAATGGCATCACTCCTCATCAACCATGGAGAGGTATGTTCTGCAACAGGTAGCGAATGCCTGTTCTGTTCGGAGATTTCCAGGTGCTCCATCTTCTACCATCTGAGGACTGCTGGATGGTCTCATTGTGTACTCAGGTCATCACAGCCCATTGTCGTTATCATGTTTCAATGCACCTTGGTCCATGAACTCTGAACACTGCGTCAGCTCTTACCTCAGGATGGCACTCTGTCAGTTGGGCTTTGCAAACGTGCAGAGGCCTGCCATTGCGTGATTTTCCATGACGGAATCCAAGATTATCTGAGCATTGCTTTGCTGGCTGATGAACGGTTTTGTTCTTAATGACTTTTAAATCATCAAGTGCTCAAGTGGATAACTAACCAATGCAAAAGACACGACTTATCTCAAAGATTTTAGGCCAGCATATTTGAAGCACTTTACAGGGTTCAAGAGAAGGTCGACATACATTGGTAAGAGAACATAGATAGCGAATATCACTTCAGCATTACACTTGGTCAGAGAACGTGTGTCAAAGTACTTTACGATGCCACTGTCTATTGAACTTGCTTTGTGGAGGAAGACTCTAATGAGAAACCTAACAACTGCATAGCCTTTATGTATGGTGCAAGAGAAACATAACAGCATTAATAATGAAGCAAACAGAACTACTCTATCCAATATTTACACTTATACAGTGATAAAATAATAAAGGTTTGTAGTGCAGCAGTGTATGGAAGTTAGCCAATTCATATTTTGGGATAATAAGACAAGCCATAAATGAAGCTTTAGCCATACCAATGTCTGCTATTCCCAGAATTCAATTTAGCAGCTAAGGGAAATTTAGTTTCTATCAGCAAAGCAAGAAAACCTCTGCTAGTATATGCAGAATTGTCCAAGGAGACACAAAGTCAGGCAAGCAGCAAATAGAAATTCACAAGCCACTACATAAAAACAAGAAGCATAGAGGACTGATTAACAATGTGTGCTGTTACTAATTAATAACAATTTAACTTAATTGCAGAAATCTAAATGAACTTACCTGTGAGGCCATTTGCCACCACTGGCTGTAACCCCAGGGACTTCTGATGTTTCAAGGCCAGGACCTGACAGCCTTGTCACTTTTCTTACTTCTTTTACTCCATAACTAAGCACATACATAAATCAATACATATGATTAACTACTGTTTCTAATACAATCTAGTCAATCTTAATAAAGTCTATATTCAATGTACTCTCAGATTTGCCTATTCTAAGATAACAAGAACATAAGGTAAATTTTTCAGACTGACTTTCTCTGTGTAAAAGAAATAACCATTGAATTAAATGTTACAGAATGCAAGTTTACAGTCAACACCAGCATAGCAATGTGCAAGGCACTTCTCCATGGTTGCAAACCCACAGATCTGGGAAAGGGGATCGGGACATTTTCCCCTAAACAATTCCCCCCAGACAATTTCCCTTAGCAGTGGCGGCACCACAAATTGAAAACTACGGCAAATTAAGCGTCGAAGCTTTTAACAGACAAAAAGTGGTATGGTAAAAGCCGCACCAAAGACATAGGCAGCGTCGCCACTGCCCCTTAGGACAATTTGCCCCAGACTTCCACCCCCCCCCCCAACCAAAGAAGAGTTTATTAGAGCACAGTTGAAGACGAGCTGCTGAGAACCAATATGGATGAAGCATGGAATAGAATAATACAGGCAGCTACTACTTCAAAGCACCCAAACCTCTGGTGCTTCCTGACAGTTCTAAAGCGAGAGCCAAGTCTCAACAACAGTGTTTTGGACCAGATCACTGGAGGTCATGCTGTGCAGCAACCAAAGAAGAAATATAGAAGCAGTCAGGCACGAATTTTTGAATATTGTCTGTAATTTTGAACAGCGATCGAGTCTGGATTATTCGTGAGGTATAGCTTTTAATTTGCACCTCTGAAGCTATGAACTTTTATCAATGTATTATTTAGCTGCTACATGCATTTTTATTATATTACTTTGAACAGCATAAGTCTGGATTATTTGTGTTTATCCTGCTACTTACAAGTTTTGGTTTTTTATATTGGTTCGGGGGGGGGGAAGTCTGGGGGAATTGTCCTAGACCCCTTGGAAATAAATGTATGACCCACAACTTCTGGTGTTAAATTGGGATGAGAAAAAATTACACAACAGCCCTATTACACAAGCAAGGTTGGCGCATTATATAGATGCCAAATCTTTTCCAGCTCTACTTCTTCAAACAAACTGCAATTCATCACAATCTAAATAATTAATTTACATTACATCCTTAAGATCAGCCTTTTTTACTTAGAACTGTCTTCAGCTTTTTGTGAAGTTCACAAAATCCTTATTGAAATAGTAAGACTAAGTAATTCAAAATTCACTATTACGTAGCTTTCATCAACAGCATCACATTTCAAATGAGAAATAAAAACTACTAAATGAATCTAATAAACTAATACACTGAATCCTATTATTTTCATATACAAAATAAAAATGTACCACTGCAAATTTGCCATGTTTAGCACATAGCTTTAAGAATTTAAGATAAACTATAAATCATGCATACTGCACTGATCATTACACACTGTAAACAGCAAATTTGTCATAAATGTCAACCGAATGTAAAAGCACATCAGAAACATTTTACACCAAATTTTCTTTAAAAGTTACATTTTTTCTTACCCTTCCCAAGTCTTCTGATCAGCACAAATTGTTTCTGTAAGATCAATTAAATCTGATTCTGGAATGTTGTAGTTAAGTGAACGTCTCTTGCCGTTGTAGGCTGAAAATCCTGTCCACAACTGAACAAAAACTGAACACGGTAAACTTTTTCATCTACCTTCAGTTGCATTGTCCTTATCTTCTCTGTTTTTAGTAAGTTACTAGTAACCAGCATTTTATGTTGGCTAAAATTTGACAGACACAGCATTGGAACTCTGAACATAGTGTTCAATATCGACACAGATGGTAAGATGGTAAACCATTGGTTGGGCTCTTCAACTTTGATTTATCTGCTGGCCAACAGTTCAGCCGGCACCTAAAAATGCCTTTACCATATAGCTAAACTTTGATACATGAAAGATTCATGAAACAGATCTATGCTTGTATGTTTCTGGTTTGCTTATGGCAAGCCATTGACTAGTATTTGATAAAACTGTATGTTCAAAAACAGAAGCTCAATAAAACAAAGCTACAAGCAGGCCCTTAAGGCAGAAATACAGAGTAGCCTGTGCAATAGCATTCAAAGTTGTGACCGCCCGACACCACGAGCATACAAGTACGATTGTAATGCCCCTACGCTGTTCACAGTGCCTAATATCAACCCGTGCTCCTTACAGAACTGTGATCTGAATGATCACAGTGGCTCTAGAGAAGAAGCTGGATGAGAATCATGCACAATTTATGCCCATTCAAACTAATTTTCACCTGTCCAAAGGTAGGGTGGCTGGCTAAGGGGTTGGTTACAAGTGCTGTAAACAACTTACGTACTTTGCAAGTCCAAGTCACACAAATGAAGACAAACACAATTTATTGCAATCGTTATTTTGAGATTTCTAGAAATAACTGTCAACAGTGGGAAGAAGCTACTGAACAAGTAGAACAATTTGCCTGTCTAGGAGGACTAACAACTGCAAATGGCAACAGCGAAAAGACATACAAATGAGAATTGGATGCACCTCAGAAAGTATTTTGTATCATGAACAGGATATGGAGAAGCAGAGAAATAACAAAGAAACCAGAACAAAAATATACGAGATGAAGATACAACCCATTCCCCAGTACCGATCAGAATGCTCACAAAGTAAAAGCAAGATGAAAAAAGAATACTCACAGCAGAAATGAATTGGCTGCAGAAAATTGCAGGGATATATGACTACAGAAATAAGAAACGATGACATGACAATACAACTCTGCTAGACAAAATCGTTCAGCAAAGAATCCAATGGCTTGGACATGCAGAGATAATACCATTTGACCGAATTCCACACAATGCACTTGAAGGAAAAAGAAACAAAGGCAGACCAACATTATGCTTGACAGACATTAAAATTATAAATGAGGGCATAACATCACATGGCTTAACATCAAGAGGAGCAATGGACTTGACAAATAACAGGGGACAGTGGCGATAATTCATTCGTACTCATCGCCGCCAAATGGTTGACTGGTGATGATGATGATTCTCGAGATTTCTAGAGCGCCCCCAAATCGGACGATAGAACTAGCCCGATAGCGCATTGGATAACATCTGGCGTAGAGTGCGAGAGGTACAGAGATCGAGTCCCATAGGCGGACATGCTTTGTAGGCTGCAAGTTGCGCCGTGTATTGCAGGCTGTCTGTTCTGTTAGTAGTTAAGATTTATCGCATAACATGTACATGTACAGCGCAGTGCGTTTGCAGGCGCTTAATTAAAGAATAATTATTATTATTATTATTATTATTATTATTCACAGACAGGATCGGTGGACTGAACGCCACAAATACAGGTCACATACATACAGAACGAAGGACACGCTGGATAAACGGGAAACATGTTTGATAACAATTAATCAACAGTAAAAGTTGACCTGATACGCTATGCTGCGACAGGCATCGCACTTCAGTTCATCGGGAACGAATGGACTGTTGGCCATTTCGTCACTCATATCAGGAGCACCGAATTTAATTGTCCCTGACATACCATCATCCGCCTGTTTAACTGATCCCTGCCCATTTAAATAATTAATTAACACGGATAAAACAACAACTACAAGACATCGATCCATGTTCAACAAACGAAACATCTCAAACAAGAACTTTGGACATCGGGTATCATTGATTTTAAATACCAACTTCCGGTAGCTTAAAAAAGGATTATGAGAAATCGGAATCGTAATCTCGAGAATTTACAGCGCCGAAACACTTCACGTGCTAGAGACTTTAAAAATCACGCAGACTAAACGAACAAACAAAATATTTATTTTGTAGAGTAGATAAGTATTGACAACAACAATCGCCGTAATTGAAGTATCAGGGTGCCAAAGTTTCGGGTAAAATTCGGTATCTTTTGGCTTGCAACAAAACGGTGCTGCTGCGCAGTGATTGGCCAATTTATATAACACTGCTGTAGTATAAGTCGCAGAAAGTTCTCAACCGTCAAAGACCTAAATTTGCTGTCCTAAGACGTCCCTAAACTCTTTCTTTCTCAACCGTTCTCTCTTATGCTAGTGCTACACCGCATGATTCATTCATTCATTCACCTTGCAATAAAATAATTTTATTGCAAGGTGAATGAATGAATGAATCATGCGGTGTAGCACATTTGAAAATTTAATATAGCACCCCCTCAAGTTATATATATCACCATATATAGGCCTACTCAGAAGCGCTCCCAGCCCAACCATGGCAATATAAACTGGATTTAAGCAACTTATAAGACATAAGCGAACTAGTCTTAGGCAACAGACGTATCTGCAATGGGAGTTGATTCCAGATGGAGGAGGCGACCACAGAGAAAGCACGGCGCTGCATAGGCCTAGGCCTTGTTGCGGTGGTAGAACGAGGAACCATGCAAGAGCTCACCCGCAGAAGAATGTAATGTAATGTAATTCTCCGAAATTTTTCAGCGCCACACAAAAGCCACGTCAGGGAGACCAGCTTATTCACCGGCGCTATAGAAGAGCGAAGGGCTCGGCGGCCAGTCACATGAGAGACAGGACAGCAAAGCTCACGTAAGTTAACCGAGGCACAGCCAAGAAGGCATCGCCAGATCAACGCAGCTATATATTCTATAGGCCTAGTTGATGCGTTGCGAGATTGGAAGCCAGGTAGTATAAGTTTATAGCCTGAGACAGGGGCATAGGCCTAATGGATGAAAACATTTCATAGTAAAACTCAAACAACAAGTTTAATTGAGATTGATGAAAATATTACTGAAACTAGAAGCTGGATGATCGTTGGAAATATTGCATAATACACGCAAACTAGTCCTAGAAGTTGAAACTGCCATGAAAATATATCGTTTTAGTGCCGATGTTATTGCCGTCGATGAGCGATGAAAACATTTCATAATAGGCCTACAATAGATTCTTTTATTCTCACAAAATCGACATTTTGCACCTAATTTCTTACAGTTGCTTTGTCTTCTTTCAGTTTTACCTAAGTGAAGCAAGTATAGTGACTAATAATTTAATAAACCATTTTTACTGACATAGTCTTTAATTCATTAGGCCTACAGTCTACAGTCAACTCATAATGAATAACAATTACCGATGTCGTTATATACGTTGCGCCTTACTACATATTCTATGCAGAGGCAACACCATGGTGTTAATAATTATGCCCGTTAGTACACTGTATTGTGAGACGGAGCAGAACTCAACGCTGCACGCCTCAAAGAAGCATCAAGCGGAGACGTTGGAGGACAACACAACACTACGGACCTTGACGACATCGAAGGAAGAAATCGAACAAGAAGGACGAGGAGCACGCGGCGATCCAGACGAGCTGAACAGCCGAATTCAACGATCGGCCGAGCAGGGCGACGAGCAGACGATCCGAACAACCGCAATAGGCCTATGTGCATCTGTCTCAGTTAAAAGTAGGCCCTATCTTTGGATGGCCGACAACGATATCTGTGAAACCTCTGGAAATGAATTTTACCAACAATCAATTTTCCACGCATATGCTTAATTATTTATGGGAACTGGAAAGTGGATAATAGATGAAGGAAATCAAATAAGTAAAGAGGACTTTGCTGGTGGATAAACACTTTATGCTTTCGACTTGACTGCTGATTTAGCTTACGGTGATCATTTTAATCTGATTAAACAGAGTGATATTCGTCTGGATGTGAAAGAAATTTGATCAAGCTCTGGCAAACACGATAAATGTCAAAGCATTCGCCGGGTTTGCAAATATTTTGGAAACTAATCAACCAAGAAACATAGGCCTACTCTTTTCGACTACAAAAACTAAAGATGAATGGATCTAGAATTGAATCGATAGGGCCTACTACAAAAAGATGGCAATTGTGGACCAATATTCCTGGGGGTATTTGCGTGTGATCGTCTAACTAGGTACAACGTTAAATAAAGGTCGTCTCCTGCTAATGGTCTGTAATACAGACCCGTTTGGCAAACCTGGACAGCACTGGATAGTCTTATTCGTTGAAGATTCTTCGTACGGCGAACACTTTGACTGTTTTGGAAGACCATCTGACATATCATTTAGAACATTTTTTAACAGTAATTGTGTAAACTGGATATTATAATGATAGACATTTGCAGAGCGCTATTAGTCGTTTTTGCAGTCACTATTGCATATTTATTGCTAAAACTAGTGTAGGCCTATTAACCCGTCATAAATTATGACGTGACGACAGTGTATCATTATAGGCCTATATGTATCTTTGGCTAAAATGCTCTGATCGCCGCCGTCAAGACGACCGTCGTCAAGACGACAGTAGGCCTATAGTGACGTCACAAACGGTTTCACAATAGAACAGAAAGGCTTTGTGACGCAGCGTTATACCAGGACAAATTTGCATATAAGGAAACTATATGTATAGATAGGCCTAGAGTTAGAAATGAAAATATTAATGCTATTACCAATCTGTTAACACCAGACACTGGACTAAGTGATTAGGCCTACTTGGTTCATGACCATGTTTGTAAAACTTACAAATAAAGAAGTCATGTTTCAGTTTAATAAACTTTATGAAAACATGAGCTGGTTGTCTTTTTCTATTTAATTCAAATTTCATATTAAATATGAAAGTAAACTCTAAAGTCTCATCCATTTAACTCATTAATGCTATCCAGATCAAATGGATTGCATTTGCGACAGTTGTAATGGCATGGTTCTCCCTGGCGTGGCAGAGTGTAGCGACTTTTAGTTCTGGCACTTGTTCATGCAACTCATGAATGCTTGAAATGAGCGACTCCCATTCGGCCAGTCGTAAAGCGATTCCGTTACGAGTTGGACTGTTCAGTGGGAGGAGGTACCGCCGAATATTAACACACTGTAAACCCTTAGAAATTGTAACATAATAGCCTCCGCCAATATGTTGAAAATATTCTGCTGGTTGTTCAGCCTTTAGCAATTCCACACTTCTATCTAGTTTATCTAGGCCTATATGACTGAGGAATGTTGCCCATCTGACTTCAGTGATGCAAATATATCTGTTCTTGTGAGGCAAAGCTTCCCGTGTCCCATCTCGTTTTCTCGCACATTAGGGGCCTACCTTAAGGTTATCCTTGTACATGTTCGCTGACATGTAACGGTTGTTTCCAATAGTTTCCTCAAACATTTCTAACTTCCACGCTTTAAATCTACCTACATAAACCATAACATGACTCTGTTATAGTTTATATATGTAAAAGATATACACTCAATACACTCATTCATTCTCCATTAAGTAAAGCTAACGTTGTGAAAACCTTAGACATTTAAGCTTATTATCGTCGAAGAAGAAAACTACATAGTTGAAAATTGCATATTCATATATACTCAAATCCGTTGCAGTTGTAGCAGATGTAGCAGATCTTGTAAACATCTTCTTCTTGATATTGGTGTCGATTTTCGAGTGAAGTATGAGAGTAAATGCTTGTATACGAACTTTTATAATGTCATAGACAATGGTCGTGATATATGAAATGCGCTCATTGGTTAGTTAAAAGTTTACTACACATCTAGTAGCCTATAATAGAACGGCTGGTAAAAGCTGTTTGCCTTTGCAAGAGTAATAAGTATAGTCAGTGCTTTTTTTCTAGAAAAAACTTCCGGAACGGAACAATAGGTTCCGGAACGGAACAATTATTGGAGGGCTAAAATCCCGAGAAAAACGGGGTTGGGGGTTGGGAAGGGTCTCAATAAACACTGAAAACAGTTCAAAACATTGAAATTAAATTAATATAACTAAATTATTTTTTTATTATTAAAATAAATAAATTATTTTTAGTAGCTGAAAAAAGGTGCCGGAACGCCGTTCCGGCTCGTTCCGGCTGAAAAAAGCACTGAGTATAGTCATATGAGAGTTATTTATATCCTTGGCAATAATGTAAGCTGCACTTAGAAACCTTATTTCATTAGTTGGCTATATGATATTGTAGGCCTATTTCAGTTTGTATAGGTAAGAGTCTTTGTATTTGATCTTTAATAAGCTTATGGCTGTTTCTCTACCTCTTAGTATGCGTTCGTATAAGGAGTATTGATTACCACTGATCATAATCGTATTCAAACAATTTAAGCGGCACTTAGAAATCTTATTCAATAGTAGGCCTATACGCTATACAATTTGCGTCTTTGTATTTTGATCTTTAATAAGCGTATATCTCTATGTATAGGCCTACCTTTTAGTATGCGTTCGTATAAGGAGTATTATTACCACTGATTATAATCGCACTCAACCAATTTAAGCCGCACTTAGAAATCTTATTCAAAAGTATACGCTATTCAATTTGTATAGGTAAGCGTCTTTGTATTTGATCTTTAATAAATGTAATGCCTCTTTGTATGTCTCTTATTATGTGTTCATAAACGGAGTATTTATTATAACTGACCAAAATAGTGTCAAATCAATTTAGGCTACACTTAGAAACCTTATTCATTAGTATACGCTATTGCGGTCTCTTCCTCGAGACACTTGTCTACCGCATCTGCTCTGCTCTAATGACTGTTCTCTTTCGCCAGGGCTGGGCTGTGAGCGCCTCTGAATAGCTTCCTTGAAGGGGCGCTATATAAATGCTTGATTGATTGTATTTCAATTTGTGAAGGAAAGCGTTTTTGATCTTTAATAGATGTATATTTCTTTGTGCGTGTGAGTATGTGTGTTTTACCTACTTGTACGTCTCTTTGTATGCATTTTCCAGCTTCCTGTAGGGCCTATACGTGGCGCATGTGTGTTTCAGCGCTTTGTACGTCTCCTAATAGGTTTGCGTATGTGTGTTCCAGCTTTCTGTAGTCTCTGTACTTGTGAGTATGTGTGTTTCATCTCCTTCTGAATGGGTGGAAGAGGGGGAGGTTGAAACTTGAGAGGACCTATTGTTCTAGCTCCACTTGTTTGGGACTGTCTTTCTATCCACTACTGGCGTGCAATTAAATGTCTTCATACAAGTGAAGACAAGACTAGGCCTAGTATGATTAATGACCCGTTCAGATATATGAACACCATTATGCATTTGAGAAACTGAGACAATTCTTCAAGTATACAACTAAATAAAAAAAATAACTATAATTTTCATCATTCGGTAATTTAAATGTAGTCACCTTTCACGTACTATTCACCGTGCGAATATTAGACCTACATGTATGAAGGAAAACGATTTATAGGCTATGTGGTTTTGCATTATAATGGGGTGTATAATCGAAGAACATCCAAATTCTAGTGCTTATTGTCGATTTGGTTTAAAAGCAAAGCCGCTTAAGTACTTAGACTGAGTGTTCCCCGTTGTAGATGCTTATTCGACAATGCGTCGATACTGATTCGGAATTCATGTGCTGCTTAGGTATCGGCTGCAGGTGTTGCAGCAGGTCGAATACGTTGTATAATTGTAGCAATTACCAGCAGGTATAGAGGAACACGATGGTGCTGTGTCGTTGCAGACTACAACTAAATCAATACTCCTTCTGTAATTTTGTTTATCCAACAGAATAAAAAAAAAGCGTTAGAAATAAAACACTTGGTTGAACGGATGCATATAAACTCAGGAGAGCGTTGTACATTATATCGGTGAGCTTAAGTGCAAGTCTTAACGTTGGATTCTTGTTACTTATAATTTTTGTATTAATTGTTTTGCTGCGTGCATAGATACAAACATGCATATAAGCTTATAAATACATACATACATACATACATACATACATACATACATACATACATACATACATACATACATACATACATACATACATAGCATACATACATACATACATACATACATACATACATACATACATACATACATAATACACACATTTGCACAATCTTATGCGAACACACCACATCTGTTGGCATGTATACTTACATAAATATATAGATTCATACACACGTGCATGCATGCATATTTGCATACCTCGTACGTGTCTATCTGCACATGCATAGGCCTACGCGCAAATCATCTGAAAACGTTAACACCCTTCGGCTTCTTTGATGCATTGTGTAGCTCACTGGGGAACAAAGTGAAAGTCTATTACTTTTAACGTGTGCAGAAATACATACATACATACATACATAAGCCTCCTTTTGTGAGAATGCCTCACAAAGTGAAAGTCTATTACTTTAACGTGTGCAGAAATCTACATTGGTTAATTATTCTTTTAGTTACCTGGACGGGTTTTCACGTACGGTAAACACTGCAGCTCTTGCAACACCTCTCAGCGAGGTGTGGTATCATGCATTCTGTCACCCCGTTAACGTTTGTTAAGGCCTGACACCAGGGAACTTTATCTCCGTACTCGCAACCTGTTCAGTATTGGAAATGCCTTCATACTGAAATATCGTCATGAACGTATTGGATTCGTTTAGTCTGACTACACCCACAGATAGTGATTTTTGTCTGCGATCGCTGTTGAAACAACCTTGTGCACCGTGAGAACGGCGCTTTAATTAAAGTCACATAGGCCTATCATACTAGAATATCAAGATGGTGAAGGCTATGGTGCCCCGACTTCATACGTCAAGGATAAGAAATTGAAGTAGCAAATTCTTCAAATTTATTGATTCCTCATCTGCGATTGACTTTGAGAATTAATCTTCCAACTAGAAAACGTGAGAAATAGTTTAGTATAATTTATTATATGAACATTTCCAGAAGTATTTAGTTTCCGTTGTGAAACTTACTCGTGCTCTTTCAAATTTATAGCGGAAATCTAAGGTTTTACAATTATCTACTTTATTGAAGTTTGAGTTTAACTAGGCGTAGATCTCATTAGCTAGCTTTTTTGAGCATTTTAAAACGTGTAGCTGCATATAATTAATATGCAAGGCTGGTCTTTGAATAATAACGGCACCTAACTCTACACTGCAATTAAGTGGTAACATCGTCGATAGCTTATTTTAGAACAACCAAGTTACGGAAGTCTTGAGAGTTATATAATAAGCTAAGCTCTACCTGGATATCTGCTGTCGTAGAACCTCCGACAACTTTCGCAGCAGACCTTTCCATCTGGGTAGCAGCTGGATCCACTCACTGTTCTGCACCAGTCAGCTCTGTCTCCGTATTCACATCCGACAGTTTTGCCCTTCATATTATTGCAATAATCGCAACACGTGTCAGCAAAAATCGCATAATAACAGTTCGACCGTTTGGCTTCAGACCGACAGTAATTAGGATCTTTATCGCCGTATGCACATCCTAAAAAGGGACAACCATGCGATTCAACTAACATCATTGCATCATCCAGAAGCTAACCACATCTTTACCCGTTTGTGCAAACTTGCCTCAGTTATTTACTCTGTGTTCCAACTTTAATGGTTAAGCGCTGGATGAGCACAAAAGCTCTAATTTACTGACAGTAGTTCTCACTGGAGTCAAATTTGAGGATTTTAAACTCGTGTTTGACATGCTGTCAATTCAATAACAGGAAAACAAAAAACTTGGCAACTTGTATGTTGCAGTGACAACTTGTTAATCTGTAATCACGCTCAGAGAATCGATCCTTGCTCGTGAGGTGAATCACTGAAAGCCTAAACGTTTGAGAACGCCATCTGGCAGATGACTGAAACAAGAAATTTATTTTAAAATTAATAGGTTTAATTAATGTCAGCAAAGAACCAGATGCCAAAAAACAACAAAATAGTGGAATGACTGAATCGCCCTTTGGCAATTTTGTTACGTTGAACACAGACTTGCTTATTCCAGTGTGTTTGTGATTCACAATGTGTATTACTGCTTGGCTTCACTGTGCATATCTGAACTTGGGATAGGTTATACTTAAGTTCCTAGTAGAGCACTGTATTGTATTATGCTGTATTGTATAAACCTGTTGGTTTGATGTTGTCGCGAATTTTGACACACGTCTGGCAGCAAAACAGCGGCTGTCCTATAGTAGCAATTTGCTGGATGCTGTCTCCCCATATCAGAACAAGATACATCAATCAAATTTCTCGAGCTACTAGAAGACACTATCACTTGACCTTTGACATCTCCGTAAAGGCAATCTGCGAGTAGAAACTACTACCTTAAATTCATACTTATTAAAGGAGATATATGATCAAGTATATAGTGAAAGTTATAATTTTTAAAGAAAATTTTAGACTTCGCTGATGATATAAGATTAAAGTCAGCACAGCAAACAACACTGCTGAAAAGCCGAATTTCAAGAGAATTGAAATTTGGAAACTCAAAATCACTTTGCACTTTTTAATCACTTTCTGATTAAGCGCTATTGAACATCGGACATCATCACTAAAACCTGTACACATTTTTCAGATGTCACAGTA
>OY744602.1:78838256-78850722 GCA_963556255.1 Allolobophora icterica | reverse complement strand
ATTATAGGTGTCTCGTTCACAGTACAGAATAACCACATGGCTTTTATATAATGTAATAAAATGCCATTGGACGACTATAGGACAATACAGAGTTATAAATAGGCTAATGTGGACGTCATAATTAGAAATTTATTTTGCGGACGTACACATTTCGCCCACCCCCCTCCCCCCGTCCGCACCCGTACGCAAAATCGCCAAAATCCGACCCCTTCCCCCCTCTTTGCGTACGTAATATGTGGATGGCCCCTTACGTTAATAACCGCGATCACAAAACCGCCATCCTCAAAATAGCGATCACAAAATAGCGACGCACAAAAGTGCGACTGCGGCAAAACAGCGAGGCTCAAAACAGCGTATATGCCAACTACGATGACCAATAAACATAAACATAACCAGCTTATTTTAATAAACCGTTTGAAATTTCAGGAGTTCAATCAACACACGACTCAACACACAAATCAGGACCAATTAACGTACAATTAAATAAACATACACATCAATCACTTATAAAGAATATAAGATTGCAAATTATTTATAATTAACAATCTACGTGGAATCGGACATAATTTGAGTCTCCAGTTTTAACATTAAATTGAAAAGTATACTGCGTTAGACATTTTAAAGACAGGTTTCACATTAAACTTGTAACATTAAATTAGATTAGTCTTGTTTACTACGTATGTATATTTCGTTAAAAGGCGATTAAACGCTATTTTGTGAGATTTTAACTTTAATTAGAGTCTACGAGTACAATGAAAATAAATCTATCAAATCGCTGTTTTGGTTATCGCTATTTTGAGCACTCGCGGTTTTTAAAATCGTTTTGTGACCGCTATTTGACGATCGCGGTTTTCTGATCGCGGTTATTAACGTATACCAATCTGAGGCATTCTTACGAGGAGGTAATTGAACAAGTTGTTGATAAACCTTGAATATGTTTTTGATAGGTGATATATTTTTGTTTCTAGAGCATATAATTATATGACCCACAGATATGGGTTAAACACCGTGTTGCGATCAGAGTTGAGTACCCAGAAGTATTTCTTAGAACTGCTTGTAGTCTATCGCCTGGCGGATGAAGTCTGAATAGGTTGTGAAAATGCATATAAACCTACATTTTCTTTTAAATTATTTAAAACTATAGCTGGATTCGATGACATAGAGCTCATATTATGACAATTTTTAAATCTATTTGTCATAAATTCGCCTGTATGTATTGTGAAGATATAGATCTATGCAAAAGGAAGCAACAAGGGGATCGGTTACGAGCGGGCGAGTAATAAAGTATAGGATTAGGCTACGAGTAACATTTGCCTAGAGCAGAGTCGTGAAAGTTTACCTGGTTACTGAATTTATCAACCACCTTGGTATATATAAGGGGGTCTATGCATAACAGGGTAACAATGATGCCCGTAGCTTTTGCATTCATTATTATTATTCTTAGATAGTGGCACATTTATTAAGATCCACTATGCAACGACTAAGCATCAATCGATGGCGGTCAGCAATTGTGAGTGAAAGACTTACTCAAGTCTCTGAACAATAACAGTGTAAGAAACGTACTCATGCAGGGAGTACGGCTGTAGCGTCGCGCAGAGCACAGAAGGATACAAGCAGAGGTAGCTATAGACAGAGACAAACTGACATAGAGAGACAGACATATATCTGTCTCTTTGTGTCAGTCTGCCTCAGACAGCCATAGATATAGACAGCTTTGTCGTTTTGTATCCCTGCGTGCATGGATTACGTTGTGTTCTTCTTAAACCGTTTCTCTTTTTGGTGGACTGTGTTGGGTTTCTCTTCGTGAGGTTTACGCTGGTTTTTGTCGCCACTTGAAGCCCAAGTCTTCTTCTTCGCATAATGTGAGTCATACTACGCATGTAAATAGCTTCGCAATGCAGCTTTAATCTAAAGATGGTGCAATTTACTCAGTGCCGTCTTAACAGCATTGTAGGCCCTGGGCAAAGCAATGCACTGGGGCATCTGCCCACCCACGGGGATAAACATTTTAAACGGTCAATAAAATTAAACCTATAGATCTATTGGTAGCCTACTCTCAACATTCACTTTGTAACAAAATGAATGCTTACACACCAATTGTTGTTTTTTTTAATTGGGGGGCCCCTAGAATCGTGGGGCCCCTGACGACTGCCCAGCTTGCCCATGCCTTAAGACGGCACTGAATTTACTGAACAATCATTACAGACATCCTGACCCGATTAGACTATTGCAACTTTATCCTCGTAGGCCTGCCGAAATTTCGGATACGACAACTTCATTCCGTCGTCAACTGCGCTGCCCAAATTGCTACCAACCTGCAAAAATGTTTCGCATATTTCGAGCTATATATTGCACTGTTCAAAATCGTCCTCACGGGAAGAGCTTCAATAGTCGATGCAGCACCAGACTACCAGAGGCGCGTTTATAGAAAACGGGTCCCTATAGGCGCAAACATTTTGGGGGCCCTTTTGAACTCGTATTAGCCCAAATGATAAAAACAATTATAAATTACATTTTATGTGAAGTGCTAAACTGTAAAAAATAGAAAATAGGTTATATTTAAAATAACTCAAAATTCAAAATGTTCTTTATATTTTCATTCGTTTGGGGCCCTCCGAGATTCTGGGGGCAGAGGCGCGTGCCTAGTGCACCTACGCTTAAACTCGCCTCTGCAGACTATATCCGAGAGCTCTGCATTTGTATCCAGTCAACATAGTCGATGATCGTTGTGTTCAGCTACCTGTGGAGATGGTCTCTCGCTTCCCTGCGACAATCCTGGATCTTTGTGTTTTTTATGCTTTAACCAATAACCATATCCATGCAACTAACCACAATTAAACTTACGAACTATTTCCTAACAGACAGCTCGATAAACGTTTTCAAACCAACTTAAGACTCACCATTTACGATGTGTAAAATTGCCACATTAATCGCCCTTGTGGGGCTTTTCAAAGGCGCTTTACAAGTATTTAGATACATGCATTCATACAAATAGCATGAGCTGCAATAAATCAAGGACAACAGACGTGAAAAATACAGAAACTCACCAACATTTGGTTTCAGGTTTTCCTTGCAGAACTTGCAACATGTTCTATTTGTATTTGGGTCGTCACATTGGCTAGGAAACATTGACGTACAAAAGTCCGCATTGTTCGTGCACTCAACTACAAAATTAGCAGTATTTTAACAACTGTTTATTTAGAAGACATTTAAAGGATTATAAAAAAACCTATGTGGTACTGGTACTTATTGTATTGCAATGCACTGTAAACCACTAAAACAACAGAATCGTGTTAGACATGATCCTTCTGGTTTTACCACTGGTAAGTTATTGTTTAGCATTGAAGTTTTATTGCAATACATTGCACCAAGCATTATCCATTTAGATTGTTGATTTGGCTTGTAAGCCATTCTTATAAGCAGGTAATTGGACTAAGTTGTGGATAAACCTTGAATAAGTTTTTGACAGGTGATGTATTTTGTTTCTAGAGCATATGGTTCTAGGACAATAACCCCCCGGACAATAACCCCCCGGACAATAACCCCCGGACAATAACCCCCCGGACAATAACCCCCATGCAATTAACCCCCTGTACTGATATATTAATTAGTTTAATTTATATTTTAATTGTTTATCCCGCCTCTAGTTTAATTTATATTTTAATCGTTGATCCCGCTTCCAATTTTATTTATATTTTAATCATTGACCCCGCTTCTAGTTTAATTTATATTTTAATCGTTCATCCCGCTTCTAGTTTTAGTTATATTTTAATCTGTCATCCAGGTTTTCTGTTAGTTATATTTTAATCGTTGATTCCGCTTCTAGTTTAATTTATATTGTAATCGATCCCGCTTCCATTTTAGTTATATTTTAATCATTGATCCCGCTTCTAGGTTATTTTATATTTTAATCGTTCATCCCGCTTCTAGTTTTAGTTATATTTTAGTCTTTCATCCAGGTTTTACTGTTAGTTATATTTTAATCGGTGACCAAAACTAAGTTTATCTTTTCCTTTTTAACAGATTTTATAAATAAACTCCATCATGGATAGAAATAGATCAAATTTTGAAACTTTGTATTTTCCATAAACCATTTCTATTATATAGTAGTTGACCTCTTTCATGTTGTGTGGTAATTCTGTCATGTCTACTGTGTGGCCAATTGTCTAATAATTGTCTAATAATTAGTTTTTGCTGTATGGTAAAAGTCTTTATGTGTAGGCCTACTCTGTGCCCAATTTACTCTTTACTGTATGTTCTGTATCAGTATAGGGGGTTATTGTCCGGGGGTTATTGTCCGGGGGGTTCTTTGCATGGGGGGTTATTGTCCGGGGGTTATTGTCAGGGGGTTATTGTCAGGGGGGTTATTGTCCTGTTATCTTAACTTTTAAACCATTGCACGTATAATTGCACAATAACATTGTATTGTTTATATAAAAATTATATAAAATATTTCAATTGAAAGAAACCGATTGATTGATATTGATTGGCATTCATTGCTGAGCTATTGCTTCCTATTGATAACACTGACGATGGGGCTGTTGATTAAAAGTAGAGGATGTAATATCCAACACCAAGATCAGGCGCTACAGGTCATATAGCGCAATCTCTCATTCATCACCGCAAAGACCCTCATTCATTCATGTTCATCATAGCGCGGCTTGATTACTGCAATTCTATACATTACGGTTGCGATATGTCTGTAACTTTGCTGCTTGAGTCGGAGCAAACAAACCAAATATTTAGAGGTATATTTTCGATTCTGGCCTCCTCTTACGGAGTGCATTGCATTCAACACCAGTAGGATCACATGTGCCTCAGGACGCTTGGTGTTCCAGTCTCGAGTCAGCTCAGAATCCTTAAGTCATTAATAGTCTCAGAGGAGACTCAAATCCCCACAGTCCGCATTACAAATAGATAAAAGATGAGACTTTCGTGGCACACAAATAGATACAAATACATAAGTCCATGACAAAGATAATTAGTAGCCAATCATTTTATTTTTATTTTTGAATGCATGCTTGCACTTAAATTAAGTAGGGGAGACTGGGGCAAGAGAGGCACTTTTTTGTAACACATGTTATATTTTCCAAAATATACAACATTGTGCCACAGTTTTTGTATAGGTATGTTGGCAACTCATAAGACTAATATATAAACGTTAGAAATTGACTATATATAGTAACATATTTTGCAAAATGCGTAAAAACGCAAACTGAAAATGATCCACTCTTACCCCACCACTTTGGGCAAAAGTGGCATATACTGCCACTCATGCCCAAAAGGTGGGGCAAGTTTGACATGGAGGCAATGACATTGGTAGCTAGGCTATCTGACTTATTTATCTCACAATTAACAACAGTAACACCAAAGTGAATTCAAACTGTCAGTCGTATTTGTAATCTTAAGTAAGAAACATTTATAGTTAACGACAGTAATCGCAATTAAATTGCTTGTCGCTGGGCTCAATAGGAGCACAGCTTTCATGACACCAGTACTTGCATGTTAAGCACTGAATCCACGTTTCTTCGGGTGGATCGCTATAGAGCTCTCTGCAATAAATACAATGGAAGCTCATGTCACTCTCCGATCTGGATTTCTTCATGGCACTCTTCTGCTGCTGGTCCTGCTTCTGGCTCTTTTGCTTCTGGTTCTTCTGTTTCTGGTTCTTAGGCTTTTGATTCTTCTGCTTCTGATTCTTCTGCTTCTGGTTCGTCTGTTTCTGGTTCTTAATCTTCTGGCTCTTTTCCTTTTCTGCAGCCATGTTAAGGACAGCCAGTCTTCTTTGCGCGTGCCTTTCTAAAAGTCTTTATAACTTTGTTACTATCATTCTCTTGGTATATTAAGTTTCTTCCTGGGCGGTTTTCTAACATGTTGCTTCTTATCCTCTAGCATTATTTTGTAAGGCGGACTCGTTAGGACACACGAGCTTTCCGCTTTTCGTTTGCCGCCTGCTTAACAATATGTGTGCGGATAAGGACTGATGTCGAACACTGACACTTTAGCAGTTGAGGACGGCGTTTCATCGTGTTTGTGCAGTTCAACATTGTTAGCAGGATGGGAGGACAAAACGAGACTTGTTTGGAGATAAGGCTGATTCGTTTCCTCATCATCGACATGCTCTGCAATAAAGTTATATAATTTATTGTAAATTATTTATTTTTATTTTATATATGTGACTAGTAACAGCATCAATAACATGGCAGAAAAATTAAAGGCACTGCGGTAAGTATAATTTATGTTAGTTAATTGTGTGAATAATGTTAATTAGTGAGCCGATTGTGCTAGTTCTGTAACGATGATTGGCTGGTTCGGCTTAGCTTCATGGGCACGACCTGCAATTCATGTCATTCATTTTTATTTCATATGACACAAACACATTGTAGCAATTTGCAAACAGGATCAAGAATAAATTATACTCTGATTAGAGTCGCCATACTGGTACGCCGAGGAATGCATATACAAGTAATTATAATTATGATAAAAATCAAAACGTGAGTATGGAGTTACCATGCAGCAGGTTCAGAGAAGCAACCGAGTTCTGCATTTGTGAGAGCCTGGTTCTGTTGGTGTCTGCTGGAATTTTCGTATGAACACGTGAGTTCTACGTCGATTGGTGGCTGATACCCTTCTGGCATATTGATAGGTTCGGATGAGCAGATAAGTTCTACATCGATTGCTGGCTGGTTTGGTTCAGCATCATTTGCAAGTTCTGGTGATTTTCGCAGATTTCGGTTATGCCATGATGGAACCCCAACTGACCCCTGAGGTGCACCTCGCATCAACCTGTCGTTCATATTTTCTCGCCGAAAGAGGATCATCGGTGGCACATAAATACCTGATGGACTCATTGCACATACAACCGTATTTGTCACTCCTTTTTCTTGACTTTGCCAACCTGCTTGCAACCAGTCAGCAATTATTTTTCCAGGCTTTTGTACCGTTGTAATACCGCTTTCGTCTACATGTATATTAAATATCTGGTGCGGATCGTGTCCTATCAGTTCCTCATTTAAAATTGAGAAAATCGTCCCAACATGTACTCGGTTTAAGCCGACTGCACGAGCTATGCTGGTTGCCTCGGGGGTCCTTAGGGTTAGTTCTTTGCGCCGTTTTATATAATCATAAGCCCAATCTTATGACGGTAAACCCTGAATAAAGTTTAAAATATTCTAAATTGTATAATTAAGGATGAGCAAAATAAATGTAAGAAAATTATAATGGAAAATATCAAAGTACCACTCTTGCCCCATGTTTTGGGGCAAAAGTGGCATGTCGTGGGGCAAAAACGGCAGACAGTATGCCTCTTTTGCCCCAAAGCTATGCCTCGTCTGGGCGATTCTTTTCGTTATGAAGGGATTAAGATGCGATGCGCGACAATGTTTTCGTTAAACAAACGCATTTTAAACTTTACAAATAACACATTATGAACTGTGCCTTACCTTCTTTTACAGAGCACGGGCTGATCAAAAATCGCCTGCAAAAAACTCAAATTTGATGAAAATCTTAAAAATTAAAACAAAAATAGTTGCGTCTGCACTAATGCAGAATATAGTTTTTCGTTGTGCATCGCGTCACACACGCTCATTAAAATGCAAGGTAAAGGTTCTATAGTGGTGGCCGTTTTCTTGCCAGTAGGGAGTGCCACTCTTACCTACCATGCCACGCTTGCCCCGGTCTCCCCTAAGTTGTTATACTTGGAAATTATTTACCTCCAGACATTGTTTGTCCTCTTGCTACCTGACACATGTATGCATGGAGTAGAAGAACCAACGCTGCCTTTGTCAGAAACATGACACTGTAAACGATTGACACAGAGAATTCACAATAGTTTTGAAAGGAATTCTTGAACTGCGAATGACCCGGATCGTTTTTAAAGCTGATTTATAAGCTTACTATCGTTTAGTGAAATGCTGCTCAAAGGCTAGCACGGTATGCATTACTAAGATAATCTCATCCTCACGATAACTACAACATGGCCTAAGTTTAGAAAACGGTTCTTTTATTCTCGCAATTCCAAAATTCCTCATCTGATCGCATTTAGAGGTGATAGAAGTTGTTAGTGTACAAAGATTTCCGTTAGTACTGTACCTTCAGAAGATGTCGAGTTACTAGTCGTTCCCACATAGGCACCCAACAGATACACAATTTTGGTTTAATAGTCAGGTATATAGTTTTCCTCCTAGGCACCCAACAGATACACAATTTTGGTTTAATAGTCAGGTATTTGGTTATATTAATGTTCATAAGGTTGCATTCTTCTTACTTCCGCCGTGCAGTCAGCGGTCGTCCGATTTGCGGAACATGCCTCGAAATGCTATGGCATTTTAGCGCTGGATACAGATGGACAGGCAATGGAAAAGAAAACTGACCTCAAGCGACTCTCCAGAAATGGTCGTCATGGGTGAAATCGACCCCGGCAGAATTAATTGGGCCGAGTGTTTCGAAGGCCATGGGTAAAAAGATGTGAAGATGTCAACCCCGAGTATTTCTCTTGTTTTACGTCTGGCATTCTGTTCTGCCGCTTCCTCAGCTGCATTTACTGTGTAAGCAATATGTAGTACGCCGCTCAGGTATGAACAACTATGGCGTCCCTGGCCAGATACTTACTTGCCACCAAGGGAACCATCGTAGCTCCGTCTGGTCTTTTTTCATCTGAGCGAAAGAAACCAGTTGGCTCCTTATTTCTTTGAACATCTGGTTTCTGAAGTGCCCACGAGACTATATTACTGATGGCATGATTGCAAAGGGATGGCGCCGAAGCCAGTTTGCACAAGGGGGCCAATCAAATTCCGCAGCTACATTGTTGAGGGCTTCAGAGAGCTAGGTCCAATCGAGGGCCAACTGCCACTGGCGCTGCCTAACTGCTCTAGCATAGGCCGCATGATAAAACTGGCATAAGCTGTCAGCCAGTCGCCTGAATGAATGAAACTGACTGCCGACAAACGTGCACGATCAGTGGGGTTTTCTGTATTTTTCCCAGCGACGACCTATCAGCTTCAATAATGGACCTGTACCAAGTCGCCCGTTTTGTTAGCTTTGAGTCATCACAAGATGGAAGCATCTCACTACGGGCCATCAACAAATCGCCCAGATTTGTGTCAGCAACTGCAACACTATGACTGAGAATAGCGGACTGGAGTTCAAGGGTTATATCAGCTGAAGCCAAATAGAAGAAGCCAGCGACCCAATCCTTCTCATGCCAAGACCGCCATATCTGATGGGTAGTGTGGCCTGAAACCACTAGGTGTTGTCAAGTTTGATATTGACGATGGTTCAGTGGCTCCTTGCATGGTGTTGCCAAGGCGTTCCAAAGTTGGGTGACCAAAACACGCCGAGTACCAAAGGACGATCTCACTAGAATTAAGGCGCCTTGAGAGGGCAGACGGTAGAGGTTCTTATTAACATAACTCAAAAGCCCGCAGTGATGTGCCTGTCCTTTGAAAAGTGGTGCCCCGAGTAAAGTCAGTGAAATGCAATCAAAGCACTGGAAATAAGACCGGAAAATTGCTAGGAAACGAGAGAGCATTGTCTGTAAGATCATAATGCTACTTTAAAATAAATACAAAATTGAAGCATTTGCTTAATAATTACACGATCGCTAGGAAATGATGTGTTGTATGAGGTAAATTTTCAACTTAAAAATAACTTTTTATATAAAAACTTCATTCTATAAATACTGATAAATGCGACGCACAGTTATAATTGGTATAATATAGGCCTATAATTGTAACTGGTATATTATAATTGGTATAATATAGGCCTGTAGTTGTAATTGGTATAATTATTATAATTGATATATTATAACTATAATCGATTTTCCTTGTATTATAGCTAAAGTAACATAGAAAATTGGGCTTTACGAAACAAATTAGTTAGAAATTTATTTTAAATGCGAACTATTTGCTTGAAGCATTAAAAAATTACTAAATACCGATTTTGACTTTTATTTGCTGGGCTCTGTGCATGTGCTTTAGCCTGCCCCGGAAAACATTTAGAATATCCGAGCAATATTTGCTTACTGGTAATATAAACTGTTTGTTCAGAATGAACTTCGTCACCATTAAGTCTAGCGCTGTAGCGCAGGCAACGCTTTTGTGAGCCACTCAAACATTTTATCGGCTTTATAAACATTTACTGTCTAGATTACTAATTGACTAACCGCGATGATGATGATTCCTCCGAGTGATGGCAGTATTTAAATGTTTCTCTAGTTTCTAACCGACTCCTGTGTTTTCGTTTCTTGAATGGACTCGCTTAACATTTGCTTGTGCATTAGGTTTATATAGCAAAAAGCTATTTCACAAGTATTAGATGCAGGCTGCAAAAATTAAGATAGGCACCCTTGATAAATGCTTTATGTCGATGTCATACTGTGAACGTGAGAGATGCTCATTTATAACTATAAATCTCAAAGATTAAAAACCTGTATTATTGCGAATTTTCCCGCATACGACAGATGGTCGTGTTATCTTCTAAACTCCGCTGCATTAATTTCACAGGTGCTGTTCTAATTTAATTGTAAAACTCTATCGATCTCCGAGTTATAAGAATCCACATACGTTCGTTACAATGGAAGACTTCTAACTGTTTGACCCTTCTTCTGACTATCTTAATTTGATTATTCCACATGTTTACTGCTTTGAAAAATGGCCATTGCTTCTCATTTTGTTCTTTTTCATAAACGCATCTCACCAAACACGATCTGTTCTAACTGAACTGTGGACAAGCACATTTTTCTAAAATCTGAATAGATTTTCGTTGGCAAGCCCATGCTTCGATTTAACTATGAAGCTTATGAAGCTCGACGTCGACGTAGCCAACTTGCCAACTGAAAAATAACGCTGCCAAGTCCTCTTAGTTTTTTATACTTAAAGGTGCATATTGCTAAGAACAGATTTACATAGCAAATCCCACAATCCGGCATGAGGCACTCCTCTTCCTAACATGCACTTTTCATCTCCTGTTTGCCCCACCCACTCTTGATTCCTATTCTTCCGCAACTTTGGATGAAATTTGGTCAGGGATTTTTCTTCTTCTAGCAAACCGTGCCTTCTATAGGTCTATGACAGGCAGTAGCCCAACACCCTCTTCCAAAAGCTGTTTTCATGTGCTTATATAACACCATATTGGCATTAAACAGTCGATTTGATGAGTAATCTTTCTCATCACGTCAAACTACCAACCAATCTCATTACATGAATTTTATATCTAAAATTATTAAACTTGTTGCTAAAAGTCGACCGAAAGTATACCTGTCTTAAAGTCCCCGTCTCTTTAAGTTTTCAGTTAGAGTATAGCACATTCCATTCCACGGACCACAGTGACATTATAAGCTCTATGAACAATGGTAAATAAACGCACTTGCTCTTCATGACCTATCTGCCGCCATCGACAACGCCGACGTTGCTATATTACATTATCGCCTTGAGCACTAGTTTTGTGTAACAGGTCTGGCCATAAACTGGTTGCAGTCATATCTTACTTTCCGTACTGGCATTTCACAAGTAACTTGATCTATCTTCAAAGAGCCCAAACTACTTTGGCCAGAGCTGCCATCAAATCTCCCAAGTTATGAACATATATCACGAAACCTAAAATCGTGGCATTGGCTGTCCAGAGAAAAGTAAATAGTTTTCAAGACCTGATGAATTGTACACCAGAGTCAACCTTCCAGTCGCTTTTTCATGGACCTTTACTCTTAGACTCGATCTCTGGTATCGAAATACATGCACGATGGCTAACAGTATTGTTAATTTATCAGAAAAGACCACATTTATTTACGTCCATAGATAATAATGAATGTGCTCTTTAACTCGACAGTTAATGGTTTTTATGATCATTGTAAGTGCATTTGTGACTTATGTTTTAAAACATTAAATTTAAGAACGTATTTGAGCAATTCAAGCGTTGTTAATATACATTTTTTTAAATGTTCACCTAGTTCTAGCTCGTATTGTAAGCTCAAGCAACTTCTCGTGTTACAGTACCACTGTTTCTTTTTTATTCCAGAATTAGACAATAAAACATGCATCAGAACGATAATGTTTCATGTAAATATTAGCAATAAATATATCCTCTATTGGGCCTAACTATATCAATGATTAAGCCTATGCAACTCTTGCACAAGTAAAATTTAAAATCTTTTACTTGGCAGTTGTTAAATTATGCCTCCCAAGCACTGCTTTGCATGAGGTTGCAAGGGCAACAACTGTGGCCCATCTAATGTATGCCTCTCCAGCATGGTGGGGGTACACGAAAGCAGATGACCGGGGCAAAATTGAAGCACTCCTGGGTCGTATGAAACGGCGAGGCTTTTTACCACCCAATGCCCCGAGTTCCTAGGCCCTAGCTGAGTCACAGGATGAGCGCCTCTTACGGGCTGTTTGTGTGGATCAACAACATGTATTACGTGCCCTATTCCCTGCGCCGCGCTTGAATAGTTATGATCTTAGGCCCCGACCTC
>OY744602.1:78805756-78833256 GCA_963556255.1 Allolobophora icterica | reverse complement strand
TGCTAAGATAAGCAAAAAAAGAAATGATAATCACAAGTCTGTGCAAGAAAACTCAATGACGAAAATTGTAAACACAACAAAACTGAATGAGCTATGACTCCAGTAGGAGTGCGCGCAAAGATTTTTTGAACAAGTACAAGTTAGGCAGTTTACGAGTATTATATGATAGACTGTTCCATGCAGTATATATATACAGGGCTGTAGTGGTAAATTTTGAGGTGAGTATACGCTACCGGTGACCGGCGGCGTAAAAAAAATTTTAAGACCTGTTTTTAGGAATTCGTCTCAAAAAAATTTCTGAATTTCACAAATTCCCTTCAAATTTTCTGACTTTTTACGATTTCGTCTCTGAAAAAGTTGATGACTTTTTTTTTTTTTTTTTTTTTTTAGTCATTCGCCCTAAAACCTTTAAAAACCTCTCTTTTTAAAAAAATTTTCGTTCCCAAAGGTAAGTATACTCTGTATACCCGCGCATACCCTCCTCTACGGCCATGAGTATACGCTCTCAAATTTCTCTAGAGGTAAGTATACGCTGTATACCCGCGTATACCCTCGACTACAGCCCTGTATATATATATATATCATGTCTAAACATATCTATTATAATAGAACTGCTGGTTAAAAGCTGCTTGTCTTTGCAAGAGTAAGAAGTATATTCCTATGAGAGTTATTTATTATGGTTGGCAATAATTTAAACTCACTTAGAAACCTTATTTCATTAGTATATAATATACGTTAAAGTATTTCAGTTAGCTTAGGTAACAGTCTTTGAATTTGATCTTTTATAAGCGTTATATCTCTTTGTATACCTAAGTATTGTAGCGAAAATCAGTTGGGACTTCCCCTTTTCGCTAGTGCACTGTTTGAACTTATACGCAGCAATTGAACTTGATGAACTGCGCACGTATATATATATATATATGTATATATATATATATATATATATATATATATATATATATATATATATAACAAGCAATCGTGCATAAATATATTTGCGTTATGGCCCGCGGCGTAAGCGCGCGCGGCGCAGCAGTACAGGACATGTACTGGGGTACCGCACAGGTACCGGGGTGCCGGACATGTACTGGGTACCGCCGAGGTACGGGGGTACTGCCGAGGTACTTGGGTACCGCTGGGGCACTGGGGGTACCTGGGCAGCCTATATAAAGGGCGTGAATCGGCATTCAGAGACAGTAGTAATTTGGTTCGGTTAGAGAAGTTCGTCAAAGAGCTCTTGTTGGTTTAGTTTTGGTGCAGCTACGTTTAGTTCGTCAGTCTGAAGAGTCATACAGAATAGAAGACAGTTTGCGAAGAGATCTTTTGGTCAGTATTTCAGTTAAGTAAAACTTGATGTTAAGCGTAAGTTTTAAGGGTAATGCATCGTTGAATCGATGTGAGTAAAATCATCGTAACGATTGTTTAATTGCGAATTGATCGATATAATTGACTGTTTCTGTTGGAAAATCTCGGCAATTGAGAGGAAATTATGTGTCCGTTACTTCTGTTAACTTGAAGAAGAAATAAGAAGAGTTTTCCGTTGGATTGAGTTGTCTTTGCCTTCATTAAAAACTGTCAGAGTCGATCACGTCCCATAAGTCCCTCGAATACAACGAGGGCCTTGACCTTTACAATAATCGGAAACGGAGATCCTGACTGGTAAAGATTGTAATCGCGGACATACACGAGAGCGGCAGTCAAGGAGAGGAAGAAAGAGAGAATTACGCTTTTCCGTACCACTCCGTTACGTAGTCCGTTACCACTCCGTGACATTGGTACAAGAAAAGAAGAATACCGCAACCAAACGCTTTTTCCGTTACAGTATGCATTCGTATAAGATGTAGGCCTATTGATTACTAGGACTGTACCGAATAGGTGATTATCACTATTCGGCCGAATACGAATAATTGGACCAACTATTCGGCCGAATATCAATCAGAATTGTGTACAAAATAGGTCTACCGACAACATTCAAAATTTCAAATGTAAGCAAAAGTTTTAGTTCAGTAAATTTAATACATAAAGTAAAAGTAAACAGTTAACTACATGCAATTTTTGCATCCTTTTGGCAGTCTGTGTAAACTAGAAATGGAACTAATTTAACTAAACTTAGAAATTGTCACTTACTTAACGTTCACTCCACTCTCTATAGCAGTCGCATATGCAGAAACAGATGTCACGTGACCACTACTCGTATTCGGTCCGACCGCTACTATTCGGCCGAATTCCGAATAGCTATTTGGCTCACTATTCGGCCCCGAAGCGAATACGAAGCGAATATTCGGTGATCATAATCTTGCGTGTTCCAGCTTCCTATACGTCTCATTATACGTGTGTGTATGTCTGTTCCAGCTCTTTGTGCGTCTATTTTTTTATGTGTGCCAGCTTTCTGTACGCTTTTTTGTACGTGTGCGTATGTGTTTTCCAGCTTTCTGTACGTCTCCTTGAACGTGTACGTATGTGCATTCCAGCTTTCTGTACGTCTCTTTGTACTTGTGCGTATGTATGTTTCAGCTCCTCCTGAATGGGTGGAGGAGGGGGAGGTTGAAAGGACCTATTGTTCTAGCTCCATTTGTCTTAGGGCTGTCTGGTGTGCAATTAAATTTCTTCATAAAGTCAAGACAAGAATTATAGGCCTAATATGATTAATGATCCGTTCAGATATATTACCACCATCAGGGCCGTAGCCAGGATTTTGTTTCGGGGGGTGTTTTCTGTTTCGGGGGTGTTTTCTCGTCCTTAAGCAAGCCGACAAGCTACCGAGATAACCGACCAAGGGCTTTGTAGTTAGTAAATGCATTATAACATTGTTACATTATTTAATTTCGGGGGTGTTTAAACACCAAAAACACCCCTCTAGCTACGGCCTTGACCACCATTATGCATTTGAGAAACTGAGAATTTTTTTATGTACGTGAAACTAAATAAAAAAATAACTATAAGCTTAATTTGCATAATTCGGTAACTTAAATATTGTCACTTTCACGTACTATTCACAGAGGGAGTAGTAGACTTACGTGTACGTCGAAAAACGATTTGTAGGCTATATGTTTTTGCATTATTATAATGTGTACAATCGAACAGCATGCAAATTCTAGTGCTTATTGTCGATATGGTTTAAAAGCAAAGCCGTTTAAGTACTTAGACAAATTGTTTCGCCGTTGTAGATGTTTATTCATCTATGCGTCGATTCCAACACGGAATTAATTTCTGCTTAGGTACCGGCTGCAGGTCCTGCAGCAGGTCGAATACGTTCGATAATTGTAGCAGTCACGCGTCAATATAGAAGAACACCGAGTTTCTTTGTCGTTGCAGGCTACAACTAAATCAATTCTCCTTCTGTAATTTCGTTTTTATCCAACAGAATAAAAACAAGCGTTAGAAAAAACACTTGGTTGAACGGATGCAGAGAAACTCAGGAGAGCGTTTTACATTATAATATCGGTAAGCATAGGTCCAAGTCTTAACGAAACAGGTCCGGACGTTGGATTCTTGTTACTTATAAGGCTTTGTATTTATTGTTTTGCTGCGTGCATAGATACAAACATGCATACATACATACATACATACATACCTACATACATACATACATACATACATACATACATACATACATACATACATACATACATACATACATACATACATGCATGCATACATACATACATACATACATATATGCATAAATTATACACAAATTTGCACAATCTTATGCCAATATACCCACATCTGGTGGCATGCATACTTACATAAATATATAGTTAGATACACACGTACATGCATGCATATTTGCATACCTACGACGTGTGTATCTGCACATCTCTCTCTCTCTCTTCCGTCAGGCGTGCGCCGACGATGAGGCCTCAAACCGCTCTGTCCCTGATTTTTTCAACAGCATCCCTCATCTCCATGTTCTGTGCTTTCAGGTCTTCTTCTAAAAGAAGACCTGAAAGTATCTGCACATGCATACGCGTAAATCATCTGAAAACGTTAACACCCTTCGGCTTCTTTGGATCATTGCGTAGTTCACTTGTTAACAAAGTGAAAGACTATTGCTTTAACGTGTGCAGAAATCAACATTTGTTAATTATTCTTTTAGTTACCTGGACGGGATTTCAAGTACGGTGCACAGCTCTTGCAACACCTCTCAGCGAGGTATGGTATCATGCATTCCGTCGCCCCGTTAACGTTTGTTAAGGCCTGACACAATGGAACTCTATCTCCGTACTCGCAACCTGTTCAGTATTGGAAATACCTTCTTACAGAAATATCGTCATGAACACATTGGCATCCAACCTGTTCATGACGATTCTTATGTTTAGTCTGACTACTTGGATTTCGATCAGACTTTACCCACAGATAGTGATTTTTGTCTAATATCGATGTTGAAACAACCTTGTGCACCGTGAGAACGGCGCTTTAAAGTCATTATGTCATACTAGAATATCAAGATGGTTACAAATCGTTATTTTGATAAAGGCGACTGGTACCCCGACTTCATACGTCAAGGATAAGAAACTGAAGTTGCTAATTCTTCAAATGTAATGATTCCTCATCTCCGATTGACTTAGAGAATTGATCTTCCAACTAGAAAACCTGAGAAATAGTGCAGTATAATTTATTATATGAACATTATTTTCAGAAGTATTTTAGTCTCCGTTGTTAAACTTACTCGTGCTCTTTCAAATTTATAGCAGAAATCTAAGGTTTAACCATTATCTACTGTATTGAAGTTTCGAGTTAGGCGTAGATCTCATTAGCTAGCTTCTTTGAGCATTTTAAAACTTGTAACTGCATATAATTAATGTGCAAGGCTGGACTTTGAATAATAACGGCATAGCTGGTTAGACAACGCCTATCATAAGAGAATGAGCTAAAGAAAAGGTTTAAAAATGAAATCCTCACCTAGCTCTACACTGAAAGCTAAGGAAAAGGTTTAAAAATGAAATCCTCACCTAACTCTACACTGAAATAAAGTGATTACATCGTCGATAGCTTATTTTAGAACAACCAAGTTACGGAAGTCTTGAGAGTTACCGGTATGTAATAAGCTAAGCTCTACCTGGATAGCTGTTGTTGTAGTACCTCTGACAAGTTCCGCAGCAGGTTATTCCATCTGAGTAGCACCTGGATCCGCTCTCTGTGCTGCACCATCCAGCTATGTCTCCGTATTCACATCCGACAGTTTTGTCCTTTACACGATTGCAATAATCGCAACAGGTATCAGCAAAAAGCGCATGATAACATTTCGACCGTCTGGCTTCAGACCGACAGTAATTTGGATCTTTATCGCCGTATGCACATCCTAAAAAGGGACAACCATGCGATTCAACTAACATCATTGCATCATCCAGAAGCTAACCACATCTTTACCCGTTTGTGCAAACTTGCCTCAGTTATTTACTCTGTGTTCGAACTTTTAAGGTAAAGCGCTGGATGAGCACAAAAGCTTTATTTTACTGGCAGTAGTTCTCACAGGAGTCAAAGTTGAAAATTTTAAATTCTTGTTGACATGCTGTCAATTCAATAACAGGAAAACGAAAAACTTGGCAACTTGTATGTCCCAAGGACAATTTGTGAATCTGTAATCACTTTCAGCGATTTAGCCTTGCTGGCTGAGGTGAAAACCTAACTGGCAGATGGCTGAAACATGAAATTTATTTTAAAATTAATATGTTTAATTAATGTAAGCACAGTACCCGATGACGGGAAACAACAAAATAGTGGAATGACTGAAACGCCCTTTGGCAATTTTGTTACGTTGAACACAGACTTACTTATTCCAGTGTGTTTGTGATTCACAATGTGTATTACTGCTTGGCTTCACTGTGGATATCCGAACTTGGGATAGGTCATAGTTAAGTTCCTAGTAGAGCACTGTATTGTATTATGCTGTATTGTATAAACCTGTTGGTTTGATGTTGTCGCGAATTTTGGCACACGTCTGGCAGCAAGCAGCGGCTGTCCTATAGTAGCAATTTGCTGGATGCAGTCTCCCCATTTCGTCACAAGACACTAGAATGAAATTTCTCGAGCTACTAGAAGACACTATCACTTGACCTTTGACATCTCCGTCAAGGCAATCTGCAAGTAGAAACTACTACCTTAAATTCATACTTATTAAAGGAGATATATGATCAAGTATATAGTGAAAGTTAGAATTTTTGTAGAAAATTTAGACTTCGCTGATGATATAAGATTAAACTCAGCACAGCAAACAGAAAAACGTAGGGGGGGTGGTAACCACCCCCCCCCCTTGGTAGCCCGAGGGTTAAACTCAGCACAGCAAACAACACTGCTAAGAAGCCGAATTTCAAGAGAATTGAAATTTGGAAACTCAAAATCACTTTGCACTTTTTAATCACTTTCTGATTAAGCGCTATTGAACATCGGACATTATCACTAAAACCTGTACACATTTTTCAGATGTCAGAGTATTAACAAGACGCTGATATAATAATTTAACAATTGTAATTTAAAATATAGCATCGCACCCAGAGTAAAGCAACTGGAAGCGCTAGCTGCGCTGGCTCCTGTGATGTTAGATGTTATTAGGAATTTCTTTAGAGAGCTAAACAATACAAAGAATACTACGGGTCACCGGACTGACCCACGATCACAGATAGACGTACACCAACCAACGGAGAGCATGAGTGAGAGAGACAGACAGACAGGCAGAGAGAGAGAGAGAGAGATAGAGAGATAGAGAGAGAGAGAGAGAGAGAGAGAGAGAGAGAGAGAGAGAGAGAGAGAGAGAGAGAGAGACACACACACAGAGAGAGAGAGAGAGAGAGAGAGAGAGAGAGAGAGAGAGAGAGAGAGAGAGAGAGAGAGAGAGAGAGAGAGAGAGAGAGAGAGAGAGAGAGAGAGAGAGAGAGAGAGAGAGAGAGAGAGAGAGAGAGAGAGAGAGAGAGAGAGAGAGAGAGAGAGAGAGAGAGAGGGAGAGAGAGGGAGAGAGAGCGACAGAGATGGAGAGAGAGGCAGACAGACAGCAGACAGAGACAGAGAGAAAACTCTGTAGTTGTTGCTGTTTACTCACTTTTGTTCTTAAACTTCTTGGCGCTTTTTCAAATTTATAGCAGAATTCTAATGTTTTACAATGATACAACTTCATTGAAGTCTAGAGTTACGTGTAGATCTGATCTCATCAGTTTGCCTCTTTGAGCATTTTTAAACTCGTAACTACATAACAATTAATATGCATTATGCAACGGTTGACTGCAGGGCCGCATTAAGACTAGTGCGGGCCCGGGTGCTGTGACTGGCAAATTTCATCACAGAAAAATTTGAAGACCTTTTTTGGGAATTTTTGATGACCTTTTTGGGGGAATTCTTTTTACACAAACTTTGATGACCTTTTTTGGGGAATTTCTGATGACCATTTTTTGGGAATTCTTCTTACACAAACTTTGATGACCTTTTTGGGGAATTTCTGATTACCTTTTTTGGGAATTCTTCTTACACAAACTTTGATGACCTTTTTGGGGAATTTTTCATAACCTTTTTTGGGAATTTGTTCTTACATTAAAATTTTGCTATGTACTTCCGAAAATGCGGGCCCCAAAATCTGCGGGCCCGGGTGCTGCAGCACCCTTAGCACCCCCCTTAATGCGGGCCTGGTTGACTGTACGTAATAGCGGCCTAGCTGGTTAGACAACGCCTGTCATAAAATGAGACTCAGCTCTTAAATGCTTTAGAAAATGAAATCTGCACTTAACTGTGCACGTCAATAAAGTGGTAACATCGTAGTTAGCTTATTTTGCTACAACCAAGTTACGAAAGTCTTGAGAGTTATATGACAAGCTAAGCTTTACCTGGGTATCTGCTGTCGTAGAACGTCTGACAGGTTTCGCAGCAGATATTTGCGTGTTGGTAGCAGCTGTATGTAGTCGGTGTGCTGCACCATCGAAATCTGTCTCCATATTCACAGCCAACTGTATTGTTCTTCATACGATTGCAATAATCGCAACACAAGTCAGCCAACTCCGGATTATAACAGTCGTACCTTTTTGCTTGAGTCTGGCAGAAAAAAGGTTCTTTATCGCCGTATGCACATCCTATAAAAGGCCCTAAAAGGCGAACAGTGCGATTCAACAAATTTCATCGGATCATCCAGATCATGTCTTTTCTCGTTTGTGTAGACTTAACTCAGTTCCTTACTTTGTGTTCGAACTTAAACGGATAACCGCGCTGGTTGAACACAAAAACTTTAATTTGATGGTAGTAGTTCTCAAAGGAGTTAAATTTTTAAAATTGAGCTTGTAAAATCTTGTTGACTTGCTCTCAATTCAACAACAGGAAAACGAAAAACTACGAGACACCAGGACAAGTCCAAGCTCATAGATGGAGACCATCCAACGGAGAGAGAAGAGAGAGAGAGAGAGAGAGAGAGAGAGAGAGAGAGAGAGAGAGAGAGAGAGAGAGAGAGAGAGAGAGAGAGAGAGAGAGAGAGAGAGAGAGAGAGAGAGAGAGAGAGAGAAAGAGAGAGAGAGAGAGAGAGAGAGAGAGAGAGAGAGAGAGAGAGGAGAGAGAGAGACGAGACAGACAGACAGACAGAGACAGAGGCAGATGGAGACAAGGAGGGAGGGAGAGATAGAGAAAACTGTTGTTGTTGTTGTATATTCAGTTTTCCTGTGGTTGGCCTCTCTTCATGGGCGCCCGCACGTTGGAGCAATGGGAGGAGGCACTTACCTCTCTTGGATTTTGAATCAAAATATGTAAAATTAAGAATATTATTAATTTTAAATATTTAAGTTTAGTTATTCTGACATTTTGTTTGCTTTCTTGGTGACTTATACAAAGGTGCTCTTGTACATTGTACAAATTCGGCGGTCTGTCTCATCCTCGACCAAAACCTCAATTGTTCATGCATTTGTGTGCTCTCGAATTGACTACTGTAATTCTCTCCTTGTTGGCCTTCCCAAGATCCGTCTTTCTCCTCTCCAGTCCGTACTCAATGCTGCTGCTAGACTCATTGCCCGCCTCTCTCGGTTCTCTCATATCTCCACCTTCATGGTTGAACAACTCCATTGGCTCCCTCTCTCTGCCCGTATACAATTCAAAGTGCTTATTCTTGTGCCTAAGTCTCAACTGGGGGGGGGGGTCTTGCTCCACAGTACTTACGTGATCTAATTCAACGGCCTCATTCTGCTGCTTCGCTGCGTCCTCTCCGATCTTCTGATCGTCTTGACCTCTTTTGTTCCTCGTGTCAGGACAACTATGGCTCAGTCCAGGTCCTTTGCCTGCATAGGTCCCTCACTTTGGAACCGACTTCCTCCTTCTGTCCGCACCACCATTCTCTGGTAGCGTTGCTTCTTCCTTTTCTCACCTTATATCCTTCGTTTTCTCTCGGGGTCTCGCGCACTGGGAGCGCCTCTGAATGGTCTATACCGCGAGGGGCGCTTTATAAATGCCCATATACAATACAATACAATACATTAAAGTAAAGACATCGGATCATAAGTTAAACAGCATGACATTGATTAATTATAGTGTGTAGTGACGGCCGGTTGTGCTCCCTCCTGCAAACATTTCTGCGGGCGCCCGTGCCTCTCTTCCTGGAATAAGTTGCCAAACAATCTGCACCATAAACTCCTCAGCCTCTCAGTCTCTTTTCTTCAATCATTTGAAGACATGTCTGTTCGATAGTGGTTGCATGCATTGTGTTAGGTCGGGAGCGTCTCTGACGAGTGTCTCTCGAAATGGCACTTAATAAGTTTGCAATTACAATTACAATTCGGTCAGATGATGATGATAGGACTGTTTCTCCACTGACAACTAGACAGAAGTGCACCATAAGCCCATGTCCGTTTGACCACCAGCCTCCTGGATCTGTCTCTTACTATATCTGCACATCTATTTCTCGCAAGGGATAGCATTTCTCACAAATCCTCCTACCCTGTATAGTGTATACCACCTTTGGCGCCTTTCGTCAGCAAAATCCTCAGACCACACGCTTCTCTCAGACTACATTCCTCTTAAAACCAGCCAGCTACGAACAAACTGACCATAACGATAAGTCATAAGACAATCGAAATGCAGCTTGTAGCCTCCCCTACATTTGCACAACAGAATGGAACGAGAGACACGTGGCGGTGGGAAGACGAGTTACGAGTTATCCAATGGATAGGTGCCTAGACGACATGACGTAGAGAGTTACCATTGACAGTTGCCCAATAGACCGGTGTCTAGGACGATGTGATGCAGAGACTTGTCGCATGTATTCATTGTTCCCGATACTTAGAAAACGTTTGGTGTCCCTTATAAATGGCGATAGTTCGAGTCACGAGATGTATAATGGTACGTCAGGGTTTAGATCAGGCGGAGAGTAAGAGGAAGTCCATAGTTAAGAAGGCACAAAGGAGGAAGACTCCTGCTGGTAAAAGAACGAACCCTCTTCTGAGAGACGACCATCCTCAGGACGTCGCCCATCCGGCTACCGCGGAAGAGGCAGAGTCAAACCCCGAGATAGAACTGTATAGTGTTGCCTCTCTTAGGGAAGCAGATAACACTGAACCTCCTCTGACAGTAACGGTCCCTATGAATATAGATAGAGAACAGCCATTTTGCGTTGGAAGTAGACAAGGCAGTGACTCGGGTGGCTCCAGACGGTTAGTGGGCTGCAGTCACGAGACCCGCCCGGCGCAACGAGAGCAGGCGTCCGGGCGGGCGAAAGCCACAAGAAGAGTTTCAGTCTCGATTTTCTGCTGACCGTTTCCTTGTAGCTGAGGCGTGTTCATGTTCTTTCGATGAGTGCCGTTGTATTTATGGAGAGATGACGATCTGTCACTTTCGGAATAAAGTCGCTCAAAGTTCGCCAAAATAACAAATACTTGAACAACGATTGTTCTCCTCGTCAATTCGAATCAGTCTATATAAAAATTTGCTCGAAAGTTCGCAACAAAGACTCGCTACCAACTTCGTATGAATTTGACTAGCTTCAATGCCGATTTTACGTTCGAGACCAGTCAATCGATGCGCCTAGTTCGATGATATTTTCATAGATAGGCTATCACCAGACTAACGTTCGAATGTTACTCAAAACTCGACTTAACAAACTGAATTGACTTCTTCAGCGTTTTCTCCAATTAGTAGTAAGTACGCTCCAGTGCTTTTTTTCAGCCGGAACGGCGTTGCGGCACCTTTTTTTAAGTAGGCCTACTAGAAATAATTTTTTTAAATTTTAATAATAAAAACAATAATTTAGTTATTTTAATGTAATTTCAGTGTTTTGAACACTGTTTTCAGTGTTTATTGAGACCCCTCCCAACCCCCAATCCGGTTTTTCTCTGGATTTAGCCCGCCCATAATTATTCCGTTCCGGAACCTTTTCTTCCAGAAAAAAGCACTGGTACGCTCAATTCAGAAGTCTATTGCCACCGTCTTACGTCATCGACCGTTCATGACAAGACCGGCATCACGACTGTCCTTCGGTTGAATACCTCTCACGGCGCATGTCCAGCAGACGACCGTCCAACTGACCAGTAGGTTTCGAACCAACCAATCACATCTCGCTATCTTGTAGGTAACGTCTTTAAACCTCCAAACTTGCCCCCTAAACTTATGTTATCTTTCACATCTTAGAGTGCTGGTTAAATGTGCTGGTTTCTTAATTAATTAACTATCAATTACAACCCCCCTTAAAGTGAAACGCCCACTATACGCAACATAGGCTACCTTTTATCTAACTATCCTATATTGTCAATAACCATCAGATCAGTGTATCTGTGTTGTCAGAAGGGATAGAATCATCACAGATGGTTGTGTCATTTTTTTTATCTCTGTGTGGATGACGTTTTGGTTAAGGACAGGATTAGGCCTACCTTCAATTTAATCGTCCTTATAGGAAGAGCTTCAATAGTCGATCCGGCATCAGACTCCATCAGTGAGCTTGCATTTGTATCCACTCAACATAGCCGACCGTCCTTGTGTTCATCGGCATGTGGAGACCTGATGGTCTCGCGCTTCTGTGCGATAATGCTGGCAAATCATGTTTTTTTATGCATTTAACCATTTTCATGGAACTAACCACCATTAAAATATTGAACTATTTCCTCACAGACAGTTCGATAAACATTTTCAAGCCATCTTGAGACTCACCATTTTAGATCTGTTAGATTGCCAAAAGAATCGCCCTTGTGACTCTTTTAAAGGCGATTTTAAAATATACGAACATACATACAAATAACATGAGCTGCAATTAATCAAGGACAATAGACGTGGAAAATATAGATACTCACTTGGAATTGATTTCAGGTATCCAACGCAGAACTTGCAACATGTTATCCACGTATCTGAGTCGTAGCATTGGTGAGGAGACAGTGACGTACAAAAGTTCGCATTATTCTTGCAAGCAACTACAAAATTTGCATTTTTAACAAGTGGTCATTTAGAAGACATTTAAAGACTTTATAAGAAACTTTGTGGTACTGATACTTATTGTATTGCTGTAACGAATTCTTACAGGCGCTAAGTAAATTGATTTCACTGAGATCACTTATAGTTAATTTTAATCGCTAGAGGCCACTGCGATAATGCCGTGCAGTGTATGCCAGCTATGAGTTCTGCGGTAGGCGGGTCAACCAATGGGAAGGCTTCCCTCCTTTTTCGCTCGTTCGTGCTTGGCTAGAGGATAGCGCGGGCGAACGTTGGCGCCTTTTTCTTGGTCTGTAGTCAGGTGCAGCCTAGACGTGGAAGAGGTTGGACGGAGTTCGTGACCGTGGAGATAAATTTGGCGCGAATTTGTCTTAACTGCGTAGAAAGTGATTTCGAGGTTAAAACGTCGAAAATTATCGAAAGCAGAGGATAAAATTCGATCGTAACTACATCTTTGAAGATCGGGCGTAGAATTATTCGCCGGGTGTTCGATATTTCTTCAAATTCTAGATTTTTGGCAAAAATTACACGGAGGCTGTGATCTCAATGGAATTGGTGCAATGGAGCTCCACTGATGATTGATAACTCTGACGTGGAGTGATATTTGCTGGATTTGGCTGAAATTATCAATATTGAAATTGGGAGGAATATTTCTTGAAAATTCAGGGAGTAGAATCCTTTTCTTATAATTTGCCTAACGAAATCTCCAGCGATAGTATACATAGATATGATCGTATGATTAAGTGCATATAAGTTTCTCGAAGCGATAAGTCGATAAGTTAGACCACGTGCGCTATATCAATGTACAATTGTACATGTCAACTTAGTTAATGAACACATTGCGATAGTATAAGGTTACCTATATCTTTGTACAAGTATAAGTCGATAATTTGATTTCTGTTTCATTAAATAATTACAATGGAAGAAGAGATTTTATCTGAACACGAAACCAGTCGATTAGGCGACATACTGGAAAAGGTTGTAGAGCGCCAGACAAATTAAGAATCGATATTAAGTGCATTTGTAGAGCGCCAGTCGAGTCAGGAAACGTTCTTAAGTGCGTTGGCTGAATCTCAACAAACCTTCGTAGAAACTCGGCGAGAGTTTATGGAGCGCCTGTTTTCAGATAGGATCCCTGAGAGAAGAGAGCAGAAGGAAATAAAGTCTGTTGTGAGAGCGCCGAACCCTAGTGAGGGCTTGACACTAAGCCCTGCTGCGCCAACAACGGAAGCTGCGGACAAGCCACTCGTCATCCATGGTAGAATGCCTCAGGGACCTAGTATAATGCAACCGGAAGTGAAGCCTCGCTCTCGTCCTAGTAAGAAAAGGCGACAGCGGTTGCAGGAGATAGAAAGAAGAGAACAGGCCCACAGAGCCAGCAAGCTGGGTTCAAATCCAGGGCTTGTATACTCGTCAGATGTTCTCTCACAATAGCGCGAGCAGTCGCTAGAGGGCGACGCGCACGCTACATTGCGATGCATTGTAAAACAGTAAAACAACAGAATCGTGTTAGACATGACCCTTCCGGTTTTGACACTTTTATGTTATTGTTTAGCATAGAAGCTTCTATTGCAATACATTGCACCTAGCATTATCCATTTAGATTGTTGAAATAGGCTTACAAAGCGTTTGACTATACCAAAGAAGCAACTCTGAGGATTTAGGGGCCATCCATATATTACGTACGCAAAAATTCGGGAAAATTGGACCCCCTCCCCTGTCCGCAACCGTACTTTCTTCCCCACCTCCCCCTGCGTACGTACGCATGACGCACCCCCCCCCCGAGAAGACCAGCCGCAGAAAGTGTCTCTCTGCACTTTAGGCCAGATTGAAGGATGAGTGAGGGCCAATATACACAAATTATAGGTGTCTCGTTCACAGTACAGAATAACCACATGGCTTTTATATAATGTAATAAAATGCCATTGGACGACTATAGGACAATACAGAGTTATAAATAGGCTAATGTGGACGTCATAATTAGAAATTTATTTTGCGGACGTACACATTTCGCCCACCCCCCTCCCCCCGTCCGCACCCGTACGCAAAATCGCCAAAATCCGACCCCTTCCCCCCTCTTTGCGTACGTAATATGTGGATGGCCCCTTACGTTAATAACCGCGATCACAAAACCGCCATCCTCAAAATAGCGATCACAAAATAGCGACGCACAAAAGTGCGACTGCGGCAAAACAGCGAGGCTCAAAACAGCGTATATGCCAACTACGATGACCAATAAACATAAACATAACCAGCTTATTTTAATAAACCGTTTGAAATTTCAGGAGTTCAATCAACACACGACTCAACACACAAATCAGGACCAATTAACGTACAATTAAATAAACATACACATCAATCACTTATAAAGAATATAAGATTGCAAATTATTTATAATTAACAATCTACGTGGAATCGGACATAATTTGAGTCTCCAGTTTTAACATTAAATTGAAAAGTATACTGCGTTAGACATTTTAAAGACAGGTTTCACATTAAACTTGTAACATTAAATTAGATTAGTCTTGTTTACTACGTATATGTATATTTCGTTAAAAGGCGATTAAACGCTATTTTGTGAGATTTTAACTTTAATTAGAGTCTACGAGTACAATGAAAATAAATCTATCAAATCGCTGTTTTGGTTATCGCTATTTTGAGCACTCGCGGTTTTTAAAATCGTTTTGTGACCGCTATTTGACGATCGCGGTTTTCTGATCGCGGTTATTAACGTATACCAATCTGAGGCATTCTTACGAGGAGGTAATTGAACAAGTTGTTGATAAACCTTGAATATGTTTTTGATAGGTGATATATTTTTGTTTCTAGAGCATATAATTATATGACCCACAGATATGGGTTAAACACCGTGTTGCGATCAGAGTTGAGTACCCAGAAGTATTTCTTAGAACTGCTTGTAGTCTATCGCCTGGCGGATGAAGTCTGAATAGGTTGTGAAAATGCATATAAACCTACATTTTCTTTTAAATTATTTAAAACTATAGCTGGATTCGATGACATAGAGCTCATATTATGACAATTTTTAAATCTATTTGTCATAAATTCGCCTGTATGTATTGTGAAGATATAGATCTATGCAAAAGGAAGCAACAAGGGGATCGGTTACGAGCGGGCGAGTAATAAAGTATAGGATTAGGCTACGAGTAACATTTGCCTAGAGCAGAGTCGTGAAAGTTTACCTGGTTACTGAATTTATCAACCACCTTGGTATATATAAGGGGGTCTATGCATAACAGGGTAACAATGATGCCCGTAGCTTTTGCATTCATTATTATTATTCTTAGATAGTGGCACATTTATTAAGATCCACTATGCAACGACTAAGCATCAATCGATGGCGGTCAGCAATTGTGAGTGAAAGACTTACTCAAGTCTCTGAACAATAACAGTGTAAGAAACGTACTCATGCAGGGAGTACGGCTGTAGCGTCGCGCAGAGCACAGAAGGATACAAGCAGAGGTAGCTATAGACAGAGACAAACTGACATAGAGAGACAGACATATATCTGTCTCTTTGTGTCAGTCTGCCTCAGACAGCCATAGATATAGACAGCTTTGTCGTTTTGTATCCCTGCGTGCATGGATTACGTTGTGTTCTTCTTAAACCGTTTCTCTTTTTGGTGGACTGTGTTGGGTTTCTCTTCGTGAGGTTTACGCTGGTTTTTGTCGCCACTTGAAGCCCAAGTCTTCTTCTTCGCATAATGTGAGTCATACTACGCATGTAAATAGCTTCGCAATGCAGCTTTAATCTAAAGATGGTGCAATTTACTCAGTGCCGTCTTAACAGCATTGTAGGCCCTGGGCAAAGCAATGCACTGGGGCATCTGCCCACCCACGGGGATAAACATTTTAAACGGTCAATAAAATTAAACCTATAGATCTATTGGTAGCCTACTCTCAACATTCACTTTGTAACAAAATGAATGCTTACACACCAATTGTTGTTTTTTTTAATTGGGGGGCCCCTAGAATCGTGGGGCCCCTGACGACTGCCCAGCTTGCCCATGCCTTAAGACGGCACTGAATTTACTGAACAATCATTACAGACATCCTGACCCGATTAGACTATTGCAACTTTATCCTCGTAGGCCTGCCGAAATTTCGGATACGACAACTTCATTCCGTCGTCAACTGCGCTGCCCAAATTGCTACCAACCTGCAAAAATGTTTCGCATATTTCGAGCTATATATTGCACTGTTCAAAATCGTCCTCACGGGAAGAGCTTCAATAGTCGATGCAGCACCAGACTACCAGAGGCGCGTTTATAGAAAACGGGTCCCTATAGGCGCAAACATTTTGGGGGCCCTTTTGAACTCGTATTAGCCCAAATGATAAAAACAATTATAAATTACATTTTATGTGAAGTGCTAAACTGTAAAAAATAGAAAATAGGTTATATTTAAAATAACTCAAAATTCAAAATGTTCTTTATATTTTCATTCGTTTGGGGCCCTCCGAGATTCTGGGGGCAGAGGCGCGTGCCTAGTGCACCTACGCTTAAACTCGCCTCTGCAGACTATATCCGAGAGCTCTGCATTTGTATCCAGTCAACATAGTCGATGATCGTTGTGTTCAGCTACCTGTGGAGATGGTCTCTCGCTTCCCTGCGACAATCCTGGATCTTTGTGTTTTTTATGCTTTAACCAATAACCATATCCATGCAACTAACCACAATTAAACTTACGAACTATTTCCTAACAGACAGCTCGATAAACGTTTTCAAACCAACTTAAGACTCACCATTTACGATGTGTAAAATTGCCACATTAATCGCCCTTGTGGGGCTTTTCAAAGGCGCTTTACAAGTATTTAGATACATGCATTCATACAAATAGCATGAGCTGCAATAAATCAAGGACAACAGACGTGAAAAATACAGAAACTCACCAACATTTGGTTTCAGGTTTTCCTTGCAGAACTTGCAACATGTTCTATTTGTATTTGGGTCGTCACATTGGCTAGGAAACATTGACGTACAAAAGTCCGCATTGTTCGTGCACTCAACTACAAAATTAGCAGTATTTTAACAACTGTTTATTTAGAAGACATTTAAAGGATTATAAAAAACCTATGTGGTACTGGTACTTATTGTATTGCAACGCACTGTAAACCACTAAAACAACAGAATCGTGTTAGACATGATCCTTCTGGTTTTACCACTGGTAAGTTATTGTTTAGCATTGAAGTTTTATTGCAATACATTGCACCAAGCATTATCCATTTAGATTGTTGATTTGGCTTGTAAGCCATTCTTATAAGCAGGTAATTGGACTAAGTTGTGGATAAACCTTGAATAAGTTTTTGACAGGTGATGTATTTTGTTTCTAGAGCATATGGTTCTAGGACAATAACCCCCCGGACAATAACCCCCCGGACAATAACCCCCGGACAATAACCCCCCGGACAATAACCCCCATGCAATTAACCCCCTGTACTGATATATTAATTAGTTTAATTTATATTTTAATTGTTTATCCCGCCTCTAGTTTAATTTATATTTTAATCGTTGATCCCGCTTCCAATTTTATTTATATTTTAATCATTGACCCCGCTTCTAGTTTAATTTATATTTTAATCGTTCATCCCGCTTCTAGTTTTAGTTATATTTTAATCTGTCATCCAGGTTTTCTGTTAGTTATATTTTAATCGTTGATTCCGCTTCTAGTTTAATTTATATTGTAATCGATCCCGCTTCCATTTTAGTTATATTTTAATCATTGATCCCGCTTCTAGGTTATTTTATATTTTAATCGTTCATCCCGCTTCTAGTTTTAGTTATATTTTAGTCTTTCATCCAGGTTTTACTGTTAGTTATATTTTAATCGGTGACCAAAACTAAGTTTATCTTTTCCTTTTTAACAGATTTTATAAATAAACTCCATCATGGATAGAAATAGATCAAATTTTGAAACTTTGTATTTTCCATAAACCATTTCTATTATATAGTAGTTGACCTCTTTCATGTTGTGTGGTAATTCTGTCATGTCTACTGTGTGGCCAATTGTCTAATAATTGTCTAATAATTAGTTTTTGCTGTATGGTAAAAGTCTTTATGTGTAGGCCTACTCTGTGCCCAATTTACTCTTTACTGTATGTTCTGTATCAGTATAGGGGGTTATTGTCCGGGGGTTATTGTCCGGGGGGTTCTTTGCATGGGGGGTTATTGTCCGGGGGTTATTGTCAGGGGGTTATTGTCAGAGGGGTTATTGTCCTGTTATCTTAACTTTTAAACCATTGCACGTATAATTGCACAATAACATTGTATTGTTTATATAAAAATTATATAAAATATTTCAATTGAAAGAAACCGATTGATTGATATTGATTGGCATTCATTGCTGAGCTATTGCTTCCTATTGATAACACTGACGATGGGGCTGTTGATTAAAAGTAGAGGATGTAATATCCAACACCAAGATTAGGCGCTACAGGTCATATAGCGCAATCTCTCATTCATCACCGCAAAGACCCTCATTCATTCATGTTCATCATAGCGCGGCTTGATTACTGCAATTCTATACATTACGGTTGCGATATGTCTGTAACTTTGCTGCTTGAGTCGGAGCAAACAAACCAAATATTTAGAGGTATATTTTCGATTCTGGCCTCCTCTTACGGAGTGCATTGCATTCAACACCAGTAGGATCACATGTGCCTCAGGACGCTTGGTGTTCCAGTCTCGAGTCAGCTCAGAATCCTTAAGTCATTAATAGTCTCAGAGGAGACTCAAATCCCCACAGTCCGCATTACAAATAGATAAAAGATGAGACTTTCGTGGCACACAAATAGATACAAATACATAAGTCCATGACAAAGATAATTAGTAGCCAATCATTTTATTTTTATTTTTGAATGCATGCTTGCACTTAAATTAAGTAGGGGAGACTGGGGCAAGAGAGGCACTTTTTTGTAACACATGTTATATTTTCCAAAATATACAACATTGTGCCACAGTTTTTGTATAGGTATGTTGGCAACTCATAAGACTAATATATAAACGTTAGAAATTGACTATATATAGTAACATATTTTGCAAAATGCGTAAAAACGCAAACTGAAAATGATCCACTCTTACCCCACCACTTTGGGCAAAAGTGGCATATACTGCCACTCATGCCCAAAAGGTGGGGCAAGTTTGACATGGAGGCAATGACATTGGTAGCTAGGCTATCTGACTTATTTATCTCACAATTAACAACAGTAACACCAAAGTGAATTCAAACTGTCAGTCGTATTTGTAATCTTAAGTAAGAAACATTTATAGTTAACGACAGTAATCGCAATTAAATTGCTTGTCGCTGGGCTCAATAGGAGCACAGCTTTCATGACACCAGTACTTGCATGTTAAGCACTGAATCCACGTTTCTTCGGGTGGATCGCTATAGAGCTCTCTGCAATAAATACAATGGAAGCTCATGTCACTCTCCGATCTGGATTTCTTCATGGCACTCTTCTGCTGCTGGTCCTGCTTCTGGCTCTTTTGCTTCTGGTTCTTCTGTTTCTGGTTCTTAGGCTTTTGATTCTTCTGCTTCTGATTCTTCTGCTTCTGGTTCGTCTGTTTCTGGTTCTTAATCTTCTGGCTCTTTTCCTTTTCTGCAGCCATGTTAAGGACAGCCAGTCTTCTTTGCGCGTGCCTTTCTAAAAGTCTTTATAACTTTGTTACTATCATTCTCTTGGTATATTAAGTTTCTTCCTGGGCGGTTTTCTAACATGTTGCTTCTTATCCTCTAGCATTATTTTGTAAGGCGGACTCGTTAGGACACACGAGCTTTCCGCTTTTCGTTTGCCGCCTGCTTAACAATATGTGTGCGGATAAGGACTGATGTCCAACACTGACACTTTAGCAGTTGAGGACGGCGTTTCATCGTGTTTGTGCAGTTCAACATTGTTAGCAGGATGGGAGGACAAAACGAGACTTGTTTGGAGATAAGGCTGATTCGTTTCCTCATCATCGACATGCTCTGCAATAAAGTTATATAATTTATTGTAAATTATTTATTTTTATTTTATATATGTGACTAGTAACAGCATCAATAACATGGCAGAAAAATTAAAGGCACTGCGGTAAGTATAATTTATGTTAGTTAATTGTGTGAATAATGTTAATTAGTGAGCCGATTGTGCTAGTTCTGTAACGATGATTGGCTGGTTCGGCTTAGCTTCATGGGCACGACCTGCAATTCATGTCATTCATTTTTATTTCATATGACACAAACACATTGTAGCAATTTGCAAACAGGATCAAGAATAAATTATACTCTGATTAGAGTCGCCATACTGGTACGCCGAGGAATGCATATACAAGTAATTATAATTATGATAAAAATCAAAACGTGAGTATGGAGTTACCATGCAGCAGGTTCAGAGAAGCAACCGAGTTCTGCATTTGTGAGAGCCTGGTTCTGTTGGTGTCTGCTGGAATTTTCGTATGAACACGTGAGTTCTACGTCGATTGGTGACTGATACCCTTCTGGCATATTGATAGGTTCGGATGAGCAGATAAGTTCTACATCGATTGCTGGCTGGTTTGGTTCAGCATCATTTGCAAGTTCTGGTGATTTTCGCAGATTTCGGTTATGCCATGATGGAACCCCAACTGACCCCTGAGGTGCACCTCGCATCAACCTGTCGTTCATATTTTCTCGCCGAAAGAGGATCATCGGTGGCACATAAATACCTGATGGACTCATTGCACATACAACCGTATTTGTCACTCCTTTTTCTTGACTTTGCCAACCTGCTTGCAACCAGTCAGCAATTATTTTTCCAGGCTTTTGTACCGTTGTAATACCGCTTTCGTCTACATGTATATTAAATATCTGGTGCGGATCGTGTCCTATCAGTTCCTCATTTAAAATTGAGAAAATCGTCCCAACATGTACTCGGTTTAAGCCGACTGCACGAGCTATGCTGGTTGCCTCGGGGGTCCTTAGGGTTAGTTCTTTGCGCCGTTTTATATAATCATAAGCCCAATCTTATGACGGTAAACCCTGAATAAAGTTTAAAATATTCTAAATTGTATAATTAAGGATGAGCAAAATAAATGTAAGAAAATTATAATGGAAAATATCAAAGTACCACTCTTGCCCCATGTTTTGGGGCAAAAGTGGCATGTCGTGGGGCAAAAACGGCAGACAGTATGCCTCTTTTGCCCCAAAGCTATGCCTCGTCTGGGCGATTCTTTTCGTTATGAAGGGATTAAGATGCGATGCGCGACAATGTTTTCGTTAAACAAACGCATTTTAAACTTTACAAATAACACATTATGAACTGTGCCTTACCTTCTTTTACAGAGCACGGGCTGATCAAAAATCGCCTGCAAAAAACTCAAATTTGATGAAAATCTTAAAAATTAAAACAAAAATAGTTGCGTCTGCACTAATGCAGAATATAGTTTTTCGTTGTGCATCGCGTCACACACGCTCATTAAAATGCAAGGTAAAGGTTCTATAGTGGTGGCCGTTTTCTTGCCAGTAGGGAGTGCCACTCTTACCTACCATGCCACGCTTGCCCCGGTCTCCCCTAAGTTGTTATACTTGGAAATTATTTACCTCCAGACATTGTTTGTCCTCTTGCTACCTGACACATGTATGCATGGAGTAGAAGAACCAACGCTGCCTTTGTCAGAAACATGACACTGTAAACGATTGACACAGAGAATTCACAATAGTTTTGAAAGGAATTCTTGAACTGCGAATGACCCGGATCGTTTTTAAAGCTGATTTATAAGCTTACTATCGTTTAGTGAAATGCTGCTCAAAGGCTAGCACGGTATGCATTACTAAGATAATCTCATCCTCACGATAACTACAACATGGCCTAAGTTTAGAAAACGGTTCTTTTATTCTCGCAATTCCAAAATTCCTCATCTGATCGCATTTAGAGGTGATAGAAGTTGTTAGTGTACAAAGATTTCCGTTAGTACTGTACCTTCAGAAGATGTCGAGTTACTAGTCGTTCCCACATAGGCACCCAACAGATACACAATTTTGGTTTAATAGTCAGGTATATAGTTTTCCTCCTAGGCACCCAACAGATACACAATTTTGGTTTAATAGTCAGGTATTTGGTTATATTAATGTTCATAAGGTTGCATTCTTCTTACTTCCGCCGTGCAGTCAGCGGTCGTCCGATTTGCGGAACATGCCTCGAAATGCTATGGCATTTTAGCGCTGGATACAGATGGACAGGCAATGGAAAAGAAAACTGACCTCAAGCGACTCTCCAGAAATGGTCGTCATGGGTGAAATCGACCCCGGCAGAATTAATTGGGCCGAGTGTTTCGAAGGCCATGGGTAAAAAGATGTGAAGATGTCAACCCCGAGTATTTCTCTTGTTTTACGTCTGGCATTCTGTTCTGCCGCTTCCTCAGCTGCATTTACTGTGTAAGCAATATGTAGTACGCCGCTCAGGTATGAACAACTATGGCGTCCCTGGCCAGATACTTACTTGCCACCAAGGGAACCATCGTAGCTCCGTCTGGTCTTTTTTCATCTGAGCGAAAGAAACCAGTTGGCTCCTTATTTCTTTGAACATCTGGTTTCTGAAGTGCCCACGAGACTATATTACTGATGGCATGATTGCAAAGGGATGGCGCCGAAGCCAGTTTGCACAAGGGGGCCAATCAAATTCCGCAGCTACATTGTTGAGGGCTTCAGAGAGCTAGGTCCAATCGAGGGCCAACTGCCACTGGCGCTGCCTAACTGCTCTAGCATAGGCCGCATGATAAAACTGGCATAAGCTGTCAGCCAGTCGCCTGAATGAATGAAACTGACTGCCGACAAACGTGCACGATCAGTGGGGTTTTCTGTATTTTTCCCAGCGACGACCTATCAGCTTCAATAATGGACCTGTACCAAGTCGCCCGTTTTGTTAGCTTTGAGTCATCACAAGATGGAAGCATCTCACTACGGGCCATCAACAAATCGCCCAGATTTGTGTCAGCAACTGCAACACTATGACTGAGAATAGCGGACTGGAGTTCAAGGGTTATATCAGCTGAAGCCAAATAGAAGAAGCCAGCGACCCAATCCTTCTCATGCCAAGACCGCCATATCTGATGGGTAGTGTGGCCTGAAACCACTAGGTGTTGTCAAGTTTGATATTGACGATGGTTCAGTGGCTCCTTGCATGGTGTTGCCAAGGCGTTCCAAAGTTGGGTGACCAAAACACGCCGAGTACCAAAGGACGATCTCACTAGAATTAAGGCGCCTTGAGAGGGCAGACGGTAGAGGTTCTTATTAACATAACTCAAAAGCCCGCAGTGATGTGCCTGTCCTTTGAAAAGTGGTGCCCCGAGTAAAGTCAGTGAAATGCAATCAAAGCACTGGAAATAAGACCGGAAAATTGCTAGGAAACGAGAGAGCATTGTCTGTAAGATCATAATGCTACTTTAAAATAAATACAAAATTGAAGCATTTGCTTAATAATTACACGATCGCTAGGAAATGATGTGTTGTATGAGGTAAATTTTCAACTTAAAAATAACTTTTTATATAAAAACTTCATTCTATAAATACTGATAAATGCGACGCACAGTTATAATTGGTATAATATAGGCCTATAATTGTAACTGGTATATTATAATTGGTATAATATAGGCCTGTAGTTGTAATTGGTATAATTATTATAATTGATATATTATAACTATAATCGATTTTCCTTGTATTATAGCTAAAGTAACATAGAAAATTGGGCTTTACGAAACAAATTAGTTAGAAATTTATTTTAAATGCGAACTATTTGCTTGAAGCATTAAAAAATTACTAAATACCGATTTTGACTTTTATTTGCTGGGCTCTGTGCATGTGCTTTAGCCTGCCCCGGAAAACATTTAGAATATCCGAGCAATATTTGCTTACTGGTAATATAAACTGTTTGTTCAGAATGAACTTCGTCACCATTAAGTCTAGCGCTGTAGCGCAGGCAACGCTTTTGTGAGCCACTCAAACATTTTATCGGCTTTATAAACATTTACTGTCTAGATTACTAATTGACTAACCGCGATGATGATGATTCCTCCGAGTGATGGCAGTATTTAAATGTTTCTCTAGTTTCTAACCGACTCCTGTGTTTTCGTTTCTTGAATGGACTCGCTTAACATTTGCTTGTGCATTAGGTTTATATAGCAAAAAGCTATTTCACAAGTATTAGATGCAGGCTGCAAAAATTAAGATAGGCACCCTTGATAAATGCTTTATGTCGATGTCATACTGTGAACGTGAGAGATGCTCATTTATAACTATAAATCTCAAAGATTAAAAACCTGTATTATTGCGAATTTTCCCGCATACGACAGATGGTCGTGTTATCTTCTAAACTCCGCTGCATTAATTTCACAGGTGCTGTTCTAATTTAATTGTAAAACTCTATCGATCTCCGAGTTATAAGAATCCACATACGTTCGTTACAATGGAAGACTTCTAACTGTTTGACCCTTCTTCTGACTATCTTAATTTGATTATTCCACATGTTTACTGCTTTGAAAAATGGCCATTGCTTCTCATTTTGTTCTTTTTCATAAACGCATCTCACCAAACACGATCTGTTCTAACTGAACTGTGGACAAGCACATTTTTCTAAAATCTGAATAGATTTTCGTTGGCAAGCCCATGCTTCGATTTAACTATGAAGCTTATGAAGCTCGACGTCGACGTAGCCAACTTGCCAACTGAAAAATAACGCTGCCAAGTCCTCTTAGTTTTTTATACTTAAAGGTGCATATTGCTAAGAACAGATTTACATAGCAAATCCCACAATCCGGCATGAGGCACTCCTCTTCCTAACATGCACTTTTCATCTCCTGTTTGCCCCACCCACTCTTGATTCCTATTCTTCCGCAACTTTGGATGAAATTTGGTCAGGGATTTTTCTTCTTCTAGCAAACCGTGCCTTCTATAGGTCTATGACAGGCAGTAGCCCAACACCCTCTTCCAAAAGCTGTTTTCATGTGCTTATATAACACCATATTGGCATTAAACAGTCGATTTGATGAGTAATCTTTCTCATCACGTCAAACTACCAACCAATCTCATTACATGAATTTTATATCTAAAATTATTAAACTTGTTGCTAAAAGTCGACCGAAAGTATACCTGTCTTAAAGTCCCCGTCTCTTTAAGTTTTCAGTTAGAGTATAGCACATTCCATTCCACGGACCACAGTGACATTATAAGCTCTATGAACAATGGTAAATAAACGCACTTGCTCTTCATGACCTATCTGCCGCCATCGACAACGCCGACGTTGCTATATTACATTATCGCCTTGAGCACTAGTTTTGTGTAACAGGTCTGGCCATAAACTGGTTGCAGTCATATCTTACTTTCCGTACTGGCATTTCACAAGTAACTTGATCTATCTTCAAAGAGCCCAAACTACTTTGGCCAGAGCTGCCATCAAATCTCCCAAGTTATGAACATATATCACGAAACCTAAAATCGTGGCATTGGCTGTCCAGAGAAAAGTAAATAGTTTTCAAGACCTGATGAATTGTACACCAGAGTCAACCTTCCAGTCGCTTTTTCATGGACCTTTACTCTTAGACTCGATCTCTGGTATCGAAATACATGCACGATGGCTAACAGTATTGTTAATTTATCAGAAAAGACCACATTTATTTACGTCCATAGATAATAATGAATGTGCTCTTTAACTCGACAGTTAATGGTTTTTATGATCATTGTAAGTGCATTTGTGACTTATGTTTTAAAACATTAAATTTAAGAACGTATTTGAGCAATTCAAGCGTTGTTAATATACATTTTTTTAAATGTTCACCTAGTTCTAGCTCGTATTGTAAGCTCAAGCAACTTCTCGTGTTACAGTACCACTGTTTCTTTTTTATTCCAGAATTAGACAATAAAACATGCATCAGAACGATAATGTTTCATGTAAATATTAGCAATAAATATATCCTCTATTGGGCCTAACTATATCAATGATTAAGCCTATGCAACTCTTGCACAAGTAAAATTTAAAATCTTTTACTTGGCAGTTGTTAAATTATGCCTCCCAAGCACTGCTTTGCATGAGGTTGCAAGGGCAACAACTGTGGCCCATCTAATGTATGCCTCTCCAGCATGGTGGGGGTACACGAAAGCAGATGACCGGGGCAAAATTGAAGCACTCCTGGGTCGTATGAAACGGCGAGGCTTTTTACCACCCAATGCCCCGAGTTCCTAGGCCCTAGCTGAGTCACAGGATGAGCGCCTCTTACGGGCTGTTTGTGTGGATCAACAACATGTATTACGTGCCCTATTCCCTGCGCCGCGCTTGAATAGTTATGATCTTAGGCCCCGACCTCATGAGTTCATGCTCCCAGCTAAAGATGATCGTAATTTTATTTCTAGAGCATTATATAAAAATGTATCTTAATTGCTAACCTTTTATGTAGGGAAGAATTCAATAGCCTAAAGAGTTAGCCAAGATCATCTGGCACTCCTTACCGTATTCGCTAGAGCTGGCTTAAATTTGTTCGAGACATTATGTGTTGTAGTTGCGTCTGTGACAACTGTAAGGTGAATAAACGAATATTGATTGATTGATTGATATACAGAATTAATAAACCACAATAAATTCAAAATACAAAACTCTAGATAGCAAAATCAACTTCAAGTAATTCAAGCAAGGCAACATCAGGCAAATAATTGACAATATATAATGCATCAAAGTAAAGCGTGCTGTATTCGCTCAAGGCTTAATATGCCCAGCATGATATATATATATATATATATATATATATATATATATATATATATATATATATATATATATATATATATATATATATATATATATCGTGGCAAGGCAAAGTATGTCACATCTGGTCTGAATATATTTTGATCTTCACCATGCAATCAGCAATCAGTATCAAACAATCAATCAATCAATCAATGAAACAGAATTTATAAGTAAAATACTAAGTATAATTTACAAGTATAATAAGCTTTCGATGCACACGACGATACATCTTGGTGACAGGAATTGAAGCGAATTCTCGTTTAACTTTATGACAACTGAAGATTCATGATTGTGTTGTTTGCTATTTCGTATGTAGGGGAGACTGGGGATGAAAGTAACGAATTTCGAATTTCACAAGTTTT
>OY744602.1:78763256-78800756 GCA_963556255.1 Allolobophora icterica | reverse complement strand
ACCTAAGTATTGTAGCGAAAATCAGTTGGGACTTCCCCTTTTCGCTAGTGCACTGTTTGAACTTATACGCAGCAATTGAACTTGATGAACTGCGCACGTATATATATATATATATGTATATATATATATATATATATATATATATATATATATATATATATATATATATATAACAAGCAATCGTGCATAAATATATTTGCGTTATGGCCCGCGGCGTAAGCGCGCGCGGCGCAGCAGTACAGGACATGTACTGGGGTACCGCACAGGTACCGGGGTGCCGGACATGTACTGGGTACCGCCGAGGTACGGGGGTACTGCCGAGGTACTTGGGTACCGCTGGGGCACTGGGGGTACCTGGGCAGCCTATATAAAGGGCGTGAATCGGCATTCAGAGACAGTAGTAATTTGGTTCGGTTAGAGAAGTTCGTCAAAGAGCTCTTGTTGGTTTAGTTTTGGTGCAGCTACGTTTAGTTCGTCAGTCTGAAGAGTCATACAGAATAGAAGACAGTTTGCGAAGAGATCTTTTGGTCAGTATTTCAGTTAAGTAAAACTTGATGTTAAGCGTAAGTTTTAAGGGTAATGCATCGTTGAATCGATGTGAGTAAAATCATCGTAACGATTGTTTAATTGCGAATTGATCGATATAATTGACTGTTTCTGTTGGAAAATCTCGGCAATTGAGAGGAAATTATGTGTCCGTTACTTCTGTTAACTTGAAGAAGAAATAAGAAGAGTTTTCCGTTGGATTGAGTTGTCTTTGCCTTCATTAAAAACTGTCAGAGTCGATCACGTCCCATAAGTCCCTCGAATACAACGAGGGCCTTGACCTTTACAATAATCGGAAACGGAGATCCTGACTGGTAAAGATTGTAATCGCGGACATACACGAGAGCGGCAGTCAAGGAGAGGAAGAAAGAGAGAATTACGCTTTTCCGTACCACTCCGTTACGTAGTCCGTTACCACTCCGTGACATTGGTACAAGAAAAGAAGAATACCGCAACCAAACGCTTTTTCCGTTACAGTATGCATTCGTATAAGATGTAGGCCTATTGATTACTAGGACTGTACCGAATAGGTGATTATCACTATTCGGCCGAATACGAATAATTGGACCAACTATTCGGCCGAATATCAATCAGAATTGTGTACAAAATAGGTCTACCGACAACATTCAAAATTTCAAATGTAAGCAAAAGTTTTAGTTCAGTAAATTTAATACATAAAGTAAAAGTAAACAGTTAACTACATGCAATTTTTGCATCCTTTTGGCAGTCTGTGTAAACTAGAAATGGAACTAATTTAACTAAACTTAGAAATTGTCACTTACTTAACGTTCACTCCACTCTCTATAGCAGTCGCATATGCAGAAACAGATGTCACGTGACCACTACTCGTATTCGGTCCGACCGCTACTATTCGGCCGAATTCCGAATAGCTATTTGGCTCACTATTCGGCCCCGAAGCGAATACGAAGCGAATATTCGGTGATCATAATCTTGCGTGTTCCAGCTTCCTATACGTCTCATTATACGTGTGTGTATGTCTGTTCCAGCTCTTTGTGCGTCTATTTTTTTATGTGTGCCAGCTTTCTGTACGCTTTTTTGTACGTGTGCGTATGTGTTTTCCAGCTTTCTGTACGTCTCCTTGAACGTGTACGTATGTGCATTCCAGCTTTCTGTACGTCTCTTTGTACTTGTGCGTATGTATGTTTCAGCTCCTCCTGAATGGGTGGAGGAGGGGGAGGTTGAAAGGACCTATTGTTCTAGCTCCATTTGTCTTAGGGCTGTCTGGTGTGCAATTAAATTTCTTCATAAAGTCAAGACAAGAATTATAGGCCTAATATGATTAATGATCCGTTCAGATATATTACCACCATCAGGGCCGTAGCCAGGATTTTGTTTCGGGGGGTGTTTTCTGTTTCGGGGGTGTTTTCTCGTCCTTAAGCAAGCCGACAAGCTACCGAGATAACCGACCAAGGGCTTTGTAGTTAGTAAATGCATTATAACATTGTTACATTATTTAATTTCGGGGGTGTTTAAACACCAAAAACACCCCTCTAGCTACGGCCTTGACCACCATTATGCATTTGAGAAACTGAGAATTTTTTTATGTACGTGAAACTAAATAAAAAAATAACTATAAGCTTAATTTGCATAATTCGGTAACTTAAATATTGTCACTTTCACGTACTATTCACAGAGGGAGTAGTAGACTTACGTGTACGTCGAAAAACGATTTGTAGGCTATATGTTTTTGCATTATTATAATGTGTACAATCGAACAGCATGCAAATTCTAGTGCTTATTGTCGATATGGTTTAAAAGCAAAGCCGTTTAAGTACTTAGACAAATTGTTTCGCCGTTGTAGATGTTTATTCATCTATGCGTCGATTCCAACACGGAATTAATTTCTGCTTAGGTACCGGCTGCAGGTCCTGCAGCAGGTCGAATACGTTCGATAATTGTAGCAGTCACGCGTCAATATAGAAGAACACCGAGTTTCTTTGTCGTTGCAGGCTACAACTAAATCAATTCTCCTTCTGTAATTTCGTTTTTATCCAACAGAATAAAAACAAGCGTTAGAAAAAACACTTGGTTGAACGGATGCAGAGAAACTCAGGAGAGCGTTTTACATTATAATATCGGTAAGCATAGGTCCAAGTCTTAACGAAACAGGTCCGGACGTTGGATTCTTGTTACTTATAAGGCTTTGTATTTATTGTTTTGCTGCGTGCATAGATACAAACATGCATACATACATACATACATACATACCTACATACATACATACATACATACATACATACATACATACATACATACATACATACATACATACATACATACATGCATGCATACATACATACATACATACATATATGCATAAATTATACACAAATTTGCACAATCTTATGCCAATATACCCACATCTGGTGGCATGCATACTTACATAAATATATAGTTAGATACACACGTACATGCATGCATATTTGCATACCTACGACGTGTGTATCTGCACATCTCTCTCTCTCTCTTCCGTCAGGCGTGCGCCGACGATGAGGCCTCAAACCGCTCTGTCCCTGATTTTTTCAACAGCATCCCTCATCTCCATGTTCTGTGCTTTCAGGTCTTCTTCTAAAAGAAGACCTGAAAGTATCTGCACATGCATACGCGTAAATCATCTGAAAACGTTAACACCCTTCGGCTTCTTTGGATCATTGCGTAGTTCACTTGTTAACAAAGTGAAAGACTATTGCTTTAACGTGTGCAGAAATCAACATTTGTTAATTATTCTTTTAGTTACCTGGACGGGATTTCAAGTACGGTGCACAGCTCTTGCAACACCTCTCAGCGAGGTATGGTATCATGCATTCCGTCGCCCCGTTAACGTTTGTTAAGGCCTGACACAATGGAACTCTATCTCCGTACTCGCAACCTGTTCAGTATTGGAAATACCTTCTTACAGAAATATCGTCATGAACACATTGGCATCCAACCTGTTCATGACGATTCTTATGTTTAGTCTGACTACTTGGATTTCGATCAGACTTTACCCACAGATAGTGATTTTTGTCTAATATCGATGTTGAAACAACCTTGTGCACCGTGAGAACGGCGCTTTAAAGTCATTATGTCATACTAGAATATCAAGATGGTTACAAATCGTTATTTTGATAAAGGCGACTGGTACCCCGACTTCATACGTCAAGGATAAGAAACTGAAGTTGCTAATTCTTCAAATGTAATGATTCCTCATCTCCGATTGACTTAGAGAATTGATCTTCCAACTAGAAAACCTGAGAAATAGTGCAGTATAATTTATTATATGAACATTATTTTCAGAAGTATTTTAGTCTCCGTTGTTAAACTTACTCGTGCTCTTTCAAATTTATAGCAGAAATCTAAGGTTTAACCATTATCTACTGTATTGAAGTTTCGAGTTAGGCGTAGATCTCATTAGCTAGCTTCTTTGAGCATTTTAAAACTTGTAACTGCATATAATTAATGTGCAAGGCTGGACTTTGAATAATAACGGCATAGCTGGTTAGACAACGCCTATCATAAGAGAATGAGCTAAAGAAAAGGTTTAAAAATGAAATCCTCACCTAGCTCTACACTGAAAGCTAAGGAAAAGGTTTAAAAATGAAATCCTCACCTAACTCTACACTGAAATAAAGTGATTACATCGTCGATAGCTTATTTTAGAACAACCAAGTTACGGAAGTCTTGAGAGTTACCGGTATGTAATAAGCTAAGCTCTACCTGGATAGCTGTTGTTGTAGTACCTCTGACAAGTTCCGCAGCAGGTTATTCCATCTGAGTAGCACCTGTATCCGCTCTCTGTGCTGCACCATCCAGCTATGTCTCCGTATTCACATCCGACAGTTTTGTCCTTTACACGATTGCAATAATCGCAACAGGTATCAGCAAAAAGCGCATGATAACATTTCGACCGTCTGGCTTCAGACCGACAGTAATTTGGATCTTTATCGCCGTATGCACATCCTAAAAAGGGACAACCATGCGATTCAACTAACATCATTGCATCATCCAGAAGCTAACCACATCTTTACCCGTTTGTGCAAACTTGCCTCAGTTATTTACTCTGTGTTCGAACTTTTAAGGTAAAGCGCTGGATGAGCACAAAAGCTTTATTTTACTGGCAGTAGTTCTCACAGGAGTCAAAGTTGAAAATTTTAAATTCTTGTTGACATGCTGTCAATTCAATAACAGGAAAACGAAAAACTTGGCAACTTGTATGTCCCAAGGACAATTTGTGAATCTGTAATCACTTTCAGCGATTTAGCCTTGCTGGCTGAGGTGAAAACCTAACTGGCAGATGGCTGAAACATGAAATTTATTTTAAAATTAATATGTTTAATTAATGTAAGCACAGTACCCGATGACGGGAAACAACAAAATAGTGGAATGACTGAAACGCCCTTTGGCAATCTTGTTACACGTTGAACACGAACTTACCTATTCCAGTGTGTTTATGATTCACAATGTCTACTGCTGCTTGACTTCACTGTGCATATCTGAACTTGGGATAGGTTATACTTAAGTTCCTAGTATAGCACTGCATTGTATTATGCTGTATTGTATAAACCTGCTGGTTTGCTGTTGTCACGAATTTTGGCACACGTCTGGCAGCAAGCAGCGGCTACCCTATCGTAGCAATTTGCTGGATGCAGTCTCCCCATTTCGTCACAAGACACTAGAATGAAATTTCTCGAGCTACTAGAAGACACTATCACTTGACCTTTGACATCTCCGTCAAGGCAATCTGCAAGTAGAAACTACTACCTTAAATTCATACTTATTAAAGGAGATATATGATCAAGTTGTGAAAGTTAGAATTTTTGTAGAAAATGTTGACTTCGCTGATGATATAAGATTAAACTCAGCACAGCAAACAACACTGCTGAAAAGCCGAATTTCAAGAGAATTGAAATTTTGAAACTCAAAATCACTTTGCACTTTTTAATCACTTTCTGATTAAGCGCTATTGAACATCGGACATCATCACTAAAACCTGTACACATTTTTCAGATGTCAGAGTATTAACAAGACGCTGATATAATAATTTAACAATTGTAATTTAAAATATAGCATCGCACCCAGAGTAAAGCAACTGGAAGCGCTAGCTGCGCTGGCTCCTGTGATGTTAGATGTCATGAGGAATTTCCTCAGAGAGCAAAACAATGCGAAGAAAACTACGGGTAACCGGACTGGCCCAAGACCAACCAACGGAGAGCCAGAGAGAGAGTGTCAGTCTGTCTCTAACAGAAATAGATATGGATAGTTTTGTCCAGTGCTTTTATCCAGGAAAAAAGGTTCCGGAACGGAACAATAGGTTCCGGAACGAAACAATTATGGGCGGGCTAAAATCCCGAGAAAAACTGGATTGGTGGTTGGGATGGGTCTCAATAAACACTGAAAACAGTTCAAAACACTGAAATTAAATTAAAATAACAAATTTATTGTTTTTATTATTAAAATAAATAAATTATGTTTAGGAGCTGGAAAAAGGTGCCGGAACGCCGTTCCGGCGCGTTTCAGCTGAAAAAAAGCACTGGTTTTGTCGTTTTTTTATCACTTCGTGGATGACGTCGTGGCTCTTCTTAAACCGTTTCTCGTCATCGATTGATCGTGGATGTTGTGTTGTGTTCCTCTTCTTGACCTATGCGCTGGCTTTTGTCGCCACTTGGAGCCCAAGTCTTCTTCTTCGCATATGTGAGTCATACATCGCATGTAAATAGTTTCGCAAGGCAGTTTTAATCTATAGATGGTGGTGCTATGTACTAAACAATCATTACAGACATCCTGATGCGCTTATACTATTGCAACTTTACACTCGCAGGTCTGCGAAATTTCGGATACGAAAGCGTCGGTCCATCCTCAACTGCGGTGCCCGAAATGGTACTTATCTACTAAAAATTCTCGAATAATTTGAGCTAAATGCGAGACAGGCATTTAGGTAATCTTGTCCTTCCGGTTAAGGACAGGATTACCTTCAATTTAATCGCCCTCATATGAAGAGCTTTAATAGCAAGTCGATCCGGCATCAGACTACATCAGAGCGCTCGCATTTGTATCCAGTCAACATAGTCGACCGTTCTTGTGTTCAGCGGCATGTGGAGACCTGATGGTCTCGCGCTTCCGTGCGACAATGCTGGCACATTGTGGGTGTTTTATGCATTTAACCATTCTCGTGGAACAACCACCATTAAACTTACGAACTATTTCCTAACAGACAGCTCGATAAACATTTTCAAGCCATCTCAAGACTCACCATTTGGATCCGATAAACTGCTAAATTAACCGCCTTGTGAGGCTTTTAAAGGTGCTTTACACATTGTTGGATACACACATACATCCAAACAGCAAGAGCTGCAATTAATCAAGGATATTAGACGTGATAAATACAGATACTCACGTTTCAGGTTTTCCTTGCAGAACTTGCAACATGTTCTCTGCGTATTTGGGTCGTTACATTGGCTAGGAGCCAGTGACGTACAAGAGTCCGCATTGTTCTTGCACTCAACTACAAAATTAGAAGTATTTTAACAAATGGTCATTTAGAAAACATTTAAAGACCTGTAAAGAAACTAGGTGGTACTGGTACTAATTGTACTGAAATGCATGGTAGAACAACAGAATCGTGTTAGACATGATCTTTCTGGTTTTACCACTGGTAAGTTGTTGTTTAGCATAGAAGTTTCTATTGCAATACATTGCCCATAGCATTATTCATTTAGATTGTTGAAATAGGCTTACAAAGCGTTTGAGTACAGCAAAGAAGCATATCTGCGCCATTCTTATTAGCAGGTAACAGGTAATTTGACTAAGTTGTGGATAAACCTTGAATAGGTTTTTGATAGGTGATATATTTTGTTTCTAGAGCATATATAGGTTGACACGAAAGTTCGTTCACCGTTTTCAAAATGCGTTGTCTCAGTAACGGCTACATATTTCTTTATAATATTTTGTCAATACATGCATAAGTCAAACGAAAGATACTGGTAAGAATTTGATTATGATCCGGTACGTGGTTGCCATTATTTATAAGAAAATGTAAAGACCACCAGTTTTTGCGGAAAAAACTGCGTTCATCAAATTAACACAGTAAAGGAAATGTGTAGCCTCGTACACAATAAGACACTGTTGTTATCTAGGACATACAGACGCAGGCTATTAGCGTACAGTATCTCCTTTCTGCTTAATGACCACTGACTCTATCCGGCATAGACTGGATCAGCGTCTGAAGTGTCCTAACTGCTATCGATCTCCACGCTCGTTGGAGGCGACGTTTGAGCTGATCAACGTTTTTGGCTCAGGATCTTTATAAACGCTGAGAGATAAAATACTCCACAAGTTCTCAATAGAGAGAGGTCCGGAGAGTTGGGTGGCCAATCCTTCGGCTTTATGCGTGACGGGAGGTTGTCGTCTAGCCACTTCGTCGTCACAGCTGATGTATGACAGCGTGCACCATCCTGCTGAAATACTCCTAGATCATTGTCAAGAAATAACTCTCGTTGCATGACACTGCCGTTGTCATTTTCTCTCTCGAACGCTGGCTTCACAATCTGTTCGAGAATGTTGGTGATGTCATTAAGCAGAAAGGAGATACTGTACGCTAATAGCCTGCGTCTGTATGTCCTAGATAACAACAGTGTCTTATTGTGTACGAGGCTACACATTTCCTTTACTGTGTTAATTTGATGAACGCAGTTTTTTCCGCAAAAACTGGTGGTCTTTACATTTTCTTATAAATAATGGCAACCACGGACCAGATCATAATCAAATTCTTACCAGTGCCTTTTGTTTGACTTGTGTATATACTGACAAAATATTATAATGAAATATGCAGCCGTTACTGAGACAACGCATTTTGAAAACGGTGAACGAACTTTCGTGTCACCCTATATATGACCTAAAGATATGGGTTAAACACCGTGTTGCGATCAGAGTTAAATACTTTTGGGTATAGAACTGCTTGTATCGACTGGCGGATGAAGTCTGAACTCTGAATTGGTTTAAAAAATGCATATAAACCTACATTTTGTTTTAAATTATTTAAATCTATAGCTGGAATAATATTCGAGGACATACAGCTCATATTATAACACCTATTTGTCATAAATTCGCCTAAGAGTATAATGCATGTACTCTGTATTGTGAGGATATAGGTCAATGCAAAAGTAAACAACAAAGGGATTCGGTTTCGCGCGGGCGAGTAATAAAAGACAGGATTTAATTAGCGGTGATTCGTGTGGTTTTAGTTATAATCATTACAGTCAAGAAACTGTAGTATATGAAATTTATGTGATCCATGAATCCATGGTACTTAACCTACAATACTGTGCGACCTGTAGACGCAATTCTAGGTCGTCAAAGTTGTTAGTAAAATTACGCATCAACAGTTGGAATACGAGCAACGGTTGCCTAGAGCAGAATCTGGAACTTCTCTTTTCACCTTGGTATATATTTGCGTAACAGGGTAACAATGATGCCTGTAGCTTTTTCGTTCACTAATATTATTCTTAGATAGTGGCGCATTTATTAAGATCCACTATGCAACGACAAAGCATCAATCGATGGCCGTCAGCAATTGCTAGTGAAAGACTTACTCAAGTCTCCGAACAATAACAGTTTAATATGAGGCAAATGGATGAAATAATGCTGATAAGACTTACACAGATTTCACTTAAATAGTCAATAATATACGCGCTTATGCTCAGAGTATTCGGGCACTGTGAGCCATTAAACGAAAACATTATGCAAAAGCTTTTTCATCGAGGATTTAGTGCATCGTGAGACGCAGAGTTTCCCCCTTTGATTTGAAGTAGCGCTTATGAATAGGCTGGTGCCCTGCGCTTGGCCTTCGAGTTGACCTTTAGAAATTTAGAGATTACGATTACGAATGGTTTCATCGTGTAGAGCTCATGAAATATTGTCGAGGAATCGCTGTTGGGTTTACCTGGCAAGGGTGAGGTCTAGTAAATTGCTCTCCTTATTCTAATCTTCTTTTCAGCGATATGATCTATCTATCTTCAGTATTCTGCTGAGACAATACATGGCAGACCAACCTTTTCCTTACTCGGGGACTCACAGCCGTAGAGGAGTACTGGATAACCCAGTCTGCAGTCTGGGGAGCTCGAACTTGCTTTTCAGCTCAATGCTGTAGTACTCAATTTCCTATAGCAGAAGATCATTCAAGACCTGACAATCTCTATTTGGGGTTGAATCACTTGGTAAGGATCATAATTTGGCTTGGACAAAAGGGCGTCATTGCTCTGCCATCTACCATCGTTGAAGAAGAAGCCCGGACTCGATCCGAAAACTTCGCCAACTACCGGTCAATCGCGAACCTTATTTTTTATTCAAAGGTATTCGTAAAAATTACTGCTCAGCAGATGGGGTAGGCTATTTAGAGGCAAGCGACCTTATGCCGATGCTTCACTAGGAGTCGTCTAAGACATCTGTGACGCTTATGATTCTGGTCGTAAGTAGGTAAGTAAGTGTATACTTTCTTTCGCTAGCAAACGCATCTCGCTTTACATACACTGTTACGCAGAGATAAATAAAAAAGAACAATGAAGTAATACTAACGTTAGAAGAAAAATGAAATAATAATTGTAGCAGATACCCCACTGTACAGCATCCTATCCAGGAAGCCTCGTCGGGTAAGACAGTCAAATCTTGAGGAACCAGATATGTGAACGCGGGTGCACATTATGCCCGGTCTCTAGAACGGGTAGTAGAAAGTCATGGAGGACGTGACTGAGGTTTTAATAGTGCTACTGAAGGGATCGCGATTAGCTTTATTGCAGAGTTCCTCAAAAGTTGAGAATAAAGGAGGGAGGTAGCCAAGACGAACTGACTTGCGAAGAATTGCGAGAAAATGATCAAGTTCCTGCTTGTTAGCAAAGCTCAACCATACCTGGGAACAGTTTAGCATACGATTGACAATGGTGTCCCGTATCTCGTCATGGAGCCTGGAGCCCGAGAGCCTGTACGAAATCAAGATACGATGAGCGTAAAGGTATTGCTTTGCTTTTATGCTCAGTTTTTGGATATAGGGATAAAATTTTAACTTATCGGTTATCTCAATGCCTAGTATTTTTAAGGACCAGACCCTTGAGATGCCACGTGTAATTGGTGGACAGGATTTAAGGTTTGCCTTGGGCCTGGTGAAGATAATGTCGCTGAATTTTTATTGTTTCTTATGGAGATAGCATCTCTGGGCCTAGGCACCGATGTGATCAAGTTCTGCATTCGTGGTGGAGATATTAGAAGCCAGTATGACTAAATAGCAGTCATCCGCATATTTGAAGATGCGACTGAAGTGGTAGAGAGTTTTTAAACCAGAAAAGCCTACTACAAAATTGATAGGACCATGACGGAGCCCTGTGTGATAGTTGCATTAAATGACACCATGGAACTGTCGTGTTGCATCGGTTTCTTCAGTGACATTTGTGTCAGAAGTTTTCTAGTTAGAAGAAGTAACAATGCGGAGACGAGCTGAGATTATTGTTGATGAAGACAGTGCTCGACAATCGTATGTAAGACTTCGCAAGAAGTTAATTTGTTCGAACAATGAATCGAAAGAACATTAAAATGTCTGAGAGATTCGATCGAGGAAATACAAAGGTCTACAAGACATAGACCTCGAAGAAGGTATCTTCATGATTAAAGAGTTTTTGCGAAGTTGATCAGTTCTGAGTCACAGAATTGTGTGAAATAAAAAGTAACTCAGTCTTAGAAAACATTCGAACTGTCGTGTTGCATAATGATTGTTCTAACGAGATACAGGTACGTGCTTGGAGCGTCTGAAACCTTCAGTGCGCGAAATTTTCTAGTTACAAGAAGTAATAACAAGGAGGCAAGCTGAGTTTATTGTTGGTCAAGACAGTGGTCGACAATCGGATGTAATACTTCGGAAGAAGTAATTTTTGTCGAACAATTAATCAACAGAACATTGAAACGTCGGTGAGGAAAGACAACGGTCTACAAGAAATAAACCGTGAAGAAGGTCTCTTCATGAATTTCTTGTCAATTTCGAGTAACCGCGAAGATTCGAGAAAAACAAAGTGGGAGGTTAGCATAAGCATAATATAATAGGTAATAGATTATAAAATGCTTTCTTAGGCAGAGGTAGTCCAGCATATATTTTAGTCATCAGTTTAGCTTTTCAAGCATTGGTTGTATAATTGTAGAATAACATTGTTTCATTTTGTATAAAAATTATATTATATAATTGAAATTGAAAGAAACCGATTGGCATTCATTGCTGAGCTATTGCTTCATATTGATAATACTGACGATGATTGAAAGTAGATAAAAAGTTGATTAAAAGTAGAAGGTGTAATATCCAACACCAAGATTAGGCGCTACAGGTCATACAGCGCAATCTCTCATTCATCAGCGTATAGACCCTCGTTCATTCAGGTTCATCATAGCGCGACTTGATATCTGCAGCTCCATCCTTGAGGGCCCTCCAACTATACGGTTGCGCAAGATCTAATCGGTCTCTAACTGTGCTGCTTGAGTAGCCGGCAAACAATCCGAAATATTTGAATGTAGCGGAATGTATGCGATTCTGCCTTCCTCTTACGGAGTTCAATGCATTCAAGACTATAAGGATCACATGTTCCTCAGTTTGCTCGGTGCTCCAGTCTCGAGTCAGCTCAGAATCCTTACTCATTAACAGTCTCAGATGAGACTCAAACCCCCATAGTCCGCGTTACGAATAGATAAGTAACTGTCGTGGCACACGAATAGATACAAATACAAGATCATGACAAATGTATAAGTCCTTGACAAATGTAATTAATAGCCTATCAAGTGATTGGGTTTTGAATGCACGCATGCATTTAAATTCAATGAAATTGTTATACTTGGAAATTATTTTACCTCCAGACGTTGTTTGGCCTCTTGCGATCAGACATGTGTATGCATGGAGTAGAAGAACCAGTGTTGCCTTTGTCAGAAACATGACACTGTAAAGTTGACACAAAGAATTCAAAATAGTTTTGATAGTCATGAATTCGTGAATTGCAAATGACCTAGATTGTTTTTAAAGTTGATTGTAGGTCTACTGTCGTTGAGTGAAAAACTGATAAAAGGGTAGTACGGTATGCATTACTTAGAAAATCTCATGATTTTATCCTCACGATAGCTACTGCATGGCCTTAGTTTAGAAAACGGCTCTCTTATCATTACAATTGCAAAATTCCTCATCTGATCGCATTTAGAGGTGCTAGGAGTGGTTAGTGTACAAAGATTTCCGTCAGTAGCCTATATAGTTTGGAAGATATCGATTTACTAGTCGTTACCTCAAACTCAAAGGCGCCAAACATATAGGCCTAAAATTTTGGTTTAATAGTCAGGTATTTAGGTACTGGGAAACCTCCGTAACACAAATACCTTTAACAGGTTCGCTCACCTCGACTTATATTGATGTGGTAGGAATGTCCCTTTAACTTTGGAAATTTCCAGGACATAAAAAATATTTGTTCCAGAGAATCGTAGCAACTGCAATTATTTTCAAGTGTACGTTTCACTGAACCATGCAGAAATATGAAGCCAGTTAACATGCATTCCACACTTAGACCAAAATTTAAATCTGGTGCAACATTTGCCCACAAAATGTGACCAAGCATTTTACGCCAGCCAGTACCATACAGTATATTTTGAAGTAAATAAATGCGTTACATAAATGTTCATCAGGCGTGATTCTTCTTACATCGTAATTGGCCGAGAGAAAATAGAGGGTGTTTTAATCGTGTGGCTAGCACCAATTTACTTGTCTACTCTCTCTAACACCACCTGTGTAGTTCATTTCTAGTTTTCTCGTCGATAAATTCCGTTTGTTTGTTTGAGCCTTCACAACTGTTTGCGATTTTGTCGTATCAGTGCGCCATCCTTAAAATGCTGCTATTCTTGTTGAAGACACCCGTCTGCTTCAATCCTGCTGTTGCTGTATTATGCACGATATCTTTCTCGCTTTTGGATTTCGACACTCGCATCTTAATATATCTTGATTATCTTCTTGGCCCAGAATTATGTCTGCTGGACTTAACAAATCGATATCCACAGGTATGTTCACGATGACACCTTTTTCGTATAGCTTCTTGACGTAAGCGACTGCTTGAAGAGGATGGGCTTGGAAGAGGACAGGTGACTGAGTCGAGCCTCTCTTTACTGCTACTACTACTACAGTACTACTACTACAACTACTACTACTACTACAACTACTACTACTACTATTATTATTATTATTATTATTATTATTTTTATTATTATTATTATTATTATTATTATTATTATTGCGAACAATTTAACGCGCGAACATTATTTATAAAAATGGAAATTCTTAACTAGAAACGTCAACTAGAAACTGTAAGAGTTCAAATGCCTAGAATGTGGATGACAAGGTCCCAGGCGAAAAAACATTACGGATCCCAGCCTTTTAATCGTGCATCTTTAGCGATGCTTTTACTATTAGTTCTCAAAATTTGCTGATCTACTGCTGCCTTTGAAAACCTAGTATGTTCAGAACATGGTCGTCTTTGGTCGTAGTTCCTCATCCTCGACGTACGCGGTCCATTGTCCTGGAACTCTAGATATATTTCTACTTGCTGGCTCTTGGTTGTGCTCTGCGCATGTGCAATAGCCCGCGCCCGTGAATGACAAATCTAGATTTTGCCTTACAGACAAACTGTTTGCTCCAAATGAACTTCGCCACCATTTAGTCTAGCGTAGGCGGTGCTTTTATGATCTACTAAAATTTCTACCGGCGTTATTTGTCTAGAATCAGCGGTTCCCAAACTTCTCTGGGTCGCGACCCACTTGTGAATATCTTGGCAGTCTCGATACCCACTGTGTAAAATTAAGCATCGTGTAGGCCTACTAAAATTTGCTTCGTAACTCGGCATCGAAATATGCCGATTTACGTACAGCGCTTAGAAATTTAAAGCATTAAACGGAAACGTAGGTAAAACAGATTACAATTTATTGCAATCCAGCTAGTTATAGCCCATTCATAGCCAAAATTTAATGTTGTTGCTGCAAAAAATATAAATGTTTCTGGAAAATATTTGGCGACCCACTTGCCAGAGCTTCGCGGCCCACTTTTAGGTCGCGACCCACAGTTTGGGAAACTCTGGTCTAGATTACTAATTGACTAACCTCGAGGTTTCAGATCCTCCGCCTGCTGGCAGTATTAAGCCGGATTTCTCTAGTTTCGAAATGACTCCTACTGTGTTTTCGTTTCCGGAATGGACTCGCCTAACATTTGCTTGTGCATAAGGTTTATATATATATATATAGGGAAAAGGCTTTTCATAGGTCAGAGATGCCGGCTGAAAAAATTAAGATAGGCACCCTTCATAAATGTTTTATCTCGATGTCATACTGTGAACGTGAGAGATGCTTATTTGTAACTCTAAATCTAACAGATTAAAAACCTGTATTATTGCTAATTTTCTCGCATACGACAGATGGTCGTGCTATCTTCTAAACTCCGCTGCATTAATTTCACAGGTGATGTTTTGATTTAATTGAAAAACTCTATCGATCTCCGAGTCATAAGAAACCACATACGCTATAATGGTACACTCAAATTCAGTAATAAATTAAATGAAAAATATCTGTGGACAATCATATTTCTCTAAAATCTCGAAAGATTGTCGTTAGCAAGCCCATGCTTCCGTTTAACTCTTAAACTTCTGAAGCTCGACTTATCCAATTTGCCCAATAAAAGATAAATGCTGTAAAATCAGCCTCTTAGTTTATTCTTACTTAACGGTGCATATTGCTAAGAACAGATTTGCCTAGCAAATTCCACAATCCAGCATGATGCACTTCTCTTAACATGCACTTTCATCTTCTTTTGCCCCACCCACTCTTGATTCCTATTCTCCCTCAACTTCGGGTTAAATTCGGTCACAGTTTTTCCTTGTGTTGACAAACAGTGATTCGTATATGACAGGCAGTACCTCAATGCACCTTCTCAAAAGTTGCTTAGATATGCTTATAACACTAGCTGGTTTACCCGGCGTTGCCCGGGGTTATAAGTTTCAATCCACACCACCACCGAACCACCACCACCACCACCACCACCACCACCACCACCACCACCACCACCACCACCACCACCACCAAATTTAGGTATAAGTTTCTATCCCTGTAGCTTAGTTCAGTGAAAGTTTCAATCCCTCTAGCGAATCCGTACTGTAGCTGCTTAACCCTGCGTCGCCATCTGGCGAGTGAAAATAGGTTGAGTGGAAAATATTTTTTTGAGCTAAAAATGCATTGGCCGGGTAGGTTTTGGCCCGGCAGACCATGGTAGCGGGGACGCGAAGCCTCACACTGGGTGTGTAATGCCCACCCCGAGACAGTAGTGAAGGTTCGGAGTGAAAAGCTTGAAAACTCTAGAAATGCATTCCGGTCTAAGATCGCTGTGACAGACAGACAGACAGACAGACAGACAGACAGACAGACAGACAGACAGACAGACAGACAGACAGACAGACAGACAGACAGACAGACAGACAGACAGACAGACAGACAGACAAACAGACAGATTCTTCTCTTTATATATATAGATAGGCGATGGTATAAGAAAGCATCATAACAACATATTGTCATTAATCAATCGTTGGCTTAATGAGTAATCTTTCTCATCACGTCATACTACCAACCGATCTCAATATTTGAATATTCACATCTAAACTTATTGAAATTGTAGCTAAAAGTCGCCCAGAGGCACAGCTGTCTTAAACTCCTTGTTTCTACCCCTTTTCAGTTAGAGAACCACACATTCCATTCCACAAACCAGAGTGACATTATCAGCTATATCGACAATGGTAAGTAAATACACTTGCTCTTCATGACCTATCTTCGAAAATGCCGGCGATGCTATCTTAGACCATCGCCTTGAACACTGGTCTTGTGTAGCAGGTCTGGCCATAAACTGGTTGCAATCATATCTTACTCTTCGCAAAGTGTCCGTCTAAGTGAAGCAATGTCGGACCTGGTTTAACGCACCTGCGGCGTCTCAAGGCTTTGCTCTTGGTCTTTTAAATTTCTCTTTGTACAGCTTGTCTTGTCTTGTCTTCAACCTTCCTCAGTCCGAGGGTTGGTCGCTTCATGGACAAGTTTCCTCCATCTCCTCCTGTCCTCCGTCTCCGACAACACTTGATTGAACGATAAATCCATCCAAGTTCTGATGTTGGTGATCCATCCCATCCTCGGTTTCCCTTGTGCTCTTGCCCCTGGGACTGTACCCTGCACTATCTCCTTTTCCAGGCAGTCTCCCTTCTTCCTCATCACGTGTCCGAAGTAAGAAAGTTTCCTTCGTTTGATCGATTTAAACAAGCTTCTTTCTGTTCCTATCTTCTCCAGTACCCATTCATTTGTTCTTTTTTCCGTCCACGATACTCTCAGAATCTGTCTTAAGCATTTCATTTCGAATGCTTCTATTCTTTCTTCGTCTCTTTTCTTGATAGTCCAGCTTTCACAAATATACGTTGCCACTGGACAGACAAGAGCCTTCATGAGTCGTAACTTAGTAGCCAGTTTTATGCTGTGAATCCTCCATATTTGCCTCAGTGCTGCCCCTGTACTCAGTCCCCTTGCCAGTTTCTCTCTTATATCTCTGGTGCATTCTGCATTTTCAGTTACCAGCGATCCCAGATACCGATAAACGTCAACATGTTCCAGTTTATTTCCTCCACCCTTTATGTTGCATGTTCTGCCTTTTAGCGCCATCACCTTTGTTTTGTCCATATTTATCAGTAATCCCCTTTTCTCCCCCACTTGCTCCAATCGAGTGACTAACTTCTGTAGTTCCAGTTCTGATCCTGCCAGGAGTACAATATCATCAGCATATCTTAAGTTCGTGATTTTCCTACCACCTATCTGCACCCCTCCCTCCCATCCATCCAGCACCTCCCTTATGACCACCTCCGTCATAATGTTAAATAGATTGGGGGAGATCACACATCCCTATCTGACCCCTCTCCTGACGCGGAACCCTCTTGATAGTGTTCCCGCCACCTTTACTTTAGCCTGTTGTTTACAGTACAATTTGTTCAGCAAGTTAATAATGTGTGCCGGATAGCCCATCTCCGCCATTACCATCCAGAGCAGCTCGTGCCATATACAATCGAAAGCGTTTGTGAAGTCAACACGTATAGCGGTTGCTGGTGATCATTCATTTTCTGCATTCTAATTCTGAGATTTGTAAGCTGGTCACGCGTTCCTCTTCCTCGCCGAAAACCGGCCTGTTCATCTGCCAGCTCTGACTCTGTTTTTCCTCTCATCCTCTCTAGTATGATCTTGAGGATGATTTTACTAGTGTGTGACACCAATGCTATGGTTCTGTAGTTTTTACACTGCTTCAAGTCTCCTTTTTTGGTATTGGAATGAAGATTGAGTTCACCCAGTCCTCAGGCCACTCACCTGTTTCCCACATCGCTTCACATAGGCCCTATGCGATGCATTTGATCCAGTGCTGTTTCCTCTGCAGCTTTTAACAGTTCAACTGGAACCTCATCCAGCCCTGGGCTCTTTCCATTGGCCACCTCCTTCATTACCCGAGCCACCTCCGATCTCAAAGGAGCCGGCTCTCGTGTGTATCCTTGCTCATCTTCAGCATTTTCAACCCTATCTTCATATAACTCCTTATATATATGCTATATTCTCTATAGGATACTGCATGACGATCGTATTACTAATACCATTTTATTTTATACAGTTTATAGGAATTACAGCCTTTATGGATATTTCAATTTTCACTGTATTTTGTAATTATCCGTTTTAGCTAGGCCTATACAGTTTCAATTTAATAGCGAGTAACCGAGGTTTGAAAATAACCGAATACTATTACTAAACTCTGTTGAAGGGATATGTGGTCATTTCAAATGACAAAATCATGCAGTCAATTTCTGTCAAAACCAGACCAATTTTAAAATTAATTTTTAAAACATGCTTAAGCTAAGTGGTGAAAGGATGTGGTGGGATATAAGTTTGCGATTAAATTTTATTCTAAGTCATTAAAATATAGGCGGATAACCGCGGACACATAGGATTATAAAGACAAAAACAAAACGCTCATTGACAGTCAGTGACGTAGCCAGACTTCAATTCAAGAGGAGGCAACTCCAGGAGACATTCCAGGTGTATTAGGGGTGCGGAGGTATAACCCACGGAAAATTTTTGAAACCTAACAAAGCAAGTGGAGACAACTGCCTCCTCTTGCCTAAGTGTGGCTACGCCTACGTTGACACCAAGCACCAAATCCAAATACAATTGCATCGATTCAACACATTTAAGTACTTCACAAATGCCCAGTAGGCTATCAAAGGGTTATCCCAAAAGGTGCAAAAAATGCTAGGAGTAACCATGCCAGGAAAAACTATCAATAACGGAACACATTGATAAGTCACTTGGAACTTGCTCCTCCTCCCTGTATGCGCTTAGAACTCTCCGTGCGCATGGAATTCCACCAGGGGCAGTGCACCAGGTGGCACGCGCTACTACAATAGCGCGGTTGATGTACCCGTCCCCGGCCTGGTGGGGCTTACAAGAAGCGAGGACCAGGAGCGCCTTGAGAAGCTTGTGCTTCGAACTGCGTCTTCTGGATTCCTCCCGGGAGATGTTCCGACTGTTGCAAACCTGGCAGACGATGGCATGTTTGGGGCAATTACAAATAATGAGAAGACCTTGTTCAACAGACCGAGTGAATAATTACAGTCTGCGCTCCAGACCTCACCCTTCTGTCCTCCCAAATAAGGACAATAGGATGATGCATAAAAGTATTTATTAGATGCACAAGACAAATTAGCTTAACTAGACGAATTAAGGACAAAAAACACTAGTCCATCTATGGACTACTTTATTGGTCATAGTAGATTCCGTCACTTGATGCGTCTTGACAGCAAGTTTGAAGAATAAACGAATATAAAATACTGTCAGTCTTGGGTAGCAGAAAACGGATTGCTCCTAAACAACCCAAACTGAGTTTTATTCTTTCTGGAGCTTCGCAGCACCTGAGCTGATTCTTTGAATTTTTCCTCCTAGCAATCTCTGCCTTCCAACGCAGATGTTAAGCCCGCAATTTGGATTTTGTGTTTGACTCAAACCCCTCATTCAGTGAACACATTCACACGCTAACTTTATAATATCCAGGTCTGTCCACTACGGATTAGGCGCCCCATTTCCGTCTCTATTCAGATTTGCTCAGCTAAAGCCCCGGTCTCCAGCCGTCTCGACTTAAGCAACTCGCTGTATACTGACATTTCACAAGCTAACTTGATGAAGCTTCAAAGAGTCCAAATTACCGTGGCCAGAAGGGTGCCGTAGCGAATCGCCGAATCCCGATTCGCCGAAATCGTATTGCCGCCGATTCGCCGAAACTATTTTGTGAAGAATGGCCGTATCGCCGAAAATGCTCTTCGTAGCGAATCGCCGTATCCCGAATCGCCGAAATCGTATTGCCGCCGATTCGCCGAAACTATTTTGTGAAGAATGGCCGTATCGCCGAAAATTGAAATAATAAAAGCGCGTGTACGACCGTACAATATTATATTTAGGCCTATATATATTATAAACAACTATGATTTTATTCAGATGCTTGAAGTTTAAACTGATTGTAGTTAAGCGTCAGATAATATATTTTAAAAGGCATAAATCATAAACGTTGTATAACTGAATATAATGTTTTTCATAAGTTGACTGCGGGCCGGTGTCACGAAATAGAGTATCTCCCATACATGCGTATCCCCCTTAGCGAAATGGAGTATTCGGTTTAGTTTGCATTTTTGGCGGTTTCTAAGTGTATTCAGTCGTAATGTTTGGATTTATTGCACACATAAAATTTTTGAATTGCGTATCTTTAGTTTGTACGTCGACCTGAAATCAATTTACTTTGTTTTTGGTGATTTTGACTGGAATATCGTCGAGGCTATCGTGATGCGTATGACGAGGGGGGATAGAACGGTTCATCCCACCGGATACTCTAAACCGGTTTATTCCATCCGGGGGGATGCGCTTTAGGGGGGATAGAATATCTCGCGACACCGGCCCTGGCCCCTAAAAAGCCGCCGGGCCTCTGGGCATTTGTCCCTCCTGCTCCCCCTCTCGGCAGGCCTGTGTGTATCTACAACCTAGGTCATCGTATGTATATGTACAGCCAGTGTGTATATAGATAATTAATAAAGATTATTATTATTATTATTATTATTATTATTATTATTATTATTATTATTATTATTATTATTATTATTATTACTACTATTATACGGGTCAGTGTAGGCATGGACGCAACATCTTTACTTTCTGCCCGCCAGATTCTGTGCACTAGCCTTCGGGATACCGAACTCTCATCACTTTCGGCGATTCGGGATTCGGCGATTCGGGATTCGGCGATTCGGGATTCGGCGATTCGATTCAGGAGTGGTTTTCGGCAAATCGCCCGCTTGTTAGAAAACTGCTTTCGGCGATTCGGCGGATTTGGCTTTCGGCGATTCGGGATTCGGCGATTCGAGTCGGCAGTGGTTTTCGGCGAATCGCACGCTTGGTAGAAAACTGCTTTCGGCGATTCGGCGGATTTTGCAGTTTAATGGCTTTCGGCGATTCGGGATTCGGCGATTCGGGTAGGTGCCGCCAGAATCAGGGGCGTCTACACCATAGAAACCTTGGAGCAAATGCTTCATCCGAGAAATAGGGGGAGATCTGTCAGTGTGTACCACCTTTTTTTGGGGGGGGGGGGAAGGAACGTTGAGGGGGAAGAAGAGGGGAAAATGAGCGTTGCTCCAATGACTTAGGGGGCTAGACGCCCCTGGCCAGAACCATTAAAACTCCAAGTTATGAACACCGACCTTAACATCGTAAATCGTCGCCTTGGCTGTCCAGAGAAAAGTTAATTTAGTTTTCAACATAGGATAAATTGTACACCAGAGTCAACATTCCAGTCGCTTCTTCAGAGACTCGATCTCTGGTATCGAAATACATGCACGATGGCTAACAGTATTGTTAATTTATTAGAAAATACCACTTTTATTTACGTCCATAGATAACAATGAATTTGCTCTTTAATTCGACAGTTAATGGTTTTTATGATCATTCTAACTGCATTTGTGACTTATATTTCAAAACATTAAATTTAAGAGCGTATTAATTTGAGAAATTGAAGCGTTGTTTATATATTTTTTCATAATTTCATCTAATTCCAGCTCGTAGTGTACGTATGTGCGTTCCAGCTTCCTGTAAGTCTATTTGTACTTGTGCGTATGTATGTTTCAGCTCCTCCTGAATGGGTGGAGGAGGGGAGGTTGAAAGGACCTATTGTTCTAGCTCCAGTTGTCGTAGGGCTGTCTGGTGTTCAATTAAATTTCTTCATAAAAGCAAGACAAGAATTATAGGCTTAGTATGATCCGTTCAGATATATTAACACCATTATGCATTTGAGAAACTGAGAATTTCTTTATGTACGTGTAACAAAATAAATAAAAATAAGTAACTATAATTTGCATAATTCGGTAACTTAAATATTGCCACTTTTCACGTACTATTCACAGAGCGAATAGTAGACCCACCTGTATGTCGTAAAAGATTTGTATACTATGTGGTTTTGAATCATTATGGTGCGTACAATCGATGAGCTTGCAAATTCTAGTGCTTATTGTCGATATAGTTTAAAAGCAAAGCCGTTTAAGTACTTAGACAAATTGTTTCGCAGTTGTAGATGCTTATTCATCATCTATGCGTCGATTCCAACACGGAATTAATTTCTGCTTAGGTACCGGCTGCAGGTCCTGCAGCAGGTCGAATACGTTGGATAATCGTAGCAGTCACGCGTCAATATAGAAGAACACCGAGTTTCTTTGTCGTTGCAGGCTACAACTAAATCAATTATCCTTCTGTAATTTCGTTTATCCAACAGAATAAAAACAAGCGTTAGAAAATAATGTGGGGCGTGGTGGCTCAGTGGTAAGTTCGGCGCCTTGTGACCGGAGGGTTGCAGGTTCGAGTCCCACTCTGGCCGCTGCGTACGGACCTTGAGCAAGTCCTTCACTCGCAATTGCTCGTGGCGCTTCGGCGTGAAAATTCCGGCACAGTATACCAATGCTGTAGTCGGGAGCGCCTCTGAGTAGTAGTTGACTTGCAGAGGCGCTATAGAAATATCCGGAATAAATAAATAAATAAATAAATAAATAAAATACTTGGTTGAACGGATGCACAGAAACTCAGGAGAGCGTTGAACATTATTTCGGTGTTGAGAAGTGCAAGTCTTAACGTTGGATTCTTATTACTTATAAGGCTTTGTATTAATTGTTTTGCTGCGTGCATAGATACAAACATGCATACATACATGTAAATAATACACACATTTACACAATCTTATGACAACATACCCACATCTGGTGGCATGCACACTTACATAAATACATAGATACATACACATGTACATGCAATGTCATGCATGTACGTGTGTGGGGGGGGGGGGCGATAGCGCATTGGATAACATCTGGCGTAGAGTGCGAGAGGTACATAGATCGAGTCCCATAGGCGGACATGCTTTGTAGGCTGCAATTTGCGCCGTGTATTGCAGGCTGTCTGTTCTGTTAGTAGTTAAGGTTTATCGCATAACATGTACATGTACAGCGCAGTGCGTTTGCAGGCGCATAATTAAAGAATAAATATTATTATTATTATTATTATTATTATTATTATTATTATTATTATTATTATTATTATTATTATTATTATTATTATTATTATTATTATTATTATTATTATTTATGCATGCATATTTGCATACCTACGTACGTTTGTATCTGCACATACATACGCGCAAATCATCTGAAAGCGTTAACACCCTTCGGCTTCTTTGATGCATTGTGTAGCTGACTGGGGAACAAAGTGAAAGACTATTACTTTAACGTGTGCAGAAATCTACATTGGTTAATCATTCTTTTAGTTACCTGGACGGGTTTTCAAGTACGGTGAACAGCTGTTGCAACACATCTCAGCGAGGTGTGGTATCATGCATTCTGTCGCCCCGTTGACGTCTATGTGTGCCTGACACCAGGGAACTTTATCTCCGTACTCGCAACCTGTTCAGTATTGGAATGCCTTCATACTGAAATATCGTCATGAACGCATTGGATTCGTTCAGTCTGACTACACCCACAGATTGTGAGACTGCGATCGCTGTTGAAACAACCTTGTGCACCGTGAGAACGGCGCTTTAAAACTCATTATATCATACTAGAATATCAAGATGGTTACAAATCGTTATTTTGATAAAGGCGACTGGTACCCCGACTTCATACGTCAAGGATAAGAAACTGAAGTTGCTAATTCTTCAAATGTAATGATTCCTCATTTGCGATTGACTTAGAGAATTGATCTTACAACTAGAAAACGTGAGAAATGGCGTAGTATAATTTATTATATGGACATTATTTCCAGAAGTACCGGTATTTAGTTTCCATTGTTCAACTTACTCGGGCTCTTTCAAATTTTATTGAGGAAATCTAAGGTTTTACAATTATCTACTGTATTGAAGTTTAGAGTAAAGTGTAGATCTCATTAGCTAGCTTCTTTGAGCATTTTAAAATTTTTAGCTGCATATAATTAATATGCAAGGCTGGACATTGAATAATAACGGCATAGCTGGTTAGACAACGCCTGTCATAAGAGAATGAGCTAAAGAAAATTTTTTAAAATGAAATCCCCACCTAACTCTACACTGCAATAAAGTGATAACATCGTCGTTAGCTTATTTTAGAACAACCAAGTTACGGAAGTCTTAATAGATAGTTATATAACAAGCTAAGCTCTACCTGTATATCTGCCGTCGTAGAACCTCCGACAAGTTTCGCAACATACTTTTCCATCTGAGTAGCAGTTGGATCCATTCACTGCTGTGCACCATTCTGAACTGTCTCCGTATTCACATCCGACAGTTTTGCCCTTTTTACGATAGCAAAAATCGCAACAGGCGTCAGCAAAAATTGCATTATAACAGTTCGACGGTTTGGGTTGAGACCGACAGTAATTAGAATCTTTATCGCCGTATGCACATCCTAAAAAGGGATAACAATGCAATTCAACTAACTTCATCGCATCATCCAGATGCTACCGACATCTTTACTCGGTTCTGTAGTCTAAACTTAGGCCAACCTCAGTTATTTACTCTGTGTTCGAACTTTTAAGGTTAAGCGCCGGATGAGCACAAAAGCTTTTATTTACTGACAGTAGTTCTCACAGGAGTCAAATTTGATGATTTAAGCTCTTGTTGACATGTTCTCAATTCAACAACAGGAAAACAAGAAAACGTGGCAACATGTATGTCCCAAGGATAATTTGTGAATCTGTAATCACGCTCAGAGAATCGAGCCTTGCTCGTTGAGGTGAATCAGTGAAAGCCTAAACGTTTTAGAACGCCAACTGGCAGATGACTGAAACAAGAAATTTATTTAAAAATTAATACGATTAATTAATGTAAGTACAGAACCAGATGCCAGGAAACAACATATTAGTGGAATGACTTAAACGCCCTTTCGCAATAATCTTGTTACGTTGAACAGGAACTTACCTATTCCAGTGTGTTTATGATTCACAATGTCTACTGCTGCTTGACTTCAATGTGCATATATGAACTTTGTAAGGGTCATACTTAAGTTCAGTGTACCGTATTGTATTGATTTTTAGTGTGTTGTATTCTACAAACCTGCTGGTTTGCTGTTGTCGCGAATTTTGGCACACGTCAGGCAGCAAAGAGCGGCTGACCTATTGTAGCAATTTTCTGGATACAAGCTCCCCATTTCGGAACAAGATACTAGAACCAAATCTCTCGTGCTACTAGAAAACGCTAGCACTTGACCTTTGACATCTCCGTAAAGGCAATCTGCAAATACAAACTATTACCTTGAATAATTCAAACTTATTAAAGAAGATATATGATCCAGTAGGCCTAGTGAAAGTTAGAATTTTTGTAGAAAAGTTTGACTTCGCTGTTGACATAAGATTAAAGTCAGCAAGGAAACAACACTGCTGAAAAGCCGAATTTCAAGAGAATTGAAATTTGGAAACTCAAAATGATGTTGCAATTTTTAATGACTTGATCCGTTGACACACTTTCTGGATAAGGGCTGTTGAACGCAGTGGCGTACGGAGCTTAAATGCCGCCCGGGGTGTGGTCCAAAATGCCGCTCTTGTCCACTTAATTGTCGATATGCTATTTTCACTAGCTCTAACATATTGCATGACGTTTGTCATGGACGGCGATACCGGGGTTTAGGGCGTCAAGACCCCCACCTATAACGGTGGAGGACTCTTGTCCCTTCACATTTTGAAGAAATACCAAAAAAGGTCCAATAGAATATCTGTTGACCTCTTTTTGACCAGATCAGTTCAAGTGTCCCGTGTCCCCCATCTCAGTGTCAAACAAGATCGCCGCCACTGACGATCGTATTACATATACAATTTTATTTTATGTAGTTTGTAGCCTTTCTGAATTTTTAACTTTTCACTGTATTTTGTAATTATTCGTTTTAGCATAGATTTTCAACTTGCTGAAATCTATTTTGTTAGATAATAAGACATTTTATTGCATGAGTTGCGACAGTCGCTGACTCGCTGTGATTTGTACAATTGTAGCCTAGTAGGGGAGACCGGGGCTATATGTTACAGGGGGTTATATGTTATTTCGATATATCTATGGTGTTTACTTATTTATAGTGTATATCTATGTTCTAGCGCATGCACACAGTTGGCCTGCAGGTATAATGGCGGAGCTGTTGATATATTTGACAGCGTGATCAATTTAGGGCAAATAAACGTTTTTTGAGCACATATCTTTTTCAAAGGTAAGTGCGCACTTTTATTATTTCTGCGCCCAGTTTTAGTACTTCGGTTGTCATATTCTGCGTGTTGGTGGCATGGTGATATGTGTTTATAAACAGAATATTACTAGCGATGTAGCTTGACCGTTGTATGTGTAAAAGCTTGTTGTTTACGAAGATGTGCCTAGGGGACTATATGTTACATTTGTAACATATAGCCCCGCATTATTAACTTGTGCTATTGACTTATTGGCCTATGTAGGCCAATAAGTCTTGCTTTCTATGTCATTAAGAATAAGCTGTAGGCTACCGTGTAACTGCAACGGGCACTAGGTTAATGTTTGAATAATCTGCTCCGAAAACCCGCAAAAAGAGTTCAGTTACGAAAAACAGCGATAATTATAATAAATCTAAGAAAACGGTTTGCCTGGTTTGCGGCGAATCGTTCGATGAGGACTGGGAACTATGCCTAGAATGTGGTGAATGGGCACACGACAATTGCACTGATGGAAACGATTATTATGTATGCCACAACTGTTATGACTCTGACTAGGCCTAAGCTTAAGTAGACCCATTTAACTGATTTCTGATTTAACTAGTAGTTCAGTTTATTTTTCGTCGTTTTGATTTCATCAACTGTTGAAGAGCTTCAGACTTTACATAGGCCTAATCAGTTCTGAATAATCATTTGTATTGTTAGTGATGTTCCTGTTTAATAATCACTTTACATTTACTGTAAAAATGTCAATTCTACCTGTGTAACATTGCAACCCCGGGGAATGTAACATGTAACCCCTTTATCGGGGTTATTTGTTACATTCCAGTAGCTTGCCTAACACCAATATTGCACAAAATTCATTAACTATTAACAAAATCTACTGTGACCAATCTGTGTGTAACATAATGAAGTACTAAACCCCCTTGGTCTTAGGAAAACTCAGGTGCTGAGGAACAGCCAATTTACAAAAAAGTGGGAATTGTAACATATAGCCCCGGTCTCCCCTACAGTACAGTGCTTAAATACATGTCATATTATGTCATAACTACCATTATTATCAATATGCTAGTAACGTTACCTTGCGAGTTTTACAGCTGCAAAATGATGGCATCATCGAAATTAATTGTTTCAGCCGTCACTTTTTCAATGGAGAGCTGAGAGGGCGAAATGTCGGTCGGCCAAATGTCTGTAGACGAAGTGTCGTAGACAAAAATTCTGTAGACGAATTGTCGTGATACCGGCGTATATACAGGGTGCGGCCGAAAAAAATTATCCATTACGAAAATTGCGATTTCTCGAAAAGCGATTAATATTTTATTACAAATATTTTCTTTCTTATTCGTAATATATTTTTGCATATTATTTGAAAATTTTATGTCAGTATCTTTATATTTGTGATCATGACATCATGACATGACAAGGCAGAAGAAAGAACTGCATTTTTTCAACTGAACACGGCATTCACGAAATAGGAAATCATATTTTTTACATAAAGTAGCCTGCGGTGTGCCATAATTAGGCCTACGTCATTTCCGCTTGCATTTCATTGACGAAAAGGCCAAAGTCAATGCTAAGTACTACGTGGAGAATCTTTTGCCTAAGCTTGTCGAAATCAGTTCATGTTTCAGCAAGATGGAGCGCCCGCTCACGGCGCAAAGCTGGCCCAAGATTGGTTAACAAGTCACTGTCCGGACTTCATCGACAAGGATTCATGGCCGCCAAATTCCCCAGATATGAACCCACTCGACTATGCTGTCTGGGGTGCAATGCTTGAGACCTACAACAAACTTACCACAAAGCCGAAGAACATTCCTGAAGTGAAAAATACGCTGCAAATCATCTGGAATGACTTGCCACTTGAGACCATTCAGAAGTCTGTTCTGGGCTTTCGAAAACGTCTGCAAGCTTGCGTAAAAGCAAACGGTGGTCACTTCGAACATTCCTTGCACAAAACTTAACACTTGGCCTAATCTTTTCAATAACAATAAGTAACCTTGAACCTTGTTACATTACTGTTTGCGTCGTTACTTTGTTACTTATTGCTGTCAGTAACTGTCTTTTGAAACGAAAATAACATTGTTTCACTTCAGGGTTGCACCATTTTGGTTTTCATGATTCGAATTTCATTACATTTAGCCAAGCTGTAGATAGATATGTATCAAATAGACTGGCAAAGTTTTGTAACAAAATATTCAGCGGTTTTCGAGAAATCGCAATTTTCGTAATGGATTATTTTTTTCGGCCGCACCCTGTATATAGCCCATAATGATTATGAAAGGCGGCGTAGTAAGAATTGTGCTTTAACGTAGACTACGCTGGAAACATAGGCTATATCAAATAGTAACCGATATCTTTAATATCTTTATGCGACTCAAATTCATATAGTGACATATAATGTTATAGTGGGAATAGACTAAATCTTTATTTCCGGTAATTACGTGTGCTTCTCAACTGTTTCCAGTCCTACATGCAACATGCTATCACGTGGAGCCAATATTCGTATTATATGGCGCAAATGCCAGGGGGTATTTGTCGCTGTTTATATGGCGCTTTTGTGGGTTTTGGGGGACATTTGTCGGGCCCTTTTGTCCGGGGCGCTTTTGACGGGTCACGCTGTAGGCCTCTATGTAGTCCTTTATTCTGTTTACACTACAGTTTCCGCTTCTTTTTCTGCAATTCTGTTTAGTGTTTAAGGTAGACCTGTAAGAGTGATGCCGCCCCTAAGATTAACAGAAGCCAAGCCAGCTTGACCAAAGTGACAGTTTCTCTCTTGCCTGCTTATTCTATCTTTCTTTTTTCTATCTCAATGTTTCAGTTTGTATCCTACATTCACCCTTTTTAAAAAAATTTCTTCAACCATATCTTGCCGCCCCTCCAAAGGTGCCGTCCGGTTCTACTCGCCTCTCTGTCCCTCTTCGGGAGACCACTGATTGAACGTCGGATGTCATCTCTAAAACCTGTACGCATTTTCATATGCATGTCACAATATTGAGAAGACGCTCATATAATAAGTGTAATTGAAAATATATAGTGCCGCACCCAGAGTAAAGTAACCGGAAGCGCTATCTGCGCTGCTCATGTGATGTTAGATGTCATTAGGAATTTCTTCGGAGAGCAAAACAATGCGCAGACAACTACGAGTCACCAGGACAGGCCCACGATCACACCAACCAACCGAGAGCGAGAGAGACAGAGAGGGACCGACAGAGACAGACAGACAGACAGACAGAGAGTCAGAGAGGGAACACTGTCGTTGTTGCTGTTTATTCACTTTGTTCTTAAACATCCTGGCGCTTTGTCAAATTTATAGCAGAAATCTAATGTTTTACAATGATACTAGGCCTACTTTATTGAAGTCTAGAGTTAAGTGTAGATCTCATCAGTTTGCCTCTTTCAGCATTTCTAAACCTGTAACTACACACTATTAATATGCATGGGTGAACTGTAAGGAATAACCGCATAGCTGGTTAGACAACGTCTGTCATAAAATGAGACTGAGCTCTAAAAAGCTTTAAAAAATTAAATCTGCGCTTAACTCTACACTTCAATAAAGTGGTAACATCGTAGTTAGCTCATTTTAGTACAACGAAGTTACGGAAGTCTTGAGAGTTATATAACAAGTTAAGCTCTACCTGGATATTTGCTGTCGTAGAACTTCGGACAAGTTTCGCAACAGCTTTGTGCTAGTTGGTAGCAGTAGTATCCACTCACTGTGTCGCACCGAAATCTGTCTCCGTATTGACAGCCGACTGTATCAAATCAAATCAAATAATTCTTTATTGAAACCATATGATGTACAATGAAAGCAATAGTACAGAATGAGCAACAAGATGATTACAACGGTAGGCCCAGAAAGGATATGTAGGCCTAATCCCGCTAGTAGGGACACCTACTTGCAACAAGTATTTGCAGGGTAGTTTAAGACCAGCTTGAATGGCATTAATTACCATGGAATATATTCAGTATTAAGTAGATGTAAAGTTGACCAGTGACCGCCGCATCTTGATCTGGAGAAGCGAGTAGGAGCGTACACGTACAATTATATGTAGAGAAGCAAAGAGGCAGAAAATTATTTCAACTTCGATGGACGGTAATGGCTGCCGTCACCATGGTAATATGAGACGCTGTGACGATTGGGATTGAAAAGAGAGAGAGAGTAGTGGAATTTAAAGCAACAAGACATTGAAATGAACATGTTTGTGAAGGAAGCGGAAACAAGGTGTAAATGGAAAAGTTGACGATGATCGCTAATTTCAGAGTGTACTCTTTCGACGATTAAATATATGATAAGTTATTGACTTCTTGAGTTAGTTTAAGGCTACGTCGTGCGGTAGCAAAGATCATCCGTTTTTATAAACGGAATCAACAGATTTCTTAGCAGGTCCTAATTAAGTATACGATAAGTCGATTGAGTTTTTTTCGGGTCTTTGCGTGACCGATCGAAACTTAGGGTGTGAATGTATGTAAGGAAGATATGGGCTATTTATGTCCATTTCCGTTGATGGCGCATCGAACTATGTTGACCAGAACTAGATTAATACGGATTAATGCTAATTCTTATTCCGTTACAGCAGAGACAAATTTTTAACTTTCATACCAACGATCATCAAAAGAGAATCAAAGACAATCTCGAACTATCTATATCAGGCTTAACAATTGCTTTTACGCTATCAATGCCATAGTTAACTGTGTGATTGTTTTGCGATGTCGTTGAACTGATGAATTAATATAAATCAAATTGTATTTAATCATTGGTGTCCAGACGATATTACTTCTCTCAGTGTAATGTAAGATTGAAATGTGTAGCCTAGTCTACGGCGCTGATAAAATAAAACTACAGTAGGGTAGACTTCTGCGATCTGAATTCGTTGATGGAACCCAACACAGACATGTCCTCTGGTAACAAACGCACTCTTGCACTAAGGTCCAGATAGTTATGGAGTTATAGCTCATGTTTCGTGTGCACTTCAATGTACCCTCAGTTTGACCTCACACGGTTATTATAGATCATCATAGGGTGTCAAAACAATTGGAGTACGGCCGTAGCGTCGCGCAGAGGACACAAGGATATAATCAAAGGTAGAGATAGACAGAGACAAACTGACACAGAGAGACAGACATACTGTATGTTTATCTCTCTGTGTCAGTCTGTCTCTGGCAGTCTGTCTCTGACAGAAATAGATATATATAGTTTTGTCGTTTTTTATCACTACGTGGATGACGTCTTGGTTCTTCTTATACTTATTGCACTTATACTATTGCAACTTTATCCTCGCAGGTCTGCCGAAATTTCGGATACGAAAGTGTCAATCCATCCTCAAGTGCGCTGCCCAAATTGTTACTAATCTATCAAACATTCTGGCATAATTCGAGCTATTTGCGAGACAGACTGCACTGGCTTCCGGTTAATGACAGGATTACCTTCAAAATCGTCCTCATGGGAAGAGCTTTAACAGTCGATCCGGCATCAGACTACATCAGAGAGCTCGCATTTGTATCCAGTCAACATAGTCAACAGTCCTTGTGTTCAGCGACATGTGGAGACTGATGGTCTCGCCCTTCCGTGCGACAATGCTGGCAAATTGTGTTTTTTAAAGGTCTTTAACCATTCTTCTGGAACTAACCACCATTAAACTTACGAACTATTTCCTAACAGATAAACGTTTTCCAAGACATCTTGAGACTCATCATTTAGATCTGTTAGATTGGCAAATAATCGCCTTGTGAGGCTTTTAAAGGCCCTTTACAAATTGTTAGATACACACATAGGCCTACATCCAAGTAGCAAGAGCTACAATTAATCAAGGACAAGAACGTGGAAAATACAGATACTCACCTTGAATTGATTTAATGTTTTCAATGCAGAACTTGCAACAGATTCTCTCCGTATAAGGGTCGTAACATTGGCTAAGAGACAGCGACGTACAATGGTCCGCATTGTTCTTGCACCCAACTACGAAATTAGCAGTATTTTAACAAGTGGTCATTTAGAAGACATTTAAAGACTAATAAAGAAACTATGTAGTACTGGTACTTATTGTACTGAAATACATTGTAAAACAGTAAAACAACAAAATCGTGTTAGACGTGATTTTTCTGGGTTTACCACTGGTAAGTTATTGTTTAGCATAGAAGCTTCTATTGCAATACATTGCAAGTAGCATTATTCATTTAAATTGTTGAAATAGGCTTACAAAGCGTTTGAGTAGGCCCTATAGCAAAGAAGCATAATTATCTTGGCGCTTCGGCGTGAAAATTTGGCACAGTATCAAATGCTGTAGTCGGGAGCGCCTCTGAGTAGTAGTAGACTTCGAGAGGCGCTGTAGAAATATCCGGAATAAATAAAATAAATAAATATCTGAGCCATTCTTATAAGCAGGAAATTTGACTAAGTTGTGGATAAACCTTGAATAAGTTTTTGCTAGGTGATATATTTTGTTTCTAGAGCATATATATGACTTATAGATATGGGTTAAACGCCGTATTGCGATCAGAGTTAAATACCCAAAAGTATTTTTATAGAACTGCTTGTATCGACTGGTCGATGAAGTCTGAATAGGTTTAAAAAATGCATATAAACTTACATTCTGTTTTATATTATTTATATATATAGCTGGAATGATATTCGAGGACATACAGCACATATTATGACACCTATTTGTCATAAATTCACCTAAGAGTATATGTATGTATTGTGAAAATATAGAACATTATAGATCTATGCGAAAGGAAGCAACAATGGGATTCGGTTACGAGTGGGCGAGTAATAAAGTACAAGATTAAACTAGCGGTGAATTTTTCTAAAATAATAATCATTACAGTCAAGAAACTGTAGTATATGAAATTTGTGTGATCCATGAATCCATGATACTTATCATACAGAACTGTGCGACCTGTAGACGCAAGTCTCGTTCGTCAAAGTTGTTAGTAAAAGTACGCATCAAAAGTTGGAATACGAGCAACGGTTGCCTAGAGCAGAATCGTGAAACTTCCCTTTTCACTAAATATGCCACCCACCTTGCTATTATATGCGTAACAGGGTAACAATGATGCTTGTAGCTCTTTCGTTCAATATTATTATTCTTAGAGAGCGGCGCATTTATTAAGCTCCACTATGCAACGACTAAGCATCAATCGATGGCGGTCAGCAATTGTGAGTGAAAGACCTACGCAAGTCTCTGAGCAAAAACAGTGTGATATGAGGCAAATTGATGAAATTATGCTGATAAGACTTACACAGATTTATCGATTGTGGAGCAACACTTAAATAGTCAATAATATACGAGCTTATACTCAGAGTATTCGAGCACTTTGAGCCATTAAACGAAAGCATTATACATCAGCTTTTTCCTCGAGGATTTAAAGCATCATGAAATGCAGAGTTTCCCTCTTTGATTTGACGCAGCGCTCATGAATAGGCTGGTGCCCTTCGCTTTGCCTTCGAGTTGACCTTTAGAATTTGGAGATTACGATTACGAATGGTTCATCGTGTAGAGCTCCTGAAATATTGTCGAGGAATCGCTGTTGGGTTTTCCTGGCAAGGGTAAGGTCTAGTAAAGTTGCTGTCCTTGTTCTAATCTTCTTTTCAGCGATATGATCTATCTATCTTCAGTATTCTGCTGAGACAATACATGGAAGACCAACCTTTTCCTTATTCAGAGACTCACAGCCGTAGAAGAATACTGGATAGCCCAGTCTGCAGTCTCCGCAGCTCGAACTTGGTTTTCAGCTCAATGCTGTAGTACTCAATTTCCTATCGAAGAAGATCATTCAGGACCTGGCAATCTCTATTTGGGGTTGAATCAATTGGTAAGGATCATAATTTGGTTTAGATGAAAGAGCGTCATTGCTCTGCCATCTACCATCGTTGAAGAAGAAGCAAGGACTCGATCCGAAAACTTCGCCAACTACCGATGAACAATGATGGCCATTGCCTGGCTTGGACACGCGTTCCAGTTGGTCTTCCACAGGATCAGTATTCTGACCGCTGCTAAACACTTACATAGACGGACAATCTAATTCTGTTCATCTCTGTTAATAGTCAAGTTAATAGCCAACATTAATTGGATTTAAATTATTTTTTCTTTTCCTTTTATTTAGGTTGCTTGTGCCTGTTCTTGATGTGTTCAGTTTCTTGCACTTGTATTAACCCGTTTGTTAGCCGCAGTGCGTTTGCAGGCGGAGCATTAAAGTCCATACTTACTTACTTGTCGTAGGAGCGCGGTGTAGCGGTATATTTGCGATTCTGGCCTCCTCTCACGGAGTACAATGCATTCAAGACCATTAGGATCACATGTGCCACAGGGTGCTCGGTGTTCCAGTCTCGAGTCAGCCGAGAATCCTTACTCATTAATAGTCTCAGAGGAGACTCAAATCACCACAGTCCGCGTTACAAAGAATAGATAAACCAAGTGACTTTCGTGGAACACAAATAGATACAAATACATAAGTCCATGACAAATATAATGAGTAGCCAATCAAATTTAGGCCTATTAATTTTTGAACGCATGCATGCACTTAAATCAAGTAAATCTGTATACTTGGAAATTATTTACCTTGGCCTCTTGCTATCAGACCCACGTGTGCATGGAGTAGAAGAACCAACGCTGCCTTTGTCAGAAACATGACACTGTAAACGATTGACACAGAGAATTCATAATAGTTTTGACAGGAATTCGTGAATTTCAAATGACCTGAATCGTTTTTGGACTATTTTTTAGTTGAAAAAAGTTTTAGTTTAACTAAAAAAATAGTTTATTACCCACCACTGTTACAATGTCTTCTCTTGGGTTCCCAGTAGATGTGTTTGATCTCAGGTGTATGATCACATAGTGTTAGTTTTAAGTTGAGATATTTTTAAAACAGACATTCTTTGGGCCAGAGTGACTCCAATAGCAAGTTCACATTGTCTAATGATACTGAAAAACTACTGCGAGACAGAGTCACCCCACCTGATGAGGTGACTTTGATCCACCCAAAGTTAACAAAAATTGTTCAAATGTTATTACCCAAAAAGTTTGGCTTATACTTTCTCTCTGAACCATTATGCACATCTAATAAAATTGTGGTCAGCCATAATCAGTCACAGTATTGTTTCATTATTAAAACTCGTTTTAAAAAGGCCAAAGTTACCCCGTTTAACGGTATTTTCAAAGATCTTAAATTGTTGACTAATCAATAGCATTTTAATCTCATCACTTAGCATGATCAAACTAGGTATTGTTTTCTAATAAGTGACCTGGGACAGCTGTATTGGTAATTTATGCATTTACCGGAAAATGACTCAGAAAATGACTTTTACATTGGAATTTTCCAGAACATAAGAAATATTTTTTCACAGAGAATGATATCAACTGCAATTATTTTCAAGTAATATGTTGCACTGAACCATGCAAACATGAGGCCAGTTAACATGCATTCCACAATTAGACCAAAATTTTAATCGGGTGCAATATTTGCCCAAACATTTGACCAAGTACTTTACGCCAGCCATTACCATACGGTATATTTTGATGAAAATAAACGTGTTACATAAATATTCCTCAGGTGGCATTCTTCTTACTTCCGCGGTGCAATCAACTGGCGTCCGATTTGCTGTCGTTTCCTCGTCATTTTTGTTAGTGAGCATAATTGGCCGAGAGAAAATAGAGGGTGTTCTAATCGTGTGGATAGCGCCAGTTTACTTGTCTACTCTCTCTGTATGTTTCATCTCTATGGCACCACATTTACATGTGTGGTTTTCACACAACGCAGTACCCAGCCAGATGGCAGATGCCTCTGCAATTCTTAGTACCTCTCCTGGCATCCGTAATCCTGCTGTTGTTATGGGAAGTGCATGAAGCCAGTGTTCTGAGTGTGGTGATTGCACAGCTAACAATCTGGCTTTAACAGCAAAATCACTGAGTACATGCGAGATCCGTTCGCTATCCCATTCTCTTTGTATATGAGTCTTCTGTTCGATGGGAGGAGGTGTGTTCGATCTCAAAGACCACGAAATAGAAGCCTACTCTACCAATGGATCTGTGGACGTTACAGCGACATCGTGTATCAGTTGGTCTTGAAGGCTTCGCGTGTCAGCGGCTGATGACAAAAAGGCGGAATTTGCCAGCATATCGGCACTACGAATGCCCAGACCACCGTTTCTCACAGGCTAAGATGCCTGGATCCATTGATCGTCGCTCATGTGAATGCTGAGAAGGCTACACACTACACAGTCCTGTTCTGAAGACTTCGTCGAAGTTGCGTAGAAGTCCTTGTTTAACAAGCAGGCTGATGTTATTAATGTGTATAGCATCTTCGGCATGCTTAAGCTACACCTCAAACGGGTGAATGAGTCGTGTGGGTGTATTGTGTAAAGCTTTGTGATGACTTTCTCCAGATCTTTAATCTTTTTCTAAATGGATTTTTAGACAGCTCTGAAGTGGATGTATCGTCAGGCAGATCTCCAGTGGTTCTATGGGATCGCCTTGTTGGGTGCATTCCTATGAAGGAATAGTATGCTGTATGGTCTAGGCGGGGGGTGGGGAGGCATAGGCATACATGTAGTTGTCTAAGACATAGTTGTATATTACTACAGCTTTCACTGGAGCTTTTGCTGCTACCGCCTCTAACATTGAATCTCTTTTCAGAGCATTGGAGGATTCGAGATTTAAGACATAAGATTTAAGATTTAATTCTGGAATTATTATTTTTTTTTCGCCCGAGGTAAATAAGATCCCTCAGGCTCTGAGTATACGCTCTCAAGTTTCTCTAGAGGTGAGTATACGCTGTATACCCGCGTATACCCTCGACTACTGTCAGCCCTGTTGCTGACTCTTGACTGGGGTCTGCGCATGTGTTGTAGCCCGCGCCCGTGGGTGACAATACCGAAGCATTTTATCCTTACAAACAAACTGTTTGTTCCAAATGAACTTCGCCACCATTTAGTCTACGTTGGCGGCGCTTTTATAAGCTACCAAATATTATATCGGCGTCATAAGTGTCTAGATTACTAATTGACTAACCTCGAGGATGCTGATTCCTCCGCCTGCTTGCTGTATTAAGCCTGATATCCCTAGTTTCGAAATGACTCCTATTGTGTTTTCGTTTCCGGAACGGACTCGCCTAACATTTGCTTGTGCATAAGGTCTATGTAGG
>OY744602.1:78658256-78758256 GCA_963556255.1 Allolobophora icterica | reverse complement strand
ATGTGCCGGGCGTAAGCGATGTTCGATATGTGACACCCACAGATCGAATCGGTTCTTCCGTGATGGTGAAGATTCTTGCACCATCTGCAATCGTCACAGGTCGTCGTCCAACGTTCGCGTTTCAGTGCAGAATACTTTTGTGGAGGAACTTTTACAATCCGAGTCAAACGCAACAGATGTTGAGATACAAATACGAGGACACGAAGACACCATCGCACAGAGTCTGAAACAAGGTTTAGGAGATGGGTATGTTAACGTTATTTTCTACATTAAGTGAAACATAAAATGTATGAGGTTTCTATACCGTCTGTATATGACCTCGACACTGCTCATTTTTTTTTAATGAATTGATCATGTGAGATCCTTCACCAACACGGTCCATTTGAATCGATACCACACAATTAAAGATCCTCATTTGTGTTCATGTCAGCTCGAAATTTTTAAATCTCTGGAATAAGTCACCTTTTGCAAAGCGAACCGCAGGTTGCATGCTCTCTAACAGAGAGGCGCATGAGACGCGAAGCCGACGCTCTTACATATATAGCTAAATGTGGCAGTTCTAGGGTCTTATAGTAACTACATAGCACACAGATATTCGCAACAAAGTAAACAATATGTTTAAGCGACCAGCTAATATGTGTAATATGATTGTTGTTAATGACAAGTCAATAGTTTGTTGCTTATTATCTAAATTTGAAATGTAAATCAATACGTGAAAGCTTATATGAACTTATTTGATAATTCTCAGGACAATCATTTTATAATACTTCTTTTACAAAATTATATATCGATTTAAATGTTCTCTTTGTACTAAATCAACTCTATTGGTTTTGATTGTAGACCTTTAAAGTGGTACATTGCTGCAGACGTAAGGTTTCAACGCGAAAATCCGGACGGTGACGCTAAGACAACTGGTTACTTCAAGTCGACCTCTGCCATCCTTTTAACTCCTGAACAAACGTCTGCACAACTCGGTGAGGCCATTGAACGAATTGAATCTCTGTCACAGCTTTTCTCATCTGAAGGTTCAGGTTGGAAAATCGATGGAGTTGATAACATTAAATTGTGTATGGCTGCATATGACCCAATTGGCGGGTCTTCCTTTCTACCAACACCAGCTTGGATAGCCAAGAAGAGAGCCACTGTAAATATTAAGAATGATGATGCTTACTGCTTTTTGTACAGCTGTCTAGCAGTTTCACACTATCAGAAGGTTAATCCCGATCGTGTTAGTCTTTACAAGTGTCATTTGGATGAGTTAAACGTAGACGGACTCAACTTTCCACTAGATATTGGTCAAATTCCAACATTTGAATCGAACAACCCAGATTTTGCAGTTAATGTTATTTATCCAAATTCTGAGGATAAAACCTTTGTGCCATTATACGCCTCTCCGTACAGAAACCGGAAACATGTTGTTAATTTGTTGCTTTTGAGCGATGAAGAGAAACGCCACTACATTGTGATTCGCAATCTGTCTGCACTTTTAGCTAGTCGAAATTCTAATATGCAGAAATTATTTCCATGCGCATACTGTCTGCATTGTTTCAAATTTGAACACACCTACAAGGCTCACGTTCTAGAATGTGGCAAACATGAGCCTCAAAATGTGAAATATCCAACAGCTTCCAATAATGTTTTAAGTTTTAGCAACTTTGCTCATCAGATGTCTGTTCCGTTTGCGATATATTCTGATTTTGAATGTTTTTTGGAAAAGACAAATTCAAACGATGGAACTTCCACCAGATTTCATGACACACATGTGCCAAGTGGTTTTTGCTGCTTAACAGTCTCATCTTTCGAACAATATAACACAGAACAGCCGTTTGTCTATAGCGGTGAAAATGTCATGGACAAATTTTTTTCACACATAAAAAGTGAGCAGACCAGAATTAATGAAATTCTTTCCCAAAATGTCAAAATGACTCCATTGAACAAATTGCAGTTGGATGTTTATAACGCATGTCAAAATTGTCCATCATGTGAGGTCAAGCTGGAACCTAAGAATAAAGTGAGACATCACTGTCACATAACAGGCAACTTCTTGTCAGCCCTGTGCTCAAATTGTAATTTGCAGATGAAATTTAAGAAGCCAACAAAGATGAATTGCAAAAAGGTTGCAAATTATGTGATACCAGTCGTGTTTCATAATTTAAAGGGCTATGATTCACATGTGATTCTAAAACACCTGACAAGATTTTTTGCTCCACAAGATGTGAAAGTCATTGCCACAAACATGGAAAAGTATTTGGCTTTTGAAATTAACGGTTTAAGATTTGTCGATTCTCTTCAATTTCTAAACTGCAGTCTGGACACTTTGGTGACAAATTTGATGAAAGATGGTCAATCAAATTTTAAACATATGCGTCGACTTTACGACAATGATGAGCAATTTAAGTTGGTTCTTAGGAAGGGAATTTTTCCTTATGAATTTTTTGATAATGTTAACAAAATGGCTGAAACCTGTTTGCCATCTCAAGAAGACTTTTACAGTCATCTCACAGAAGAGAGCGTTAGCGATGCTGACTATACACATGCCCAAACCGTTTGGTCAAAATTTAACATGCATACCTTGCAAGAGTATCATGATCTGTATTTGAAGACAGATGTTATACTACTTGCTGACGTTTTTGAAGAGTTTCGAACAATGTCAATGAATTACTACAAGTTAGACCCCCTCCACTATTTCTCATCTCCAGGTCTGAGTTTTGACGCATGTCTGAAAATGACTAAAGTCTCGCTGGATCTTATAACAGACCCCGATCAGTATCTATTCATTGAGAAGGGAATGCGAGGTGGTGTATCCATGATTTGCAATCGGTATGCCAAGGCTAACAACCCATATCTTGAACATGAATATGACGAAAATGTCGAAAAGAGTTACATTATGTATCTCGACTGCAATAACTTGTATGGATATGCAATGAGCGAACCTTTACCCACTGGGAAGTTTAGGTTTCTTGTTCCTGATGAAATTGAAGACTTTGAGTTGGAATCTAAATCTGCTGAAGATGCAACAGGTTTTATTCTAGAAGTAGACCTTGATTATCCATTTGATTTGCATGCAAAACATAATGATTATCCGCTGGCACCTGAAAGGCTTGCTATATCGGCCAACATGCTGTCTCCATATGCACATGAGTTAGCCACAAAGCTTGGAACCAATCTTAACAGTAAACATGAGAAATTAGTGCCAAATTTACAGAACAAAACCAACTATGTTGTGCATTATAGAAATTTGAAGTTCTATCTGAAAATGGGTATGAGACTTGTGAAAATTCATAAAATTTTGGAATTTGAGCAATCCAAATGGTTGAAAACTTACATTGATTTTAATACGGCCAAGCGACAGGTTGCTACGTCATCATTTGAGAAGGACCTTTTTAAGTTGATGAATAATTCAGTCTATGGCAAGACGCTTGAGGACAAGCGTTCTCATTTAGACGTTCGCATAGTTACAAACGCCCGAAGAGCAAAGCGTTTTATAGCCCGTCCAACGTTTAACTCGTTTAACATCATTAACGAAGATGTAACGGTTATCAAATTAACCAAGTCTAGCGTTTTTCTCAACAAACCTGTTTATGTTGGCATGTCAATTTTGGACATTTCTAAACTGCAAATGTATGACTTTCACTATGAGCATATTTTAAAGGAGTATGGTGAAAGAGCGAAATTGTTGTTTACCGATACGGATAGTCTGTGCTACCACATTCGTACAGATGATGTATATTCTGACATGCAAAATCACATGAATTATTACGATACATCTGATTATCCAGCTGACCATTTTCTGCACAGTCGTGATAATGCCAAAGTCATAGGGAAGTTTAAAGATGAATGTATTTCCAAAGCAGTTTTGGAGTTTGTAGGACTCCGGTCCAAAATGTATAGTTTGTTGTTGCCTGGAAACAAGGAAAAGAAAACGGCTAAGGGTGTTAAAAAGTCGTATGTAACGAAAAAAATTCGTCACACTGATTACAAGAACTGTATTTTTGATGAGCAGCCTACCTCCTCGAGGTTCTTTGTCATTCGAAGTAGCAAACATGAACTGCATACAACAGAAATTTGCAAATCTGCGCTTTCTCCATTCGATGATAAGCGTTATCTGCTAAACAGTATCGATTCCTTAGCTTATGGTCACGTTGATATTCCTATTGTTGTCTAAGACTTATTATATTGTTCATTGATCGTAAATTGCATATAATCTTTATATATAACTCTATCGAATGTGTTATTCTTGTGTTTTCATCTGTCTATATAAAGATACTTCAAACTTCAGTTTGTCATTCTTTAAAATGGATCCTACTTGGCAACATCCATTTTCAGCTATTGTAAGTGGACCTTCGGGGTGTGGCAAAACCCAATTTACATTGAGATTTATAGATCACTTACAACACATGGTAAAGCCAACAGTTGACAAAGTAATATGGTGTTATGGGATATACCAAGACATTTTTGATAAATACACCCAAATCCAGTTTCATGAAGGACTTCCAGACTTAAACATTTTTGACGGAAAAGAACGAACGCTTTTAATTCTAGACGATTTGATGAGTGAAACGGACGAGAGAGTCACTAAAATTTTCACAAAGATTAGTCATCACAGAAATGTTTCAGTATTGTATCTCACACAAAATCTGTTTTACAAAAGCAAACATACCAGAACAATCAGTCTGAATGCTCACTATTTGGTTCTGTTCAAAAATGTAAGAGACTCTACACAGATTGCAAATTTAGCTAGACAGATGTTTCCTGGTTATTCAAATTTTATGCTTGAAGCATTCAGAGATGCCACAATGACACCATTTGGTTACCTCTTGGTCGATCTTAGACCAGATACTGATGAAAGATGTAGAATAAGAACAAGTATATTTCCAGGCGAGACACATTTTGTATATGTTAGAAAATAAATATATACAGTTGCACACAACCTGTTACCATCATTCATTTAAAATGACTTCCAGAATAAAGAAGTATCTTGCGCAACTAAGGTTGCTTAAAGATGCGCCAGTCGAAGTTCGGAAAAATATTTTGAAGAATTGTAGCAAGGATCTTTTGTGTGGCATATGCGAGTGCACTCTCAATCTTTTAAAAGGCTTCATCCCCTTAACTAAACCTCAGAAGAGCAAACTCGCTCGACATAAAAAGAAGCTAAGAAAATTGGCGTCTAAGAAAACGTTGATTAAGGTTAAGAAGCGCATCGTTCAATCTGGTGGATTCCTCGCTGCGCTGCTACCTCCAGTGCTCGCATTTCTAGGTTCGTTTTTAAATCCTAGCAAATAAAATGGAACACGCAAAGAAAATGGTTTTAGTTGAACCGAGACAGATTGAGAAATGGAAGGAAACCATGTTGGATAAAACTCTGTCGAGATTGGATGGAGAAATCTATGACATACTACATAGAAATGTTGCCGACGATGAAAAAGCTAAACTTTATTCAAATAGTTTAAGTCGTTATTTAAATATTGACAAACCTAATGTTATAACAAAGTTTACTTTAAACGATGTAACTACTAATGCTGATAAAGTCGTGACCACAAGCGACTCGAAAACTAGTTCTCTAGAGACTGACGTGTTAAACACCGTTCCAGCGAAATGGAAATCGCATGCATCGCGACTTTTGACTCATATGAAAAACAATTCTGATATCGATTGGACTGAAAAGGGAGAACTCGTTTTGAAGGATACAACGATTCCTCAAACACATGCTGTGGATTTGATCAACGACCTGCTTAGGAAAAGAAGTACGATTCCAAATCCAGCCGGCTGGAAGCAGCTCGCTGACGCTTTGAAGGAATGTAATATTCCTCACGAATTAATCGGTAACGAGGACAGATGGAAATATATTAACGCACCATCCGATGAAAGTCCAACAGTTACTCCAAAGCCCAGTCGTAGAAGGTCACGAGCAAAATTTCGTTGGGAAAAGTACTGATGGATTCGTATTTTGACCCAAAACATGCTGGTAGTTTTGGTGGTGTGAAGACGTTTCAAAGACACGTAAAAGGACAAGTTAAAACTAAAGATGTTAGAACTTGGTTACAAAAACAAGATGCATACACTCTGCATAAACCTGTTAGATTAACATTTAGGCGTAGAAAAACATTCACTGTGTGTACTGACGATCTATGGCAAGCCGACCTCGCAGATGTCTCTGCATTGTCAAAGTATAATGATAAGAATAAATATCTTTTAACTTGTATAGATGTTTTTTCTAAATATGCTTGGGTTGTTGTGCTTAAATCAAAAACTGGATCTGCCTTGACGGAGGCTTTTTCAACGTTATTGGTCGATAGGCATCCAGCACATTTACAAACCGATAAAGGTACAGAATTTCTTAACAAAAGCTTTCAATCGTTGTTGCGCACAAATGCTATAGCCTTCTACACCACTGAAAACACTGATACAAAGGCTTCTGTCGTTGAAAGGTTTAATCGCACGCTTAAAACAAAGATGTGGAAATATTTTACATACAAAAACACATATCGATATACAGATGTCTTACAAGATTTGGTACATTCCTATAATAACACATATCACAGAAGTATAGGCATGACACCGAGTGAAGTGACAAAAGAAAATGAATCCCTTATTAGACAACGCTTGTATGGTGAAAAGAAAAGACCAGCAAAGTGGAAATATAGCGTGGGTGACAAGGTGCGAATAAGCAAAGCTCGAATTGCTTTCAAAAAGGGATATTTACCTTCTTGGACCGATGAAATTTTCACAATAGTTGCTCGAATACCCTCAGACCCAATAACATATGAATTGTCAGATTTAAATGGAGAGAAGCTGAAAGGTAAATTCTACGAAGAGGAATTGCAGCAGATTTTGAAAGACGACGATGTTTACAAAGTAGAAAAAGTATTAAAAAGTCGTAAGCGTGGAGGGAAAACCGAATATTTTGTTAAATGGCGAGGCTATGATAAGAATTTTAACTCTTGGACGACAGATATATTCAGGCTGTAGTAGTTTGCAGTCTCATTCAAAGAAAGTACTTTGGAGACTTTACACCTTTTGTTATAACATGGCGCACTTTTACATGACATTACCGAGTAATAGTTCTATGCACTACTATCCTAACAACACGCTTGCACATTATACGACGAGGTTAGAAAATGGTATATCGTTGTCTGGCGATTGGGAAGTTGGTTTGGTTGAAATACAATATCAACACACCTGGTTCAATTTAAATAAGCTTAATGGACGAGTCATATACACACAGACTATAGAAAGGAATGGTGTCACATCTCATCCATATTGTATGTTTGAATTGACTCCGAGCTATTACGACTCACCGACGGATCTCTTAGAAACGATAAACGAACATATAGACGAGACAACTTATAAGCATGACAACATGAATTCTACACAGTTCAAATATAATGATATCACGAAACGTGTCAGTGCAGTCATTTTTAAAGATATACTCATATACTTCTCGCCACATCTGTGTGCAATGCTTGGTATATCTGAAGGACAGATTCCGTTGACGAATCCGAATACTACACCATTACTCTGGGAAGCTGACAAGAGATGTGACCTAAATATAGGGTTTTCTTCCATGTATGTATATTGTAACGTCTTGGAGCACATACCTGTGGGTGACACAAAAGCACCACTACTTCGCATCGTTCATGTATCAGGTAAAAGCGGTGACAACATACATACGATATATGAAAAACCCATATACATCCCACTGCAACGGAAAAACTTTGACTCTATAGAAATAGATATAAGGACGGATACTGGTGAACCCATACCATTCGAATACGGGAAGGTGATGGTTACACTTCATTTTAGACTTTGCAAAAGCCCATACCTTTTACAATGAAAAGACAATTTTGCTGCGACGCGAGTCGACTCGCGTACGAAGATTATTATTTGCAACAGAGTGGTAATGGTATGCCAATATTCCAAGGCGCGCGCATGCAGCGTGGTCATGGACTTGGAAGTTTTCTGAGCGGGCTTTTCAGAAGCGCTTGGCCATTGATTCAAACTGGGGCTAAATCGTTTGGAAAACACTTTTTGAGAACCGGGTTGCAGATTGCCAATGACGTTGTTGAGGGTCAACAATTTAAAGAATCTAGCAGAAGACGTATTCCAGAAGGTATAAAAGCTTTTACCTCGTCCAGCGATTTCAATGCTCAAAGTGGCAGTGGAAGGAAGAGGTTGAAAAAGCCGATAAAGAGACTTACTAAAAGAGTGGAAGTGGAGCACGATATCTTTGGCAAAGTTTAAGTATGGCATTCGTTCATCCACAATCTTGTGAATGCACAAAGAGCGAATTGGATCTGTTTATCGTACCACCAACACAGACGAGTATAGAGAGTGGTGCATACGTTGAATATAATCCGATAGCTACAATTTCACATGGAACTCCTATAGAATTTAGTATTACTGGCGCAGGTCAAGACTACCTCGACTTGTCAAACACTCAGTTATATGTTAGAGTCCAAATTACAAAAGCAAACAACGACCCAGTAACCGATGATAATGTTGGACCGATCAACTTATTTCTGCACAGTCTATTTTCGGAAGTTGACATCACCCTAAATGACACCCTAGTCACACCTTCAAATAACACTTATGCTTATAGAAGTTATTTGGAAACTCTTCTAAGCTATGGTGATGCAGCTAAAACCTCGCAGCTTACATCAGCCTTGTATTACAAGGACAACGCAACTCATTTCGAAGATGCTAATCCACACGATGTCAATGCTGGAAATCTTGGATTTAAGAAACGTAGCACATTTACTGACGAAGGACGTGTTGTCGACATGATTGGGTCTATTCACAGCGATCTATTTTTCCAAGATCGATTTATTCCTAACGATATTAATATAAGAGTGCGACTGGTTAGAAATAAAGACGCATTCTGTCTCATGTCGTCGGTTCAAGGTGCTGCATATAAAGTTCGAATTTTAGAATGCAAGTTATATGTGAGAAAAGTAAAGCTCAGCCCCTCGGTGTTTCTTGCACATGCTAAAGCACTTGAACAGGGAAACGTAAAATTTCCAATTAGGCGAGGAATTTGTAAGACGTTTACCATACCGAGAGGTAATCTGGATGCAACTCAAGAAAGTCTTTTCTCTGGTCAGTTACCGACTAGAATAGTTATAGGCTGTGTAGACAACGATGCATTTAACGGCAGCTATACAAAGAATCCATTCAACTTTAAACATATGAACCTGTCTCAGTTAAAAGTATACTTGGACGGTCAGCAACAATCTGTGAAACCTTTGGAAATAGATTTTGCCAACCATAAGTTTATCAATGCATACGCCTCATTATTTATGGGAACTGGAAAGTGGATGAGAGACGAAGGAAATCTAATATCCAGAGAGGACTTTCCTGGTGGATACGCACTTTATGCATTCGATTTGACGGCCGACTTAGCCGAGGGTGATCACTTTAACCTGATTAAGCAGGGTAACATTCGTCTGGATCTGAAATTTGCCCAAGCTCTGCCCAACACCATCAACGTTATAGCATTTGCAGAGTTTGAGAACATTTTGGAAATTGATCGGTCGAGGAACATCATTTTCGACTACAAGAACTGAAGATGAATGGACGAAGAATTGAGGCGATACTAAAGAAAGATGCAAAGTGTGGACCGATGTTTCTTGGCGTGTTTGCATGTGATCGTCTACCTACAACGTTAAAACAAAGTGGACCTCTGCTAATGGTCTGTAACACAGATCCTCATGACAAACCTGGAGAGCATTGGATAGCCTTATACATTGAAAATTCCTCCTATGGCGAATACTTTGACTCTTTTGGAAGACCTCCGGATACGCCATTTAGAACATTTTTGACTCGTCATTGTGTAAACTGGATATTTAACGAGAGACATTTACAAAGTGCTATTAGTCGTTTTTGTGGTCATTATTGCATATTTTACTGCTTACATAGATGTAGAAATAAAAATGTTAATGCTATTACTAATTTGCTAACGTCGGACACTGGACTAAATGATTATGTGGTTCATAACTATGTTTGTAAAACTTACAAATAAAGAAGATGTGTTCAATTTAATAAACTTTATTCAATAATGTTCAAATTGTCTTTTTCTAAGTATGTGTGTGTGTGTGTGTATTTGCAATGATGTTTGTGTGTGTGTGTGTGTGTGTGTAGGTGTGTGTAGGTGTGTGTGTGTGTGTGTGTGTGTGTGTATTTGCGTTGATGATTGTGTGTGTGTGTGTGTGTGTGTGTGTTTGGTTTGATGTTTGCTTGTGTGTGTGTGTGTGTTTGTGTGTGTGTGTGTAGGTGTGTGGGTGTGTGTGTGTGTGTGTGTGTGTGCGTGTGTGTGCGTGCTGAAAATGAAGTCTTTCACCATTCATAATTCATAATTCATAATTATAATTAATAAGACTGGGCTGTCACCCGGCTATGGGTTTCCCATAATTGTGTCGTCACCTGGCTATGGGTTTCCCGTAATTGTGCTGTCACCTGGCTATGGGTTTCCCGTAATTGTGTCGTCACCTGGCTATGGGTTTCCCGTAATTGTGTCGTCACCTGGCTATGGGTTTCCCGTAATTGTGTCGTCACCTGGCTATGGGTTTCCCGTAATTGTGTCGTCACCTGGCTATGGGTTTCCCGTAATTGTGTCGTCACCTGGCTATGGGTTTCCCGTAATTGTGTCGTCACCTGGCTATGGGTTTCCCGTAATTGTGTCGTCACCTGGCTATTATCTACTACTCATGCGCTACTACAAGTTATGCTCCTACAAATACCCACTTTGGTGGCTATTTATGGGCTCTAATACCCATCCCCTGCCTGGTGGAGGTTTACAAGAAGCGAGGATTTTAAGCGGCATGAGAGGCTTGTGCTTCGAACTGCGTCTTCTGGATTCCTCCCGGGACATGCTCCAACTGTCACAACCCTGGTGAACGAGGCAGGCGATGGTCTGTTTGGAGCAGTTACAAATAATTATAATGAGCAACACGTCCTTCGAAGCCTTCGTCCAACAAACCGAGTGAATCACTACAGTCTTCGGTTCAGATCCCACCCTTCTGTCCTCCTAAATAAGGACGATAGGAATTTCATTTGGTATATGATGCATAAAAGTAGTTATTAGACGCATAAGACCAGTGTGTAATCTAGTTCCCCTGTTCTGGGGGGGGGGAAACAAGGGTTCTCGGGGGGAGAATTTCCCCCCAAAAGGTCTCTGCCTTACAATATTGCCGAGTTCTGGGGGGGAAACTTCAATCCTTGGGGGGGACATTTCCCCCCCAAAAGACGTCTAGATTAAACACTGGCATAAGACAAACTAGCTTTGCTAGACGAACAAAGGACAAAAACACTAGTCCATCTATGGATTACACTCACACTTTATTGGTCATAGTAGATTCCGTAACTTGATGCGTCTTGACAGCAAGTTTAAATGAATAAACGAATATACAATACAATCACTCTTGGATGGCAGAAAACCGATTGCTCCTAAACGAACCCAAAACTGAGTTTCTTCTTTCTGGAGCTACACAGCAACTGAACAGATTCTTTTCTGCTTTGCATCGGCGCTGTTAAAACCGCGATTTGGGCTTTGTGTTTGACTCAAACCATCATTTAGTGAACACATTCACACGTTAAGTTTATAATATCTAGGACTGTCCACTACCACAACTATAACAACCTTAAGATTAGGCGCCCATTTCATTCTCTGTTTAGATTTGCTCGGCTAAAGCCCCAGTCTCCAGCTGAGACAAAAAACACTTAAGCAACTCGCTGCTTTCTGGCATTTCACAAGCTAACTTGATGTATCTTCAAAGAGCCCAAACTACTGTGGCCAGAGATGCCATTAAAACTTCAAGTTATGAACATACGAGTATATCACCAAAGCTAAAACCGTGGCATTGGTTGTCCAGAGAAATGTAAATAGCTGTCAAAACCGGATAAATAGTACACCAGACTCAACAATCTAGTCACTTCTTCATAGTCTTTAACTCTGAGACTCGATCTCTGGTATCGAAATACATGCACGATGGCTAACAGTGTTGTTAATTTATCAGAAAAAAAACACTTTTATTTACGTCCATAGATGGCAATGAATGTGCTCTTTAACTCGACAGTTGATGGTTTTTATGATTATTGCAACTGCATTTGTGACATATGATTCAAAATATCAAATTTAAGAGCGTATTTGAGCAATTGAAACGTTGTTTATATATATATTTTTTCATAATTTCATCTAGTTCCAGCTCATATTGTAGTTCAAACAACTTTACGTGTACCACTGTTTTTATTGCAGGATTAGACAGTATAAAATACATCAGAACAATAAAATTTCATGTAAATATTAACAATAAATATATCCTATATAACTATATAAATGATTTAAGCCTATGCAACTAATGCACAAGTAAAATTGAAAATCTTTTACTTGGCAGTTATTAAATTATACAGAATTAATAAACCACAGTAAATTCAAAATACAAAACTCTAGATAGCAAAATCAACTTCAAGTAATTCAAGCAAGGCAACATCAGGCAAATAATAGACAATATATAATGCATCAAAGTAAAGTGTGCCGCATTCGCTTAAGGCTTAATATGCCCAGCATGATATTTATCTTGGCAAGGCAATGTGTGTCACATCTGCTCTGAATATATTTTGATCTTCACCGTGCAATCAGCAATCAGTACCAAACAATCAATCAATCAATCAATGAAACAGATTTTATAAGTATAATAATAAGTATAATTTATAAGTATAATAAGCTTTGGATGCATAGGACGACACTTCTTGGTGACTGGAATTGAAACAAATGCTCAGTAACGTTTATGATAACTGAAGATTCATGTGTTGTTTGCTATTTCGTATGTACGTTGGAATAAAGATATATATAGATATATAACTATATATATATATATATATACATGTATATATCAATCCAGATCCTTTGCCCTCAATCCAGATCCTTTGCCTGCATAGGTCCCTCACTTTGGAACCGACTTCCTCTTTCTGTCCGCACCACCATTCTCTCTGGTAGCGTTGCTTCTTCCTTTTCTCACCTTAAATCCTGCTTATTCTCTCGGGGTCTTGCGCACTGGGAGCGCCTCTGAATGATAAATACCGCGAGGGGCGCTTTATAAATGCCCATATACAATACAATATAAGCGTAACTTCGAGAATTGCATTTCACGAAGGCACATTACAAACTTTATCGCCTACCCTTACCTGCTTCACTTTGACAAAGCAGGACAATACAAACTTATAAACCACAAAAGGCTAACATACAATTTGTAATGGTTCAAGTAAAAGGATCTTATTCATCACCAATTACCTTCAGCTAATTTGCCAACCCTACACCAATTTTAAAATGAAAATAACACCGTGTGGATCAAATAAGAAACCTGAACGTTTAAATGCAAGTCTTTCCTGTGGGCTAACGGATATCGATATCCATATAGTAGACTACATGAGAAGACATGGTCAACGCCATCGATTGTTACCTTGGTTATTTTATACTGGTAATTAATAAAATTTGATGCGTAATAATAATACTAATAATAACTTTGGGTTCCCTTTGAGGCCCTATGCAATAATCTGATAATTGCTGTAATATTCAGTAAACTTGTGTGTATTGCAGGCTGTCTGTTCTGTTAGTAGTTAAGATTTATCGCATAACATGTAGGCCCCTACATGTACAGCGCAGTGCGTTTGCAGGCGCTTAGTTAAAGAATAAATATTATAATATTATTGATGAAAAGAAACCAGCGTCTCTGGGGTGACGTCTGAATTCAGTGTACGCCATGGAATTAATTGCTGGCATCATTTCACAGGGCTATAATTTTATGCCTATTTTTACACGCGCTATTTTGTTGCGAAAGCGTCTTAGGTAAGCACAAATAAATTTAAGCCATTGAAATCGGCATCAGTGGACTTGGTGTACAAAACCTCTAGTCTCACAATAAGTAAGTAAAGCTGAATACCAAAGTACAAAGACTTAGTTAATACTTAGTAATTTAAAGGCGTTATATAAAATTTCTTCATACAAGTGAAGAGGAGAATAGGCCTAATATGATTATTGATCGGATCACATGCATAAACACCACTAGGTCCACGACGCATTTGAGAAACTGAGAAATTTTTAAATATGTGTAACTAACTAAATAAAAAATAAATAACTATTAATTTGCATTATTCGGTAACTTAAGTATAGTCACTTTTCACGTAGCCTACTATTCACAGAGCGAATAGTAGACCCACGTGTATGTCGGAAAAGATATGTAGGCTATATGGTTTTGCATTATTATGGTGCGTACAATCGAAGAGCATGTAAATTCTAGTGCTTATTGTCGATATGGTTTAAAAGCAAAGCCGCTTAAGTACTTAAACAACTTGTTTCGCCGTTGTAGATGCCTTATCATCTATGCTTCGATTCCAACTCGGAATTCAATTGTTGCTTAGGTATCGGCTGCAGGTGTTGCAGCAGGTCGAATATGTTGGATAATTGTAGCATTCACGCGCCAATATAGAGGAACACCATGGTGCATTGTCGATACAGACTACAATAAAAGCAGTCCTTTTCCTGCAAATTCTTTTATGCAACAGAATAAAAAAAGTGTAAGAAATAAAACACTTGGTTTAACGGATCTATCGAGTCTCAGGAGAGCTTTGTACATTATTTCGGTGAGCATAAGTGCAAGTCTTAACTAAACTGGTCCGGACGTTGGATTCTAATTACTTGAAATGCTCTATATTAATTGTTACGTTACGTGCATGCATGCAAACGTGCATGCATACATATAAACATTCATGTATAATTTACACATACATTTACACAACATATGCCATTTTCATATGCCAACATACCCACACTGTGACACGTATACTTGCATACATACATAGATACATGCATACGTACATGCATGCATGCATATTTGCGTACATACGTACGTGTGGGTCAGCACATGCATGCATGCAAATCATCTGAAAATGTTAATAACCTCAGCTTCTCTGATACATTGTGCAGCTCATTGGAGAACAAAGTGAACGACTATTTACTTTTTGTGTGTAAATATCTACATTGGTTAAAATTAATATGCTTTTAGTTACCTTGAGGGTTTTTCACGTACGGTGCACAGGTCCGGCAACAGTTTTCAGCGGTTGATGGAATTACACAATGGTCCTGCAGTGGGTTTAAATTCTTACACCAGGGAGCTCTATCTCCATACTCGCAACCTGTTGAGTATTCGAAAATTTATTTGCCAATGTCTTCTTTCAGAAATATCGTCATAACCACGAGGTATTCGTTAGTCTGTCCCATTGAATTTCGCTTACGCTTCACCCACGAATAATGAATTTTGACTACGATCGTTCTTGAAGCAACCTCGTGCACTGTTGGGACGGCGCCTTGGAAGTCATATTATCATTCTAGAATATTAATTAAGATTGTTGCACAATTATCTGATGTTGGTAAAGACTACTGAATCCCGCCTTCAAACGTCAAAGATAAGAAGCTGAAGTCGCTAATTCTTCAAATGTATTGCCTTCTCAAATGCGACTGACTTAGAGATTTGATCTTCCAAATGGAAAACGTGAGAAATAGTGTAGTATAATTTATTATATGAATTTATTTTACGGAAGTTTTTAGTCTCCGTTGTTAACTTCCTCGTGCTCTTTCAAAAATTTCTAGCGGAATCCTGATGTTTTTACAATGATATTACTTTATTGAGGTTAAGTGTAGATTTCATTAGTAAGCTTCTTTCAGCATTTTAAAACTTGTAACAACATATTATTATTATGCGAGGGTAGACTTAAGGAATTACAGCATAGCTGGTTAGACAACGCCTGCAATGGAATTAGACTGAGCTCAACAAAGCTGAGATCTATATGAAATCTACACTTAACTTTACACTTAAATAAAGTGATAAAGTGATGTAGTATTCTGCTATTTTTCTACTTTTCGCCAATGGTTTAAATTATGAGCGTTTGTCTTGCGCTAATTAAAGAATTAATTAATTAATTAATTACATACTACTACTTACTTACTTAACATCGTCGTTAGCTTATTTTATTACAACCAAAGTTACGGAAGTCTTGAGAGATATGTGATATGTAACAAGCTAAGCTCTACCTGGATATCTGCTGTCGTACAACTTCTGACAAGCTTCGCAGCAGATTTGTCCAGATTGGTAGCACTGGTATGCATTCCCTGTGCTGCACCATTCAGCTGTGTCTCCGTATTCACACCCGACTTGTTTGCTCTTCACACGATTGCAGCTATCGCAACACGTCTCAGCATAATTCGCACCATAACAGTACGACCTTTTTGCTTGAGACCGGCAGTAATAAGGATTTTTATCGCCGTATGCACATCCTGAAAAGAGCCACCAATGCGATTCAACTAACTTCATCGCATCATCCAGATGTTACCCACATCTTCACTCGTTCGTGTAAACCTACCTTAGTTATTTACTCTGTATTCCAACTTTAAACGTTAAGCGCTGGATGAGCACAAAAGCTTTATTTTATTGGCAATAGTTCTCACAGGAGTCAAATTTGAGGCTTTAAAATCTTGTTGACATGCTCTCAATTCAAAAACAGGAAAAGGAAAAACTTAGCTTATTGCATAACCCGTGGACAATAATTTGTGAATCTGTAATCACGTTCAGAGACTCGAGCCTTGCTCACTGTAGTGGAAACCTAAGTGGCAGATGGCTGAAGCAATTCATTTATTTTAAAATTAATATGTTTAATTTATTAAGCATAGTACCAATGCCCGGAAATTACAAAGTAGTGGAATGACTGAGACGCCCTCTTTGCAATCTTGTTACGTTGAACATGAACTTACCTATTCCAGGATGTCTACTGCTATTTAGCTTCTCTGTGCATATCTGAACCTAGCAAGGGCCATACTTAAGTTCGTTGTAAAGCATTGTATTGTATTGTTTTTTAGTGTGTTGTATTGTATAAACCTGCTGGTTTGCTGTTGTCGCGAATATTGGCACACGTCTGGCAGCACTCAGCGGTTGTTTGATTCGAGTAGCAATTCTCTGGATGCTGTCTCCCCATTTCGTCGCAAGATGCTCGAAACCAATTTCCCGAGATACTGGAAAGCACTTGCACTTGACCTTTGTAATCTCCGTAAACGCAACTATCTGCAACTATTATCTTGAATTTATACTTTTTAAAGGAGATATATGATCAAGTAGTGAAAGTTAAAATTTTTTTCGAAATGTGTGACTTCGCAGTTGACATAAGATTAAAATCAGCACGACAAACAACACTGCTGAAAAGCCGAATTTCAAGAGGCTTGGAATGTTTAAACTCAAAATCATATTGCAATTTTTTAACCACTTAAGCCTTTGACACAGTTTCTGAAAAAGCGTTATATGAACGTCGGACGTCATCACAAAAACCTGTTCCGATGTCGTAATATTGATGAGAGGCTCATATAGTAATTGTAATTGAAAATATTGCGCCGCTTCCAGAGTAAAGTAACCGGAAGAGCTATCTGCGCTGCTCATGTGATGTTAGATGTCATTATAGGAAATTCTTCAGATAGTAAAACAATACACAGAAAACTACAAGTCACCCGGATGGAGCCAAACCAAAAGAATCCTGCCCACAGTTGACAGATATCATCGCCTTTTCATATATACGGCAAGTAATTAAAATAAATCAAGAAGTAATACGTGTTGCGCTATTGTTCATAAATGGGGCATCTAATTAAACTTTATTCTTATGCTGGCCTATGTACCTGGTGTAGCTGGAGATCTACTGTCATAGACACATTGGCCGTTCATACACCATTTGTTGTTGCCACATTTCGTGCCATCGTATGCCCGTTGTTCGGCACTAACGAAGCAGATTCTTTTGTCTGGCACCCAGCATTCCATCGACTGACATATCTTCTGATCACGGGATCCTCCACCCTAGAACCCATTAAGGAAGATTTTCAACAAAGAATTGAGGATACATATGAACAGTGAATGCAATTTTACGTGATATGAGTAGGACTGTAGCACCAATGCACAAATGTATGGATACCACGCAACTGTGGATGAACGCTGACAATGAATTGAAGATGTGCAATCAGTCCATCCGAGTAAATTAGCATCATATGAGGCCAAAGATCAATGCTCCATCGATCGACACATTGCAATTTCTTAGATGTAAACTAGTAATTATGCGAAAAATTATAATTGTTATATACAAAAGTAGATCTTGGCGTAACGAACAGCGAAAATGAGAATTGAAAACGAGATACAAAGATGAGCAATTTGCACAATGGCAGACTAACAGCACAATAGTATGATGAAGGACCAAATATATTCTGGCACTGCTGGTCAGCCGAATACTGCTGGCCGGGATATTCGGCAAAGTTCGGAGGTGCTGTAACCGTTGGTAACTGGAATCCAACCAGTAGGCAATTTTCTTTACCCTGCCTAGAACAAGAATATTAAAAAGCGCTGCCTCTAAATACTTCTATGAAATCATTAACGAAATCAATTTGTTTTCTGATAGTTTCTGTTTAACGACGCTGTGTCAAAACAAAGATGTTTAGCATCGCCCTACTCTATATATACCTGCTTGGGAATGGTACCACCTAAACACGGTTGTGGTTAGTTTAAGTTTTATGAAAGCAGTAGCTTTATTTACATTCCTATGTGCAGTTCTATACAAGTTGTTCTATTTACAGGTCTCTATGAATGTATAATTGGTCGGGCGCATTCCTAAATTCTTCCATGTCTCTGAATACACACGAGATGTCCTCCTCTGGTTACCACTCTCGCAACGAATTGTCTATCTAGTCGATTCCATTATCTGGCAATGTCAGCTTGGCCGTACTCCCTCCTATCTGCGCGAGCTTTGTTCTCGCGCCTCTGCTCAATCTGGTCACCGCTGTCTTCGCTCTGCCACCGGTGGCGACCTCTCTGTTCCTTTCGCATGCAACGCTACTACGCAGCAGCGTGCTTTCTCCGTGGTTGGACCCACAATTTGGAATGGGCTTCCTCCTGAGTTGCGGTCTCTGGATAGTTTCCTTGAAGGAGTACTATATAAATGCTTAGTTGATTTGTTGATATAAAGTTCAGTTGACTTGTTTGAAATTCGTAAGCGTGTCTGAAGCCGTTAATTTTTTCTGCTTTTTGTTATTCTAATTCTACTGCTGCTACTACTATTACTGCTTTCTTCTACTTCTTTTTATTCTTTTTCTTATTCTTGTCTGTCTAGCGTTTGCGGTTTCGTCAAAGGCCTATTGCTATCAGTGCATATATATTCAGGTTGAAGTACTGGTATTCAGTTTTTCACGACATCTCATGGTCTCCAGGGCGCTGTTTCCGAGCTCACCTTACCCTACATCGTAGACGTCTAGTTGCAAATGTTTTGAAACAGGTTCTTTTAATGGAACAGTGTTTGTAAAACACGTTGGGAGGTTAACAAGATCTGTCCTCTAATTGGACTGCTGCAGTCATGTCTGCACCTCAGGCGAGTGATTCTTCGGCATCATGACAATCCGTGAAGTTTATACAGAAGCGTGTGAACGATCGATTGTCGGTCTCCATGCATTTATGAGACTTCGATAAGAATGACCCATGAGTTAGGTTTGCATTAGGAGAGTCTGAGATGAATAAAATAGAGAAAAAGGGTGTCGTTTGATTTCTGAACCTGCCTAAGTTAAGAACACCGAAGATGAAGAAGTAGGAGATTCTGTAGTATTAGAGGCACCACAGTGTATTTCTATTAGAAGAGATTAGAACTTGGCAGCTGTTATTCTATCGCATGTATTGATTTTACGAGATATCATATCTGTGATTCTGATACTTACATTGTGATTTTTGCCAGATTGTTTTTGAAGTACCACAGAGAACAGCTTGAGAATTTAAATGGGTTGTTGAAGTTGCTTGCACTCAATACTCTCGGCGAAGGAGCCATAATGTACTGATCGTCTCCAGAACAACCATTTGTGTCTCCTGCGTCGTGGTATGCACCAAGACTAGAAAGTTGACACCGATAAGATTCAATATAAATATCAATTAAAAACAAATAGCAATCGATAGAATTCAATTAATAGAAATGCCAATCAATAAGATTTATATGAAAAGAACTACAATAACTAATAAAAGTTGCTAAGTATAGTCATGAATCGAAAGATCTATAACGTATCTTTGGCCAATATTCAGGTAGTAATTTATAAAGTTCAGCATGCATTCTCAAAAATCGGCGATAAGGCTTTGTGTAACTTTGAATAATCATAAAATGCTCTCACCACAGTGACCTGAAGAGATTTTTTAATCAAATATGTCTCCCGTGTTGCATGTCTATATCGATATTTTTCGTGAAGATCGCATGTGTTCTAAAGATTGCGTTCTAAAGAAGGCGTGCCTTCACTTAGAATAGGCCTACAATGATTGGCGGGTTAGCTATGCAGAGTAATCTAGTGCACATAAGGGGTTGAAGCACCTTTGCGAGGAACTGAATTCAGTTCAACTAACGTCAGGTGATACAAGTATAAGTACGCATAGGAAAGCCTACTTGTGTCCTAATTCGTGAGCAGCTGTTTGAATACTGGAGTATATCCCGAAGTCTTTGTTGATTGTTACTGATAAAGCACGAGGTGCGTTCAGCTGGCAGATTGATTCGATTTCATCAAGTCCTGAAACGCAATCACAAGGATAAAAAACTATGACTTGCTAGCTCATATATCACTAATAAACCCATCTTAAAATGTATTCTCTGATGACGTAGCGCTCGTGATAAGCTGGTGCCCCACGCTTAGCTTTACAGTAGCGGTTTAGAAATTTGGAGTTTACGATTACATTCATCCATTGCGTTTTCCTGTGAAGCACTAAAGTAAAACCATGACATTGCCTCGAGTATCATTATTTAACTTGACATAGGCGTATATTTATTTCTATGCATATTTCATTAACACTTCTTCGAATGCTTCATTGCTATTGTCTCTTTCCTTGTTTAGATCAAACGTCTTATGCATCGTAGGTACAAGTGAGAAAAATGCAAAACAGGTGCGTGCGAAGAAGCTCTTGTAACTCACCAGAGAGAGTGCAGGAAGTTACATCGCTACAATTTAGGCTATTGTAGAGGTTGTTTCTGTAAAACAAAATTCACCTCCAATCAGTCAAACTTTAGTACGATTATATGAACACAGGTATACTTTTAACTATAACATCGTGAAAGAGGCCCATTTCTATAATGATTCAAAATGTAGGCCCTATCCAGAGTTTGTGGAAATTGTGTCTGAATGATTGTCGATCGTAACCGTAATACGAGTCTGAAAATTTCAATGCGTTACTTGAAAGCTAAACGCAGGACACCAACTAATTCACAAACGCTGCGTCGTGTCAGAGGGGTAAACTTCAGATATAACACGTGAGGATCCAAGTCCGTTTGCCAGGAGATCGTAGTGAGAAGGAGGCAGAGGTGATGGTTAGGCGGATTCTGTCCGGTCAAAAACAGATTTGAGAGTGGCATGCCGCAAATATTTAGACTGTGGAGACACGCTGGAACACGATTGTGGAACATAAGGTCTACTGTAACAACTGTTTTGCAAAAAAACGAGTTTTCAATTTTTCAAGAAATAAATAGTCCAAATACGTTACATGACTGCCATTTAGAATGTCCTGGCATGGGTTGGGTCATACACTGACACACTGCACAGAACCTTTCCTTGCATCGATTTTATAATCTGGAAGCTATCGGGACGATAAGTTTTCTTTTAAGTGCCCAGGAAATGCCAGTCGGTGATTGCGGTCGTGTCCTGCGATATCTTTGGTCGGTTATCGTTGTCCGGGAAATATGATCATGATGTCGACTATCAAGTCTGCATGAGATTTCGAAGGTGGGTTTCAGGTGCGTGTGCTAGTTCGTGGTCTAGTTGTGAATTTTCCAGTGATTTGGCATTATTTGCTTGCAGATTATTCTGATTTTTGCACGAACAGTTACATTAGCAATCTTTTATGGCTCACCCGCTGAAGAGAGTAGCCTGGTCAAAAGAGAAGCTTAGATGCGGAAGTATACTGGGGAACCATTCCTCAAATAATGTAAGAGCCTTGTAGATTTCAGTATAGCCAGTGGATCCGATTTTGAGAGCTGATCTCTCCGTCCAATAGGAGTCACTTGTATTCTGAATGAAAACAAATCACAAGCTGCAGTTACGATTTAAACAATTCAGCCAATGCTAAGCGAAATGAAGAAAAAGTACTCTTAGAAACGATAAGTAGTTGAGCCTAATAGATCTTTTAGTACACAAGATACGATTCATTTATTCAGAGCAGTTGTACAACGACTCTGCAAGATATCTCCCCAGGCCAACTCCGGCGATGAAGAACAGTTTTCAAAATTAATGCTTGTAAAGAGAGGAAAAGGAAAAGAGAAATACTCTCTTCCTTGTGCAGGAATTTGCGGAGGATCTTCCATTCCTTACGCTTCTCCGCAACTGTTCGATGGAGGAGGGTGTTCTCCCAGTTTCCTGAAACCGCTGCATCCTTCTTACCCTGATCCATCTGATCCTCGGCCTTCCAAGCCTTCTCGTCCTCAACGAAACCCGCTGAAACAGCTGCTCTGCCTCTCCCTGGTCTCTCTGGCAATCGGACTCGGACCACCAATGGACATCGATCTCTGGACAACCCCTCGGATACGTCGCAGCGCTCGCGAATAAGCAAGTGTTTTGCGCTCAGCTTTACAGTGGTGCTTTATAAAATTGGAGATTACGATTACGAAAAGAATTGAGCTAGCTGGACTTCGGTGGAGACGAAAGAATGAAGTCAAAACGTTCATCGCTGGAGACGTCTCTCATCTCAGATAGACGACATTCCATCGGGGTAAGCACTGGAGGGGCGAAACCGGAGGCATCAAGCTGGTCTTAGTTAAAAAATACTCCAAGAACTCCCCGGCCGTAAACAAAGGAGCAGCTCCAGAACATGCATTCCCAGAACGTCCAATCGTTGACCACAGTTTTCTGATGTTTCGATTATGGCGCGTAACTATTGTCTCCCAGTATTCGCACTCCTTTTCCCTGATGTAAATTACTGAGGATGTTATGCCTACGGTTAATATGTTAGTTCAAAATTGTCAGTTCGAAAATTTATACTGCATTTTACTGTGTTTAAAACTTTATTTAAATTTAAGAGCATAGGTTTATGTAAGGCGTTGGAATCATTAATGGTACCCATTAGAGTGTTCAACTTTCATATGGCTGAAAAAAAATTTCACATTTTCACCTTGCATACCCTCTGGATTTGTGACAGTTGGTGCTATAAACAACTGAGAGAAATATTATGGTTATGGGATCATGTTAAGTGACAGCTCAAAGCTATTAAAGTTTTCAAAAAGTGCGATGTTTTAAAAATTAACAAATATCAGTGAATTAATGTATTATATCAGTTACTGTTACACAATACAGAAGACAATAAGCACACTACACATGTTGAAGTAGTCTTAAATGAGTAATCTGTTAAGACTGTACAACAAAAGTAGTAGTGTTTGTGTTTCTGATATAAATATGTCTAACTGTCACTGAAGAGTGAAGATCTGCTTGGGTGTAGCAGTAGGCATCTGCATTCGGTGGTGTTCGACTACTTGGAAGATGAGCTGACGCTGCTGCTCATCGTGTGTGAGTGCCAAGTGAAAGGCAGCTGCCAACTTTACCGCACTCTCAGCACAGTCATTAATAACAGAAAGTGCAGCAAAAGTGTTTTTTGCATGGCGGTAATCTTCTCAGCTATTCCACGTTTCGCGATCAGAGGAGAGAAAATCTTGACCGAATTTGAAGGTAGTAAATAGGTGCATCGATCCCTGTGTCATGAACTCAGATAAAGTTTTCTCCAGAAATGTCTTAGTGGTTTTTGGTTCAAGTCTCCATAAATCTATTTTGTTCTGTGGTTTGCATAATGCGGACACTAGCCTATTTGTTTGTTCTCGTCGGCAAAGACCTTGTCTGAGAAAAGTGACAATCCTGCCAAAATAATCTTCACTGATATACCAGTGATGGCGTTTCATTTTGTGAAGGGCTACTTCTGCAACTTGGCTCTCAAAATGCTGTGAAATGCTTCCATGCTCTGTAGTAAGCACAGATCATTCTAAGAAGCATCACAGGTGACGGTGGCAGTGAACCATGCCTTAGCATACAGGGTGAGGTAAACCGGCAGATCCTTCTCAGAGCCTGCAGTTCTTTGGCATTCATTTTGAACTGCTCTCTGAAAAGAAATATCCTCAAGCAATAAATGTCATTCACCATCCACCTAACACGATGATATGCACCAGGTGAACTGAAGTGGATACTGTCACCATCACCAATATGATCGGCTTCATCAAGTGCAACAAGACTGAGCTTTATGAACTCTAAGTAGTCTTGCCGTGGCTAGTTGTCTCTACTCAGTTGTGCACACAGAAACTGAACTACAACTTGGTGGTTCTGCTCTAGCCACATTTTCTCGCTGTCAGTCATGGAACAGCCTCTTGTATCCTTACTAAGAGGAAAAAAGTTGCTTTTGTCTATGAGAGGCAACTGTTGAACCTGGCGAAAATTGCAATTTGTGGCCCAGAGGAGACAAAGAATACATCAAAAACTGCTGCTGCAATTATTTTAAACATAATATGGTGTTGTTGTCTACAAGCCAAGAATAGTAGGCGTTTGTCAAAGGCCTCTTGAATAACGGTTATTGCACCACTGTGGAGTGTGGACTCCTGTGTTAGCACTAGTTGTGTCAAAACGCAACCCAGCCAGCCATTCTGACACCCCTTCCCACTCTCTGAGGATTTCAACAACCTGATTCCCCATCAAGGCCAGGCATTTTTTAATGACTAGAAGCATTTCAATTCCTATGCCAGACACAACAACTGCCATGCGATCAACATTAACACACTCATCATCTGGAAGCAACTTACCATCGAAATGATCATTGAACAATAAGGGGTGTCTTAGGGCAGAATTCATCTCTAATGCCTTGTTCGATAGAGGAATGGTCTTCTTATGAGCCTCATACACTGAAGTTGTGTAGAGTCAGATCATTAACATTGATACCTACTGCCTTTATTGAACAACTTTCTTGAGCAATAAGCAAATTAAAATGGTGACTGAAATTCAGCATAGAAAAATACAAATTATAGAAGATACAACACTAAAATTATACATAATATAAGAAAAGAAAGTAAGATAAGTATTTGTGGAATAACAGGAAAATGGATTGGAAAAACTGAAAAAATAGCAAATAACTATTTTTAACAAATAACTACATTTGTCACGAATATCACTTTTGTTCACTCTATTTCAAGAATTTACATCTCGTTGAGAGGTCACTTGCCATTGAGATATTGATGTAGGATTTCTGTTGGTTTATTGTGTATATAAATATCACATTTTAAGCCCCTATGCATGTGATTCCAACAAAATTATTTTTTTCTGAACACCCTAGTACCCATTATAGATAAGCTTGCTTTTGGTATGATAAATGAATTCTCGATTCGAAAAACATCACTATGGAAATAGAAGACAGATTCTTACTGTAGCGATGTAGATTCCGACCAAGCGAACTCTAATTGAAAAGTCGGATTCATTTATAGTAAAATATCGCATATCAACCTGCAAGAGAATATAATTTATTGAAAATAAAGTATATCAAGCATCATACGGTAACTATGAGAGCAGGAAGGACAACCAGACGCGGTTCTCCATTGGACATCGCTTTCAGGGCAAAACCCTCTAGTACGACGCAACGCGCGTGAATAAGTTGGTGCTCTGCGCTTAGCTTTAGAGTAGCGCTTTGGAAATTTGGATTTTACGATTACGATTACGGAAGGTTGTGGCCTGAAGGTATCCTCTAGCACAATAAATTATCGCTTGAAATTGATTGCAGCGCAATTCCTCGGTTGTTTCAAGTCTTCAGTCATTAGTTTGCTTTTTACTTATTCAAATCACATAACGTGCGCAGTAAATTGGAGGACTACTATAACTATTTGGAAACATGGTGGGGCGTGGTGGCTCAGTGATAAGTTCGGCGCCTTGTGACCGGAGGGTTGCAGGTTCGAATCCCACTCTAGCCGCTGCGTACGGACCTTGGGCAAGTCCTTCACTCGCGATTGCTCGTGTCGCTTCGGCGTGAAAACTCCGACACAGTATCAATGCTGTAGTCGGGAGCGCCTCTGAGTAGTAGTAGACTTGTGGAGGCGCTATAGAAATATCCGAAATAAAAAAAAAATATTGTCGTCACAACTGCAACACGAATCATCCAAATCGAGGGAGCATACCAACGTTTTCATGGATCGATCTTTAAAGCAGTTAATGTGTCCATTCGTCGTGACTATGACCTAACATACTTGCTCTCCGTGACTATGACCTACTTGCTCTTCGTGACTATGACCTACTTGCTCTCCGTGACTATGACCTACTTGCTCTTCGTGACTATCCAGTCTATCGATTGCCTAAAACTCGAACGGATAACCCCGGTCGTAAGGGTATAGCGAATGTGACTAACTAGCAAAATAGCAGAACTATATCCATGACGATTTACACGTATGCAATACTAGAAATATTACTAGCGATCTCACCCCGTTAGCGACTTGCACGAAGTAGTATTGAATGTTTCGTATAGCGTCGTCTCGTTTTCCCAAATAATCTCCTGCTTGACTTCGGTCAAACCATCTACAAATCCCAATTCACCAGTAGTTACTCGTTCAAAGAATACGTATGGGGTTACAAACATAGCAGCACAAAAGGTTTGAGTTAACGAACGACACTAATTGTTAAGCTGATTACATGCAATATCAGCGTTATGTATGGGTCCCTACACTGTGGCTACACCTGCAAGAATGTGAAACTTCATCGGTCCATTAATGGGTTGAGCCAAATATAAGACAATGCTATACCTATTAAGTCATCTGACGCCATCCCTAGAGATTGCCGAACTTCAGATACAAGTATGCTTATCTAATGACAGTTGATTCTGTGGACGGCAGGTTTTGAGATGCAGATAAAACACTCTGTGTAACTGTTCAGCTAAGCAAACGAATATTTTGTAAGCTTTTTAGACATGAATTATCCTCCAATAAATAATCACAGAGCGGCAACCACTTTGGTTCACGTCTTTGTCATTAGGCGCCTTGGCTATTGCTCCTCGATTTACATTAGCCTTACCCAGTTTCGCATTTGGCATTTGAAGAGGGTTCTGCGCTCGGCTGCGCGACAGATCGATGTCAGCACTAGGGTTGGTCACGTATCTGACTATATGTTTATCGCATATTAGCTACTCATTATATATATATATATATGAATCGGGTAATGTCTACTCATGATTATACCCGATTCATAGTTATATATATATATTATATATATATATATATATATATATATATATATATATATATATATATATAATATGCGGGACTTCACTGTATTCCAAAATCCCAACGTATCATCTAGAGGATCTTCGCCTTTATTTGGCGTTGCCTTCTGGGTAGGCCTACTGCGCCCGCAATCCCGCATACTTACAGGAGCTCAGCTGTTCTGCTTCGGCCAGCAGGGGCCACCGTCTCTGTGTTCTGTGGTCCAAGGCGACTTGCTTGTCCCCTTTGCACTCACTTCTACCATGCAACACGAGGCTTTCGCTGTCGTGGGACCGACCATTTGGAGTGGCCTTCCGTTTGCTCCCGAGGACAAATTCCTCGGTCTTTTGCTCATCTCTAAAAACCGTTCTTTTCAACCGCGGCTAGGCTGGGAGCGCCTCTGAGTAGGTATCTATAAGGGGCGCTATATCAAGTTTATACATTGGTTGGTTGATTGATTGTTTTAGTTACCTCTGGTAAAGAGCGAAATCGACAAATATAGCCATCTCGACGACATAACGCTGAACCTCAGATGGCCAATCGAACAGTTTCGTGGCATTTGTCTGCTTCGGATAGTTTCTTTGTGAAGTACTCCTATCTGAAACGTACACATTCCAGTTTCGCACTAAACTATTGTCTGTGAAATTTTTGTTACTTAATTTATGTGCATTGAGTGCGGTCCAGATCAATGCATCACAAGTAGGCCACACAAGTAGGCCATATCAGCATATATTATGACAGTGGCGAAAGAGCAGTTTAAAAGCTCAAGTGTGAATTCGATTACACGGATAAATTTAAGACTTCCATGCGCGATGTCGCACAATCTTCCAGTTTTTATTTTATCTGAATTCTAAAGTATATCATTATTAGTAAAATTATTATTACTATAATTGTTTCCATTATTATTTCAGTTTGTTTACAAAATGCTTAGCAGAATTTCAAAATATACAAATTAAAAAATATTCGCCTGATAATGATACAGATTTTAGCCGTGATTGGTGTTTCATTTTCCGGTATCTTTTAGGAAAGATATGCCCATGTGGAACTTACACATGAGGTCCGCAAAATCGAGTTCTGTATTTTCCACCCTCATCACATGATCAACTCCATCTATTTCGACGAGAAATGCTTCGCTTGAGTGATTTCCGAAGTCGTTATCGACAGGTTGAACAGAGTAGTAATTTCCATTGATTGAAAGGGTGCCTCTCTGCTCACCAAAAAAACACAATTAACTTAAGACATCAACCAATATAAATTTTCTATTCTAAAGATGAGCGTGCGGGCGGTGTATTTTTTTTTATAAAAATGAAAGTCTACTGAATGAGTGAATAATAATACAACTGACGCCGTATAAATTTCAAAATAAAATCACAATTACAAATTACAATTACAATCCAAGTAACCATACTCAAATTCGATTAATTTCACTGCGCTTTTCGAAGTATTATTAACCAATATAGTCGCTCATCAGCTTCAAGAGCCCTCAAAATCCTCTGACGTGTGCCTGAGGGTTGTAACTCGGAACCGAACATGATCCAACCTCTTATGCCTAATTGATTTCGATAAAACGTCAATGAATGCCTTCCTTACACAATTCTTGATCAGATGTCCGTTTTCGTTTTTCATTTCGATCACGATAGACGCACTGCTATTCATATCGTAATAAACAGCAAACTACAACAAAGAAGAAAGTAGCAAAATTGGCTGAATTCATAAATTCCATTTTCTAGTGTAGCGGTAACACAATCACATACATAAACGTCATGCTTATGGTGGTCATCGTCTGTCATTAAAAACTCTTTAAACTCAATAAAAGCACTAGCTAGCTGATGCGAGAGGCGTTAGTACTATGTAGGCCTAGTATATGCATATATAGGCCTACACATATGTGTATGTATTATGTACGTATAGTACTACTACTATATGTACTATTATATATAATATTAGGGTATTTGCCCGTCATATTATGACGGCAGTGTAACTGTATATAGACCTATAAGTGTCGTTGGTTAAAATGCTCTGATCGCCGTCGTCAAGACCGCAGTACTGACGTCACAAACGGTTTTTGTTTCACAATGGAACAGAAACCGTTTGTGACGTAGCGTTTATCGACAGACACACGCTCTATGGATATCATATGTATGGATATGTATTATATAGAACAGACTATAAAAAATTATTTGAATTATTTAAATACTTGCGACGGCTCGCAAAAGCTAAGCTTGTGGTCGAGAAGGCAACTTGGTGTTCAATTGTTCAATTTATTTTAAAAGGCTCTGCAGTCTTATTGTCTCGCAGCAGCTAGTATTCTGAATGGCATCAATAGCCGTATATTGCAAACAGCAGAATAGAAATGAGAAGATTAACGTCTAATAGTTTATACATTTTATTCACATTTAGAATTCTGGTGAAATATTTATAATGGAATGCACCTGGATGGTCTAAGAAGTGGAGACGTGTGATCAACACCAATGGGCAATAACCTCATAGGCTAAAAATGACGAAAGAAATAAAGGAAGGAAGGAAGGAAGGAAGGAAGGAATAGCGAAAACCAGGAAGGGACTAACGAAGCAAGAAATGAAGAAAGGAGGGTATGTAGTATTTCCAAGTATCGTATATACATTGTTACATATACATGCACTATAATTCAACACAAAAGTATGGCCTTCGTATACTTGCAGAAGTGTTTTATGTAAAATGGGGTGAGAGAAGACTTGTTCTTCATGCAGAAGTGCACAGTTTTGCAACTGGCATGGACTTTACTGGCAATGACACCTAGCTATTCGCCTTTGCTGCCTTTGTCGCCGTTGCTGGCTTGCACCAGCCCAGTATCATTCGTCTTCAGGCGGTCATCAATGATGCTGTTCGTCTGGTCATGCGATTAAAAAGTTCGACCACATTACAACTGCGCTACATGATCAGCTTCAGTGGCTCAGAATAGGCCAACGAGTCAAATTCAAGTTTTGCCTTCTGGTGTACAAATGTGACAGCAGACAGTGTGCCTAAAACATCCTAGAACTAACTTGCTAACGACGATGCTATATAAATTATCGTAAGTACAATTACAGTATTCAACGCGGTTAAGCTGACATCCGAGGTCGTATAGTGAATAGACGTATGACGTATGTATACCTGGCCTGAGTTTGGCTTCCAGTTGGTCTGCTTTCCGTTTGCGGCTACTACGACGGGGACATCGGAAGGAATGTTCGTGTTTCTGGTCAGGTTGAGAGTGATTGTTTCGTTCTCCGTTGTCAAGGTCAAAACAGTTTCTCTGGGCATTGTCATCGCACTGTTGTTGTGTTGCGTTGTGCTGTTGGTTGCACTGCTACTTGTTGTGTCTAAGCAACAAAACACAAGAGCTAGGCTAAACGGTTGTCTCTAAAATGTTAAAATAAATTGAAGGAATGCAACAAGTATGGAGAATCTTTTTGTATACTTTATACACCTGAACTATTAAGCTCACGTCAGGTGCTAGGACTCAAAATATTGTAGGTAGAAAGATGGATATCTGATAGATTGCACTTAGGTACTTGTGCAAGATCCCCGTTGCAAAAGCTCACATTTCACTGCGATGGCTTTAATATTTTAGACACAATCTCTACAGTTTCAGGAATGTTACGATTTCAATAGACGATTCCCATTTGAGGCTACTCACTTGGTACAACTAGGCAATCAACAGCTGAAAGAAATGTCCAAGTCGCCAATAGGATTGCGAGTAAATGTTGTAACAGAGCCATCTGTAAATGGTTGTCACAAAATATTCTAAGTCTAAATAGTTGTTCCGAATCTTCAACCAGGTGAAATCGTCTTCACTGCTCTTGTAGTTCGCGCTTTTCTGTACATCAGCCATGCAATCCATATTTATATACTCTCAGTCGCTAGGGTATAACAGTCACAGAACTCCGCAATAAACTGATTTTTAAGTTTTCTAGTAATCGGTTTGAGCAATACGTTCACGCCTCCCACCTTCGCATTCAGCCATTGCCGCAACCTCTTCGCCAGCTCACTCACACATCCGTGGAACTCAGCAGCGTGAAAGCGTCTTTCCTCCTTCTTCTTCATCTTCGTTAGTCATCGAACCGTGTCACACATACAAGGTTCGTGCTTCGTAGGCCTACCACTCACTATTTGGTTTTATTGCGGTTCCACGCAGTCAGAAATCAGGTAAATTACCTGCACATTGATTCTCGCAGACTGTCTCCCAATCGGATTCTGACCTGGCATCAAAACGGAACCAATAACCTGGCTCTTGACTTTCAACAGCCATTGAACTAGCGCCGGAATTAAAACTGGTTTATCTGATGCAGCTGTTTGTGGCGCTGATGAACTTAGCAGATTTATATTAGGCCTATAACACTAGGAAATTTAAGAGATTTTGATATTACATTGCAGTATTCACTTAATATGATACTTTAATATCTTAATAAGTCATGACTTAGGGTTGATTAATATTCATCGATAAAAATATATTGTGACTTGATGCGAGGTGAAATTGTAATATACTATTATACAGTGTTTTTAAAAATTGTAATTTTAAAGGCTCCTATAGAAACTCGTAAGCGTGCATGCAATGAAATTCTAGTTAAGCAAACTGGAGTTCCCTAAATATGACAGTTGACTCATTAATAACATAGGCCACGAAAGTGTCTTTGGTGAGCCACAGTGATTTCTCATAGTCATAGCAATTATCACTTAAGTGTGCTTCCTTCACCTGATCACAACGTTTATGAGAACTCAGACGGTAGCACGGCCTGACTTCAGCCGTTTGGGATTTCCAATATCTAGAAATGTGTCGAACAACTTCACTATGTCATAGAATCTCTTTCAGCTAACTACAATAAAAGGTTCAGAGTTTTTATATTTAGTGAGGAGATGAATTATCATAATAAGAAATTAATCGGTTTGAACTGTACAATGTGTACATCTATATTCTTGTGAGTCGTGGCTCTTGCACGCTTAGTGAACACGGAACGGCGACACTATTTCTAGATTAATGGCAGACTTAGAGACGACAACCTCTCGCTCTCGCTCATATTCTGGCGTTTTATTGTCCTGCCTAACGACATCGGACTTCGGTTATGATAAAGGTTAATAGCCTCGAGTCACTCGAATGTTGATCATGATTTCTTCAAAGAAAGACATAGGTTTACTTTCGGTTAATCGTGAATAGATTTCGTGTTGTAGAATTCGACCATTTGACTAAGCGTCATAAATTATAGCTAACAATGACAAACATTAGGTCGTAATTATAGACATTCGCTATGCATCACGTTCTCCATTTGAATAGAATTCTTTCGGTGAAAAATTCAGAAAGCTATTAGGAGCAGTCATGTATGTGTCAATCAGTCCATAGGCCTATTCTTCGTCGACTCTCTTCTGATTGAGCCTAACAACAACCAAGAGGAATCAAGGTTATATACACAGGCAACCTGTCATTGGCAAGGAGCGAATTGTTGGGGCAGAGACAAACATCCTTGACACTTTTTCAGACCTTCCTTGCCCTTTAACGGTTTCACCCTGATTTATAATGTAATCCGTTCAGACGCGAAAGAAACAAAGTACTACAACGATATTATATTAGCATGAACCCAAGTTCATCACTGATCATATAAATCTCCATCTGTAAGTCATGGTTATTTATATCACTAATGTTATTTAATGAAGAGCAGCATAACAATTTGGCCAAACTCATAGTCGTTAGGTCGAGGGCGCCTCTGATGAGTTTCTCTTGAAGAGGAGCTATATAAATCTGTGATTACATACTGATACTGATACTGATGCTTTTATTGATCCACAAAGAAACATATGACAGCATAATTAAATAGCCACTATAGTGTGAAAGGTTTGAAGTTATAAGATGTAGATGGAGACAATAAGGCTATACCAAACAGAAGGTGGGTCAATAGGAGGCCCTAAAAGGACCAGGGCCCGCTAGGAAAGGCCTCCTAAATACCAAGTAGATGATGCGATGGCCATACTAAATCATAGATCAAACAAGCTTATTACAAGTAGGCCACTGAATTAGCCTAGTTGATATTCCTATTAATCATTGCTAGTTAACTAGCTATCAAAATAACAATTGTCACGAATAAGACATCCCTGGGTAATTTTAGTCAGGATGGATGCTGGTAGGAAGGCTCTAAAAGCAGTTCGCAAACATACACATATGCTATGCATTACTTTGACATCAGTTTGTACATATGTAACTGCATGTGTTCTACTTGCATGGATAGCATTTATAGTCCACAGGACGATTCGTTGCAGCAGAAATGCATCGTTAATGACACAACAGCCGCGATACTTTCTGTTACATTTCTGGCGAGTATACACTTAAGCTCCAATACAGCACTTTTTACCATTTCAACGTCGAGAGTGTACAAAAAACGACTAGGAAACCAATGCAGCTCGTCGTTAAATTGCAGAAAAAAGCGTATGAGCTTTACTTCGGTTGCAAATTTAGCGATATAAAAAAAATCCTGGGCTCCTCACATTTACTGTGGAACGTGTGCTGTCGATCTGAGAGATGGGCTCAGAGGTTTTCGAAAGTCAATGATGACATTACGAGAGCAGAAAGAGCACATAGTGGATTGTTACTTCCGTCTGACATCATCTCTGGCTTCTCTGCGAAAATAAATCTATCGAATGCTACAGTCTGCCTTCAGGCATGAGACTAGTGTCGCATCGGTTGATGCCTTGTGCATTAGAAACCGGCGCAATAGAAGTTACTAATTGCAATGACAGCTTGCCAGTACCGCCATTTGAAGGTTCTGAACTCACAAAAAGATACTAAAAGGTTACATACTTCCAATAGCGTTCTGTAGGATCGTGCAACCTGCCTCTTCGAAGAGGCACACATACGAAACATATATTTATACGAAACATATTTGGTACATAAATACAAGCATACATACAGAATACAGATATATCAATTCAGCTAGCTCCCTTCGTCCTCTTCGTTAGAGGAACGAAGAGGACGAAGGGAGCTAGCTGAGGCGGGAAGACGTAATGAGTCAGAGAGGTATTTAGGACCAGGTCCCAGGTAAGATCGGCGAATATGAATAAGTACCTTTAGTTGGATGCGGGCAGTAAGAGGTAGGCAGTGAAGATATTCAAACTTGAATGTGGAAATATGGGATAAGCGTGGGAGACGGGCGAGTAGTCTGGCAGCTGCGTTAAGAACAGATTGTAAAGGAGAGAGGCGTAATATTATATAGCAACATAATACTATTATGCTCTCGTTAGACACTTTAATTCAAATCTCCCACATTAAACACTTCTCATTTTCTGTACACTTATTTTATCGAGGATAAATTCTGGATCCATCCGGCCTATTATGCCATTCGGGCAAGAAATTTATCGTATGCTAAATTAGGATCATTTTCTGTCAAGTTAAGGCAATATTTGGCTTTATATAGACAAATAGGATTCATTGTGTTGTGTCATCGAACTTATCAATCAGAAGGAAACAAACTGAAAAAGTAGGCCCTACTTTGGGTACTTAGAATAATTTAAAGACGATTTTTTGGTTCTTGCTGAAGATAGTGGCCTAATTATAGAATACGAAAAACGTACATAGGCCTACAGTTACACTCAAGTAACTGAAAGTTATAAGCGCTGCAACAATGGCCTTATCAAGGATAAGAGATTTAGAGAGTCTGCGCCAAATTCTGACAATAACTTAATTAAGCTTATAAAGAACAATGCAAATATTTTTTCGAGAATAATACAACTATTACTAATAGCACATTCAGTCGCAACTTGATTATAATCAGCAATTGGTACAGTAGCATACATAAACCTACATTTGTACCTGAATTAATTAGTTGGGTCGTCTGAAACTACATTTAGGATGCAGTATGCATAACGGTTGCTTGTCGAAAATGGTTTGAAATTTAATATCCTCGCAGTAATTAACACTCATAAATGGAACATAGGCTTAGTTAAGTAATCGTCAATCCAGACATTCAGAACTACGATCGAAGATAATGCAACGCATATAAAATCTGATTAGCGTCACAATATAGCTACTTTTCATGGACATGGTAAACTGCAGGATACTTCATGCACTTCGACCTAGTTGATCTTCCTTGCTTTTGAATATCAAGAACGCAATATCTTGTACATCTCGATCTTCTTAAATTGAAAAACATAAAAATTTGGAAATTTTTCTGACGGTAAGAAACCAATATTCCAGCAAAGACTTGCGATCATCTTCCGACTAAAAAGAATAGGCGACGTTCTGCATAGAAAGTTGAAGTCAGTTTAAACGTACCGGTAGCTGTTGACATTTCACTTTATTAGCGTGTCAGCCTTGACCTCACAGACTGCACAGAAAGACCATGTACATAGCATATCATTCCACTTCACATGAGAGGACATGTACTTATTTAAAGCTAAACATGCCTCACTTTTAAAAGCACAGTTAGGTTCATCATACGGCCAGTTTTTGTAGCGCATTGGCTGTGACAATCCGTAGTTTGGTTTCCACATAAATGTCGAGTTGCAGTTGCTTATATCTGCAAGTTGGCCACTAACCCAAAAGCGTCAAACTTGTAACTCCACCTTTCCCATCCAGGAGGACCGCGGTAGGCTACAGTGCAATCTAAAAATTAGACACCTGATGTACATATTGGGTCATGTAAATCCAGATGAAGGCGACAGTAAGAATGACAGATTCCTGCCGAAAAGTGTTAACATTGAATATGCTTAATGTCTGTTTCATTGTCTATCTGTCTGTTTGCCTGTCTGAATAAGAAGAGAGAAAGAGAGAGAGATAGACAGACAGACAGACAGACAGACAGACAGACAGAGCGAGAGAAAGAGAAAGACAGAGAGAGAGAGAGAGAGAGAGAGAGAGAGAGAGAGAGAGAGAGAGAGAGAGAGAGAGAGAGAGAGAGAGAGAGAGAGAGAGAGAGAGAGAGAGAGAGAGTAAAATAAACAAAAGGCAGTTACCTGAGTTATAAATATGTGCTGAGGATTGCCCTGATCGCGGTAGCATGTGCGTAGCCTAATCGCTGGATCATTAGGCTCAGGTCAAGCCCAAACTAAGTCATGATATTTGTGCCTAACGTAGTCAGTAGGCCTACAGTCGATTATTGCAACAGCAAAATTATAGCCGATGATCGTATGCATAATTATAAGATGATCGTGCCTTAGCGGACATCCGTGTGGAATAAACACCTCCACAGTCCACAACCTAATGCTCGTTTCTGCAGTTGGTCGATCATACTGACGCATCCGGGCCATCCACCCACCACGCTTAGATGTATGCCTGCATGTGTGTGAATGTATGAATGTATGTAAGTATGTATGTATTTATGTTTGTATGCATGTTTGTATGTATGTATGTACGCCTACATGCATGCATACATTATTATATATTCGATGTTCCTCAATTCTTCATGGGTGTGTTGCAACTGTGGTAGGTGTTATAACCTATTTATCTCATCCTTGCTAATGCCATTGCACGAGTTTTTTTCTTCAAAACCCCACAAAGTTCAGCTGAACTCTTGACAATCAGGCAAGACAGTAAAGCGGCCCGAACTTGTGGTACTGGTTGAGCAAGCATTCATTCATTCATTCATGCATTCATTCTGAGAATTTGATATCGCGCCTCTTAAAGATACCTACTCAGAGGTGCTCCCAGCCCAGCCACAGCCAAAGAAATGTGATTTGAGGGACTTACAAAACGCAGGCGTTTTTTGACCGTGGCAGCAAGCGTAGGTCTAGAGGGAGGCCATTCCAGATGGAGGGCCCCACAACTGAAAGGCCCGACTCTGTCTAATAGCAGTACCAGCACGGGGACCAAGAGCTCCCCCTTGCCGAAGAGAGGAGAGTTCGATGGGCTGCAAGGTCAGAGACAGGTCGACAAAGATCAGACAAGTAGGATGGAACACAGCCAAGAAGGCACCGCCAGACAAGTGCAGCAACTCGATAGGAGATACGATGAGAAACAGAGAGCCAGTGAAGGACATCACGCATAAAAGCAGAGACAGGTGCATTTTTAGGAAGGTGGCCTGTGAGGCGAGCCGCTGAGCGGAGAACCCTATCAAGGCGCCCAATTTGCCTAAGAGGCAGGCCTACAAGTACCGCACTGCAGTGATCAAGTCTACGAGTGACGAAAGCATGCACAAGACCCACAGTAGCATTGTGAGAGAGAGACCGTGAGACAACTCGGAGTTGGCGTAGCTGGTAGTAGCAACTACGAGTGACCAAATTAATATGCTGTGAGAAATTAAGTTCTTGATCCAAAGTTACTCCAAGGTCTCAAACTGTAAGAGATAAAGAAATATGAGGAAAAGTCTCCGCTAACAGACACAGCTCAATGGACGCCAGTTGTCTGCGGGTACCGAGCCAGAAAAACTGGGTCTTAGATGGTTTCAATAGCAAGCGATTTGAAGCCATCCATGATAAGAGAGCGTCAGTGGTATGGAACATTAACGATACAGGAAACACTGCGTCAGTGGCGAGGCAGTGAACATATGTCTGCACGTCATCGGCATAGAGCTGACAGATTAAGACCATAATGTGTTAGATTTTGAACAAAGTTTAAAGAGAAAAATGGACATAAAAAACGAAAATGTAGGGCCTACAGGCCCTACAAAATGTATGAAAAGTTATAAACAGCACGTGGTAATATCCCTCTTTTAGGTTTTGACTGCAGATATGTTTCCTGTCTATTCTAGCACACGTTCGTCCACTAAATAATGTCTATCTTTTTGCAGTCTGAATTTACTAAGACGAAGAATTAACAATCGTCAAGCATGAACAGCAGAGTGCAAATCTGTGCAACTAGGTATTTCGATATTGCATCGAGCTCATTCAATTTCATTTCCATCACTTTTCAAATGCTGTTGTCCCAGATATTGGACAACAAGCTGAAATACTGAAGGAAATAAATGCAGGAAATAAATGCATAGCCTATGTACAGAAATGCCAAAATAGCACTTAAAGGCAATAAACAGTTTTTACTGTGGTTATGAATTATCCTGTTAATATGTTGATTTTCAGATTCATTGGTGATGACAGCCAAGTGTGCATTCGAGTTTAGGTCTCTGCATCTTCGTCGAGCTGTTTCCCAGTCTATTTTCTGGACAAGAACAGCGTAACATTTTCCATAGCCAGCATAACTGTCATTGAAACCTGGTGGACAACGAGGGCTGAAAGAAACAAATGAAAGAGTCAATCGACTGGTTTTAAATTCACTGTAGACCTTAAGTAATACATATTTTTTTAGATATCCATATTGAGCCAGCTAATGCTAATGTGAACGAGGAACTAGATGCCTCTAACCTTAACTACCTTTAGCCTATTTGAACATGGAAACTAAGTCTCATATTTAAACTTACCTGCTACTAGCATATTTGCATATGGAATCCACCTACCTGTAAACCTGCCTACTTTTAGCCTATTTGAACATGGAACCTGCCTACCTCTAAAACTACCTACCTTTTACCCATATATCTACCTACCTGATTAATAATTCAAATTTATGCGTGTTAACCCTGTATGCCTGTACCTGCTAATTAGCGGCGTCTTAGATAAGCTTCTTAACACTCTAACGATGGCAGTGTACCAAAAACGACTGGGAAACCAATGCAGCTCGTCGTTTGAGCGTTAATTAACAGCATAAATTGACCAAAATCAGGTTATGCATAGACGATTGATAATTTTGTGTCTTGTAGATGTGATCTGGAGATGTATTTTTGACTTCAGCTAATTGTGTGACAATGTATTGCTACAAGAAATATCTTCACAATGCATTCCACACTCTCTTTTGCGTGATACATTAACATTGCTCATAGGCCAAAGAATTGGAGACTAAAGTTTCGTTTATTCTGAGAGAGTCCACATTCCCAAAGTTTATTTCGCAAAGGGTTTAAATTGATTCACTTCGAGTGCGTACCGTTCTGTCGCAAGAATTGTTCTGGAGTCAACTGCAAATTAATTGACGATAACATTAGTTTGTGATGTGAGCGTTTTTAGCCTGTTTTATATGTGTTTGTTTAACTTGTTTGAATTATATTATTTATGTGTAATGTTATACTTTAAATTTATAGTGGCATAACTAAGTGAGATACGAAAGGCAATGGAAAATCTGAAAAAAGGCAACGCTGCTGGAATGACGGAATGAAAGCTGAAATGATTAAAAATGGAGGGGAAACAGTATTTAAAACCTAACAAATGTGTAACAACACATGCACAATGGGTACAATTCCAGAAGCATGGGAAGATGGCTTCATCAAACAGATTCCACAAAAGCAGTGATGGGTAAAATACTTTTCAAAAGTATTTTGAAAATACAAAGTAAAATAGTATTTTGAAAATACTTTTGAACATAGTTTTTCAAAAATACTTTTGAGAGATCAACATGCTGTACTTTTATTGCTAATCGCCAGCGTGTACTTTTATATTGCGTTGCATTAGTGTAGCCTACTTGAAAGTGATCTGTAGTTTCTTATGTCTGAACATTCAGTAGGCCCTATTTCCACTGTCAAAATTAATCAAAAGCATCGGAAAATAACAGTAAATTTGACCAAAAAAAGATATTAGGGCTTACACTTTATCCGTGTAACAGTTCTTTACAAGAAAGTCAGACAGACTAGTAGCAGCACTTACTGTTCTGATCAGCTTCAGCAGTTTGTGTCAACTAGAACATGCTAGAGTAATTGTAATTGTAATTGTAACCGAAAACTTATATAGCGCCACTCAAATCAGCGGCGCTTTCAACCCGCATCAATGCCGGCACCGGCAAAAAGGAAAGTTTTCAGGCGTCTACGGAACTGGAGAGGAGAGAGGGCAAGAGTGCTGCTAACCTACCAGCGCTAGGGTAGTTATAAACCGCCAGTACAGTAGGTTTTAAAATCTCAACAAAAGCAAATTTTTCATTATACACTGATCGACTGAAATGGCCCGTACTGAAAACAGCTATGGTAGTTTCAGACAACGGTTTCATGCCAGCAGGAGAAGCAGAGCAAACAGCCTTCGTTCGGTATTTAAGCCGCCCTATAAAGACACAACTGTTCCAGCTGCAGGGACCCGATGACGTGGTAGGCCTATGTGACCACCTCTGCCTCCTTGTGCTTGGAGCGCTTGAAGCTAGGTGAAAATTTCAAGACATCTTTGTTGAACTCTGTTGAGCATGTATTTAAACACTGCGTTTCTCTCTGTATTTGAAATACTGGTTTACAAGAGTGGTGGTAGCGACGGAGGTGCGAAAGGAAGAGCGGACAGTTAGGCGGGTAATGCCATGGTGGGAATTCTCTCGGCTGACATAGGCCTACGTGGAGGCGCCTACGGTGATACGTACTCTGCGACAAATGGAGGCACCTACGGTGATGCGTACTCTGCGACAAAGGGCTATGCGGACACCATCGATGAGAAACGATTATTTGGGTCCTTGATAGGGGCGACCACAGAAAGGTTATACTGACAGCATCGACCAGAAACGATGTTTTGTGTTTTGATATGGGCCGACATAGTGACTGGGCTGCCAATTATAGATATAATAGGAACCGGCATGGACGCCGCGAGCGTGGTAGAAGTGGTACATCTGGTCACCGATACCACAAAAAAGAATGACACATTATGGCGATACCACAGGTGCCCATGCACGGGGCCGTCGTACCTCACCAACAAGCGATACTTAGACTCTGCCGTTAAGAGTTGCGTGGACCAGATGGCTGCCGTCGACATAAGCCCATGAGTGCTCAAAGCCAGCGATACCATGACAGGCGGTTTGTCCATGAGCGGTCACAGAGTGACTGGGCTACTCACGGGTGCACCGACGTCCGAAAGAGACTGCGAGCGTGAAACAAGTGTCAAAGGTGAGCTATGAAAGAGTCTGCTGCACTGAAGCTGACAAAATGTTTATTGTTTAGGCAAAGGCGTCAGTTGTAAGATCACACTCATGGTAGGCCCTACTCTGCCGTTGAGTCCGATAAATATATTCAAGTTTCTAATGTTTTTCGTAACAGGGATATTCTTACCCAGACAGTTTCTGATGTTCAACACGATCTTCCAGACGCGAGATTTGAGCTTTAAGATTCTGAAATTCTGATTGAATACTTTTGGCTAAAGCAAAACACTCGTCGCAGCAATTGGGTTGTTCATCACCAATGGTACTTTGCCCTCTTACAAAATAGCTGTAGACATTTATTATTAGCAACAGCAAAATAGTGAAAGAAGACTCTGCCATTCTCACAATTATAGTCTTTAAAGCCTCATGAAATGCTAGGACACAATTGCAAAAATGCACGCTGAGAAAATACGCTCTACTTAATACCGTGCTGAGCGAATTTATGAACTTTCAAATGCCCAATGAATGTCATGTGGTTAGACACACTGCTTATTATCAGGCATCAGCACTTTTCCTGAGCGTATTTTATTTTATTAACAATGCGGCTATCCATGGGCAGGCCCTTCGCATAATGAAGCCAAACACGCAGAGCCTATAAAACAGAAGTTAACGTAATTGACACGGCTGTTTGCGCTTGCATTACCAAAGCCTGGTTTATACGATCATGTGAGTTAATACCAGCAAACAGAGATCGCCAACAGCCAGGGTATAATTACTGAAAGTGGAAAGTGCTCATGTTATGGTCTAAAGTTTCATATATATTCTATACACATAGTTTGGGTCTGTTAAATGTGGGCTTAGTTTTCTGGAAAACTTCAGCGGAAGATTAAGCTCAAAGACTTACTAAACCACTTGATGTCTCTTTCAGTAATTCTAGTAATGAAAGAACGTTTAGAAAGGAGACAGACGATGTACATGTGATGTAAATCTTCCATAATTCTCAGCGCCACACAAAAGCCTAGTCAGAGAGACGAGCTAAAACCGGACATAGAATAAACAATCTCTATGAGAAGGCATTCGGCTCTGGCTTCCTTCTGCGTAGCTTATTATTGTGTCGAGTCTCGTGACCTCTTGATTTTTCGAGGAAGGGTTTAACCTTTCCTCGTAGTGGTAGCGTCGACGTGTTTGCTTGTGAATAGACACGAATTTGCAATCGACGTGTACTGGTGCACACCTATGAATTACTAGTTCATTGTAAGCCGCATGAAAAAGTGAAATTAATGTAAAGAAACTTCACAATTTCAGAATTATTATTATTATTATTATTATTATTATTATTATTATTATTATTATTATTATTATTATTATTATTATTATTATTATTATTATTATTATTATTATTATTATTATTATTATTATTATTATTATTATTATTATTATTATTATTATTATTATTATTATTATTATTATTATTATTATTATTATTATTATTATTATTATTATTATTATTATTATTAAGGAACATTTATAAAACGCCACTTCAAGGCTGTCTACTTGGGAGTGCTATCAGTCCAGCCATGGCTAAAAGGAGTTGTCTATAAATTAGCATAAAGAGTAGTAGTAGAGTGACCCATAGGGACCAGACGGAGAGTCATTGGGAGCCCGTTCCAGGTCGAGTGACCAGCAACAGCGAAGGAGCGGCGCTGCATAATAGCGGTACTCGAGCGAGGGACCATGAGTTCAGCTTGGTTGGCTGATCGAAGAGAAGATCGCCGCCGGACAACAGATGTAGGGCGACAAAATCCTGCAAGTATAAGGGCTCGAGTCCCTCCAAGCAGCGCCTAACAAGCGCAAAAACCCTATATGTGATCCGTAATGGGAATGGAAGCCAATGCAGGACATCCCGCATAGACTCAGAAACCCGGCCAAATCTATGAATGCGGCCAATAAGAACGCAGATAACCAGATCTAGGCACCCAACCCGGAAGCTGGGAGACCAACGTAAATGGCACTACAATAGCCAAGCCGGAAGACTACAAAAGCATGTACGAGGGTAGAGGCAGCCCCCTGGGACAAAGAAATCACCCTAAACTGGCGTAGTTGGTAATAGCATTCGCGACAGAGGAGGTTAATGTGGCGGGTGAACGTGAGTTCCTGCTCCAGGTTAACGTCATGATCGCGTACAGAGGAGGTAAAAGAAACCCGAGGGAACTCGAAAGCTAAAGCCTGTAGGTTAATTTTTGGAAGTTGCCGACGTGTACCCATCCAGATAAACTGCGTCTTACTCGAGTTAAGCCAAAGATCGTCTAAACTTTTCTAAAGCCGCATAAAATACAGGGAGCTAAAATCGACTGGAAAAATACCATTAAATGACGAAACTGATACCAAAATAAGGACGTTGTTCGTAGGATAAAAGTACTAACAAAATGATGACAGGAAGTCTTCATAAAAACTAGACCCATCCCTCTAAAAAATAGTTTGCAAACAACGATTCAGGCATCATTCAGCTGGGGTATTGCACTTTTTCTGAATAGCCTAGAATACCACTTCTTGCACGCACTTGTAATTATAATCAAGGTAAATTCTATAGGCCTGAAAACTCTAAAACTTTAGTGCCCTGTATAATATCGTACATAGTGGATTAGCTTCTTCTTGCCAAACGTTTGCAAGGACGATCGTGTTGCCTGTCAGCTTTGGCCAAACCAAATTCATTTAGCCAGAGAAGAGTTGAACCACATTTGAACTTACGAATCGTGACATAGGGCCTAATCTTTAAATAATTTTGCTTAATTACGCTTCAGTGTTTACATGGAGTATAGTTAAACGCTTGTCAACATCCGCTTCTGTATCTGTCTTTAAATATCCATTTGATGGTGCCTGAAAAATGTACATAATTTAAAACCGATAGCGTTTCTATTTCTGATTTATTATAGGCCTAATTATGCTTGACGAGCGAGATAACTATGACCCGGTTGAGGGCCCATTCTGTCTCTGTATGTCTCTTTCTATGTCTCTGTCTCTGTCTCTGTCTGTCTGTCTCTTTCTGTCTGTCTGTCTGTCTGTCTGTCTCTCTGTTGTTCATCGTTTAAAGTCTTTTCTGTTTCCGCGAAACTCAGACTCCGAGGGCGCCTCTTAATAGTTCGCGCTGTGAGAGGCGCTTTATAAATTCCCAGATACCATACCATACCATAATTCAAAACCGTTAGGCTACTGTGCGCTTGTTGAACAGCATTCGGCCCGATTCTTAGAAGATGCTTCCCCAGAGTACTTTTGTCGCTCATGTCTTGATAAATTGGCCGCAGACATAGCAAAACGCGTCTGCCGGATACTTGCAGCCTCTTGATGCCATCTCAGATATGTAGGCTATCCACTTAGGGAGCTAGAACAAAACTGAACTGGCGGGCTTAAGGCACCTGTATTAATACTGCTATTTATATTTCTGGAAGGTTCTTGCACATTCTAGAATATTCTCGAATGTTCTAGAAAGTTCTAGCAGCTACTTCAAGTTTACTCAGCACTGAATTCCTATTGAATGTTCCAAAGAAGTAGTCAAATTTCAGAATTTAAATCTCCGTCACAAAAGCAAAGTTATTGGGGAATACTGGTCATTTTCTATACTTTTGAAGCAGGAGCAATTAGGAAATAACAATTAATACCCGGGAACAATCAAAAATTATAATTTTATTACGCAGTGTGATTGGTGAGGAACACCACAATGAGAGGACATGATTAGAAGGATGCTTCTAGTGTTTTAAGTGATTAAGAGCTGGAAGAGATATAGGAACCCAGAATGGATGATTTCTTGAGAAGAGCAGTGACTAAGGAGTGTTTGAAAAGAATGGAAACAAATTACCAGTAGATAAGGAGAGGTTGTATTAATGGAAACAAGGATCGATGCACAGTCTTTTAAAAAGGAGGTAAAAATAGATCGAGTTCACAATGCTTGCTTGCAAGAGATTCTAATATATTGGATATTTGAGTCTCTGATTTTGGTTGGAAGACAGATCATAAGGATCGAGGTGGGAAGGATAGACAGTCACTAGTGAAAGAAGGAGTATCGACAGGTGAATCTTTCGTGGTTTTGGGCGGAGTGATTGAAGGGAGAGACGGAGGGTAGTAAGTTTTTTTTAAAAGAAAGAGCAGTGTAAGATCCAATAGCGTCGGTAAATTCCAATCTATATGCATATGCCGACCTTAATCTAATCCAACATAACCTAATATAATCTAATCTAATGACTTCTATGGCGGCATTCTCATAATGCGGGAGGCATCAAGCGATGGTAGCTTCAAGTGAACCGTAGTCAGTCACAGTCGATGAGAGAAGCCAGTTCCCTAACAGAGCTCTTGTCTTTGTTGTAGATGCTGCGGCGACATAACTGAATGAATGATGATCTATTGTTACGACAAACAAAAGAAAACACACCTAGACACACCTGGACTATTCAATTTGTGATTTATTCAGCACTGAATCGTCGCTGCTTTTCAAGTACCGTTAAAATTGTAAAAGGACTAACAATGAGAAACGCGTTTCATGCGGTCACTATTTTATAAAAGCCAGACGGTAACAAATAAATGCCTAAGGTAACGCTATATGTACATGACCATTATTTGTTCTATGTTCAGAAAGGCTTTCCAACACGTCGTACTGTTCTTTATAATGCCACATCACACAGAACGCGTCAAGTGCCATGAATATCACATCAGATCATTATCATCGTTATAATCACCTTAAGCATGACAATCGACCCTGCCAGCATTTTCATGGGAATTGGATTCGACCCATGTAGGTTCCCATATGGGGAAAATGGGTCCTATATCAACTCCATGTGGGCATGCTGGTAGATGAATGCCTCCATAGACCACAAACATTCGCCACTAGCCATACCCAGAAGAATATCAATACCCTAATTCACCACCAGTACAGTCATTGATTGCTGTAGGCACCGTAATTCACCATTAGAACAATCAATGATTGTTCTGCGTTATCTACTCAGTCAGAAACTCCGTATCACCGTAGTCAGTTATCACCTCTATAGGCCCTATAAGACAAATTCCCATTCGTCTAATTATCACCACCAATTGCCAATAATGATTGTCATCCTCTTTGCGTCTGTAAGGATCTGCAACCAGCCCTGTCAGATGATCTACGATTTGTCCACGAGTGCAGAGGTCATTATCTCTACACGTTTATATCCATTCAAGTGTTTGCTGTCATCTCGTCCTTCTTGGCTCTTTCCGCACTCCGTATTCGAAGCCGAAGCTATTACAATCTGATGTAGGAATATGTCTAAAGCTTTCCTAGAAGAATTCGTGAGATTTCACCTACAAACAAACAAAAATAAGAACTTATGATTACAAATAGATTGAAACAATTAAAACATTAAAAACAATTGAAACCAATTAGGGACAAAGTTATTACAAAAACGGAGATATCGGACTAAACTTCAGTAACTTAATTAAAGTAATTTTTGAGATTATGTAGTTCATGCGCACGCACTATTATAATTTTGGTTTAACACTACTTCATCAGCTAAAAGTGGGCTACGCAACTTCTTCCCAGGACAAAAACCTAACTGATCATTCTACTAAAAAATATTCAGGCCTACTAACTACTTTATTATATCAGTTTCTTCACTTCCGTAATTCTTTTCATTAGCGTTCATAGATTTCCAAGGCTGTAAACAACTGGAGAACACCGAAGTAGCCTAAATCTTAGTATGTTATTCCTGAAAGTTCTAACGCCTTGTGCTTGCTGCGCCAAAGTTTTCACTGTTCAGAAGGAATGCATGGAAGCAACGTATTACTTGGCTGTAGGCCTACTGCGGGTCGAATTGCATTCAGACACAAAATGGAACAAGCAGCGACTGAAAATGGCAAAAGGGAAAGGATTTGTATGCTGAGGAAACGGGCGACATCTTACAATTTAACTGATAATAGATATATTTATATATAGGCCCATGTAGACGGTATGAGGGGCGAAACCAAAGTTTGATAGAGAGGGTGGGTAGGCCTACTGACTGGGAAGTGATGTCATGGCAAAAATCAGTTAGTCTGCAAAGCAAAAGAGATATGCCGGTGTTCGGCTACATAATGCTTCAATGCTCCGACTCCTTTCCAACTAACTTCTCAGGCTCTGTACAAAACATCGTAAATACTGAAGACCGCATCTACAGAATCTTTGCCAAAACACTTCCATGAATGTGCACAGTCCAGACTTAACGATATCGATTGTTGTCGACCCAACAGACTGAGCAAGATCTCTAGCATAACAGGATATATTGGATGGATCCATTAAGCACGGCGTCCACTTAGCTTAATCAGCATGTAGCTCACGCAGCACAGATACAGTCACTCAATATTGACGCAGCGCTGGCCAGATTTTGTATTAGATGCCTCACCATTGAGGATATAGCAAGATATATATCGAACAATGAACGAGTACGTTTGTCTGTGCATATCACTGACGTCGCTCGTAAATCCAATTGGCGTCTATTGTGCAGTCAGAAGGATTTCGAATCAAAAGGAAATTCTGTGGCTCGTGTATAGAGTTCTAATTCACAAATAAGCAACGCCGAGATGAAATGGAATTGAGAGAAGGGTAGCAGCATTCTTAAAAAGGCTCCGTTGTGAATATCCTAATCAATTTCTTTGGTTATCTGACCATTTATCAATGCATCATTCAGATATTTCAGTGGTAGGCCCTACAACCTATTACATTCAGTTTTTTAAAATTCAATTCGTATCAGGATCAGTACTTGACTAAATTATTAACATAATTATTATGCATGACTTTTGTAATGGAAACCGAAGTTCAACAAAACTGGTCTAGTACAGACGTTTCTAAATAGAGATTAAACAATCGGCTTTCTTATTGAAACAGAATGAAAAAGCGACAAAGACAGACAGACAGACAGACAGACAGACAGACAGACAGACAGACAGACAGACAGACAGACAGACAGACAGACAGACAGACAGACAGACAGACAGACAGACAGACAGACAGACAGATGCATAGATAGATAGACAGGATGCAGAAGATAGGATAGGATGGAATAGGATAGAATAGAATAGATAGAGAGCTAGACATACAGAAAAACACAGCACAGTGAGACATACACGAGAAAGAGAAAGTGTTCCAAAAATAACACAGCTACTACTCATTTGGGCAAAATTAATGGTACCAAGTGTTCAGTTACAATAGCGCGAGTAGTATTTGTCATTCGGATATTATCTTGTTTGCTACCTTTAATCGGCAAAAAAGCCACTCGTGGACTGCCTTAGATCACAGTCAGCTACAAGGAAAATTCCTAAGTATAGGACCTATTGGATAAAGTGGATGAGCAGACTTAGATGATTTTTTAGCCTTCGAAGATATTTTACTGCTTTATAGTATTAGATCAGAATACAGAAATGATGTCTTTGCAATGCAAAACAATTCCACGCAATGCAATTCCAGGCAATACAATACAATACAATACAATGTGATACAGTGCAATGGAATGCAATACAATCCAATTATGCAGTAAAATACAATACATAATAGCATAAAAGAATTACTACATATAAATATTAATTTAAATGAAATAAAATATTAATTTTTTATTAAGTGAATAATAAAAACACCATAGAACATAATAGAATTAATACATACAAATATTAATTTAATATCAATTAAATATTACAAATATAGCACAATACGAAGCAATTCAGTTATTCTGATGATCATAATAATTATATACAATTTACCATGGAATGGATACTTTTACGTCTCATCTTGTAGCCTGATATGTTCTCTTGCCACGACTTTGGCTGAAGCTCCTGGCTCTTTGAACACCTCCAGATTCCTCCAGCTGATCTCTTCCTCGGTCGACTATTGCAATCTATCAGACGTTCACCGTCTTCACCCGTTCCCCCTCTTCCCTCTTCGTCGTAGGACAGAAGGGCGAGCTGCGTCGTACCTGCCCCGTACGATGGCGGACTTAGACACGGCTGCTGGTGACCCGTCAACGCCAGGTCGCTCTGCGTGGAGCTGTCCGTTGAGAGTCCACTGCACGGCGACATGATCGAGACGGACAGAGCGAGGTCCATCTTCGAGGGATGACTGGTCGTTAGGGGAAACGGGGTTAATGAGACACGATCACAGATCACATCTTGAGGAGGCGTATGTCTATTACGGCCGAGCTGAAACCGGCGACGTCTCGCCTCGCTCGCCTTGCTCTGGGCAGTGCGCTCGTTCTGGTTATTACCCGGACAGATTGAAGTGAGCGACAGGTTGCAGGCGTTCTTGATGTTGTTATTGTTCGTCGCGAGACGAATGAGCGATAATTGAGGTAACGAGGAACTGAAGGTCGGAAGAGTCCTTGAGCCGAACACGTGACGGTGACGGTGGCGATGCTTCCGGTCGAAGGAGTTGATCCGATCGTGTTTCACTTCCGGTTCCCTGGTCGACGATGAATCAGTTGGTGAGGGTGGTGGTGGTGGTGGGGCTGCTGTGGACGTAGCGTCGTTGGCTAGGACCTCGGCTGCGTGCACGATGACGTCAGGGATGAGAACGGGACGGTAGTTGTAGGCGACCGACTGTTTGGCTGCAGAAAAAACAGGGCACCTTCTTTTGAGAAATTTAAAAGGCTCCACACAAACATTCATATACATTCATACATACATAGTTACATACACAGAGGCAGACAATTTTTAGCAAGTGGGTCCAGTCTGTAATTGAACCTCTCCAGTTGTACGGTATTCATCGAAGGGAATGAACATTGAACACCTCATGAATGTCAATTCTCAGAGAGACTCAGTCGTCTGTGAGTCTGTTCAATGCATGCCAACGAGGGAGGTAGCACAGCACAGAAATAAAAAAATGACTTAATTCTGATGCTGGCTAAAGCAGGGAATATAGGCTTAACAGAACAAATTCATGAATTTATTGGTTTGTTATTTCTCGTTGATGGTAACTGTAGCTGCTGTATTCTACATGTAACTGACAAGGAGCAAGCCCTTATTTAATTTTTATGAGCATTTACCATGTGAATTAATAGAAAGATTTCGGATAGTCTAAAGATCAACTGTCTGACATGGCAATTCATAAAGATACAGGCATACATACACATAGTACATACATAAAATACGAACATACATACATACATACGCACGCACATACACACATTCATTTATACATCGATATGCACGTATGCACACGTACATGCATGCATGCATGCATACATAATTACGTACATAAATACACATATATACACAAACATGTGTATACACATATATGAAGCAAGTATAGACTAAACATGCGGATGAAGTGGAATAAATGATATCCAATGGCAGCCGCGAAAGTGAGAAAATGCTGTCCGGTCATTCACTGCGGAGAAAGACAGACGGTCATTACACTAATCAAAAGAAAAAGTAGCAGACTGACTACACGTACAAACCACAACACACACACACACACACACACACACAAACATCCACCTAATCGATATAGAGTTCAACTTCCTATAGATACAGGTACACTAATCAGAGGTTTACAGCGAAATTATTACTGGAAGGAAATCGATAGGCACACACACACACACACACACACACACACACACACACACACACACACACACACACACACACACACACACACACACACACACACACACACACACACACACACACACACACACACACACACACACACACACACACACACACACACACACACACACACACACACACACACACACACACACACACACACACACACACACACACACACACACACACACACACACACACACACACACACACACACACACACACACACACACACACACACACACACACACCTACACACACACACACACACACACACACACACACACACACACACACACACACACACACACACACACACCTATAATGGCCTTTTGATTAATGGAAACGGCATGAACGACAACTCTCAGCAGAAACCTTTAAATGCTGTCACGCCTATCCACGCAATTGACATGAAAAAACAATGACGTGCTTTGTTAGGGGCTGAGCAGAAATGTTTAGTCTATTTCTTCAGCTGTTTAGCTTAGCGCTATGGCTGACGCTGCCAATAATTGTAAAGCTCTAGTTTCGGTTGCTATTCTTGGGCATGTATTGTCATGTACAGTTGACATTTCCGAGTGAAGCAGTCTTGTCCTTAAAGTTAGCGTCTGTCCTTTTAGAAGGATCACGCTGCCATCAGTCATATGATGATGACATGTCATATTCAATCAACGAAATAAAAGTCGAGTTAGAAGCGAAAACCACAAAAAACCGCGATCCGAACCGCAGCGGCTTTCTACGCAAGCGAGGAGTGCAGTGTTTCTGGATGTCTCTGATTTCTACTATGGCAACATCGGACAAAATCTTAAACATTTTGCTATAATTTATGATTAAGCCTAATACGTAAGTCTAAATGTTAACGTAGACCTCCGAAATGTCTAAGTGCCGTACCAAAACCTGCGTAATGGAGGTCAGCTTAACACCGGCGCTATATAAAATCAAGTCCAGGTCAGAATCTGGGAGAGGTCAGTTCGAGGAGACAATATGGTGCTACAGTCGAAATTGATGGTGATTGTGGTCACGAGATGGCGCAGGAGTGGAACCAGAATAGGATAGCTTGATAAGTTCGGTTTCAGTCTTGAGTGAGAGGTTGCAGGAAAAAGCAGCTGGAAGTGTTGAGTTTAACAGACGAGATGGGATTAGGGAACTGGCTGAGTGCAGAGCTAGTGCAGTGTGTATTAAGGAGTGATGTTGCAAAATTCGAGAGTGGAGTACACTGGAAGTCGGGTTAGAGATAGCTACGATAAAGAACGAGTAGATTAGGGCGGTTGGATAGTGAATAGCTGGCGAATATACGAGGGTTGAAGAGTTTTAAGGGCATGAGAGATAATTTTTTTTAGTATGGCTGTGCTTAGGGACTAGCCAACGAAGTGATTTGAGAATTGCAGTTGTCGAGTGTGAAGTGAACAGCTGAGGTGGCTTTTGCGAACATAGTTGCATATTTAAGTATAAGCTTATAGAACGAAATTGACGAAGGTAAGGAATAGGTCTATGCACGCATCAAGTGCGTGACAATTGAGCGATGTGATATAAATTCTGTAACATTCTAAGATAGAAATATTCACTAGAGATTCAAAATGTCAGGAGATTATAAAAAACGACTTTGTACGGGTGATTCTAGTCAAAGTCTCGCAGAAGGCGTGTTGTGGAAGACGACGAAATTATTATTGTTATTATTATTATTTTCTACAAGGATGAGTGCATGTCGGGGACAGCTAATCTTCGCAGATGTCAGGTATTATTATTATTATTATTATTATTATTATTATTATTATTATTATTATTATTATTATTATTATTATTATTATTATTATTATTATTATTATTATTATTAATTATTATTATTATTATTATTATTATTATTATTATTATTATTATTATTATTATTATTATTATTATTATTATTATTATTATTATTATTATTATTATTATTATTATTATTATTAATTGTTATCATTATGATTATTATCATCATCATCATCATCATCATCATCCTCCATCTACGTAAGGAAAACTTCTTCTTCTTCTTTTTTTTTCCTTCAGGCTCGAATTAATCCCTCTTTGGAGAGGGGTCAGCCACTCGGATCCTTCTCTTCCACTTGTTTCTTTCTTGAGCATCTTCTTTCTTCAGTTTTAGGAGTTTTAGGTCTTGTTGTATCGTGTCTTCCCATCTCTTCCTCTGTCGTCCCCGGCTGCGGCGTCCGTATACCTCTGCATTCATGATTCTTTTCACACAACTATCATCCTCTTTTCTCATTACATGTCCATACCACCTCAGCCTGGTCTCTCGTACTTTGTCAGTTATACATGCCACCCCGAGCTTCTTTCTGATGTCCACATTTCTTTTCCTGTCCTTCAGTGAGATCCCAAGTATCCATCGTAGCATTCTCATCTCTGTTCTCTCCAGTAACCCTTCATCCCTTTTTGTCAGCGCCCAGGCCTCTGCTCCATATAGCATCACCGGTCTTACCATTGTTTTGTATACCTTTCCCTTGAGTTGAGTTGGCATTTTGGCGTCACACAACACTCCCGTTAGTTCTCTCCATTTCTGCCAAGCCACCTTAATCCTGTTCCTGATGTCATGCTCGCAGCCACCCTGTGCATTCATGGTCGATCCCAGATATTTAAATGTTTCAACCTGTTTCAGTGACTTTCCTGCAATGTCTCTGATCTCAATTGCTTCCGTTGTTTTTGAGCAGACCATGGTTTCTGTTTTATTGATGTTTATCTTAAGACCCTTGCTCTCCACTGCCATCTGCCAGTCTGTAAAACGTGCTTGCATCTTCGCCTCTGCATCGTCCGCCAGTATAAGATCATCCGCATACAGCATGTCCCAAGGTACCTCTCTCCTTACATGTTCTGATATTGCATCCATCACAATAATAAACAGTAGAGGACTCAGGCACGATCCTTGATGTACACCCACTCGTATCTCGAATTCTCCTGTGTTGCCTATACTGCTCCTCACTGTTGTTCTTGCACCTTCATACATTGACTTTACCAAGCGCACAATTACCTCCGAGACTCCCTTCTTCCTCAAACTCCAGTAAACGACATCCCTTGGAACTCTATCAAAAGCTTTTTCCATATCCACGAAGGTCCAGTATCTTTTGTTGTTTCCTTCTAAAACCTTTTCCTGTACCTGTCTCAGTATGAACACTGCATCTGTTGTACCCCTCCCTGGCCTGAAGCCAAACTGGTTGTCATGTAGCTCAACCCGCTCTCTGATACGCCTCTCAATGATCTTTTCATACACCTTGAGTACGACCTCCAACAATTTGATTCCTCTGTAATTCCCGCATTCCAGCACATCTCCTTTCTGCTTGTATAACGCTAGTATTTCACTTTCTTTCAAATCTTGGGGTAGTTTTTCCTGCTTCATGAAGTTGTTTAAGATGACATATAACCATTCAACCCCATTTTGTTCCAGTGCCTTAAACATTTCGGCCGTCATTCCAGATGGCCCCGGTGCCTTGTTGTTCTTCATCATTGCAATTGCTGTCTCAATCTCTTTATAGGTGATTTCCATCTCTGGTCCTGCTACAGGGTTGGTCTCCTGTAGAGGCTCCCTTGGGTTTTCTTCATTTAGCAGTTCCTCGAAGTATGTTTTCCATCTGGATCTGATTGCCTCCTCATCGATGAGTATTTTACCATTCTTGTCCTTAATAACATTTACTGACTGTTTATCTTGTCGACTTCTTTGTCTTGCCCTTGCTATTTTATATATCTTGCCCTTCCCTTCTTTGGTGTCTAGCTCCTGGTACATATGTTGTAACGCCCTATTTTTGGCTATTGCCACAGACCTTTTAGCTTCCCGACAGGTTGCCTTGTATTCTGCTCTCCGTCCATCATCGTGTCGATTCATCTGCCAGTTCTTATAGGCGGTCTTCTTGCTTTGTATTGCCGTCTGCACCTCTGCCTCCCACCACCAAGTATCTCTCTCCTTCCTTTTTTGTCCCTTTGTTGTTCCACACACCTGCTTTGCCGCCCCCAGCACGCCGCTTTTCAGTTTGTCCCATGTCACCTCCTCTGCTCCAGCTAATCGTGCCTGCACCTCCAGTTTGTAAGCATCTTTTATATCTCCCTTCAGTTTCCAAGTTCTGATACGTTCCTTTTGCTTGATCTGTTTTCTTTTCTGATGTTGAGTTTGCACCATCATGTCCATGATCAGTACCCTGTGTTGGCTGACCACTGCCTCTCCTGGTATAACTTTGCAATCACGTATATGCTTTCTATCCTCCCTCCTCACCAGTAAGTAGTCAATCTGGCTTGCATTTCTTCCACTGCGGTATGTTATTCGGTGTTCATCTGATTTTCTAAAGTATGTGTTTACAATAGCCAGATCCAATCCCTGTGCAGCTTCTAATAATCTGTCTCCTTCTTCATTTCTTCTACCGAAACCGTGACCTCCGTGTACTTCCTCAAATCCGTCAGCCTCTATGCCTACATGTCCATTCATATCGGCGCCCACAACTAGGTGCTCCGTGTTCGGTATGTTTCTAATCAAGGTTTCCAGGTCTTCGTGGAACCTGTCCTTTTCCTCCTGTGTACATCCAGTCTGCGGGGCATATCCAGAAACCACATTGATGATCTGCCCCTGTATCACCAGTCTTAGAGCCATAAGTCTGTCACTAACTCTTGTCACATCCACCACCTTCTCCTTAAACTCAGGGTCCAATATCACTCCCACTCCATTCTGTTTGTTTCCACCTCCACTAAACAGTAGCTTGAATCCATCTCCCAGCTCTCTGGCTCCCTGTCCGGTCCATCTGACCTCCTGAACACACAAGATATTTATTGCTCTTCTCTGCATTACATCAATGATCTCTCTAGATCTACCTGTAAGGCTCCCCACATTCCATGTGGCTAGCCTAACTCTACAGTCGTCGCTTGCGGGGTACGCCCTAGCCCTAACTGTAAATTCGTCGCTTGTGGGGTACGCCCTAGCAGTCCCTTGCTGATTTCTCACACCGCCCGGGCGACGATGCGCGTCGTTTCCAGAGAACGCCCTAGCCCTATGCTCAATCGAAAGTGTATGAAGATCCATAGAAAATTTTGGAGCAAAGTTTCACAACCGGATGCCCTTCCTGACGTCAACCCCTTTCGGTTTGGAACCTAGCCTTTGGTGCAAGCACCTACCCGCAAGGCAGCTTAGATTTATAAAGGCGCAATACAAATGTTCTTGTAAAGAGTCTTCATGCATGCAACCTACGTGTATCGGCAAGCGGCGCGTTTTCTTCAGAGGTTGCGTTTATTCTTGAATCTATCGTGGAATCGGATCTTCCGTCCAAAGGTGGAATGTCAATGGAGGAAGATTTTCCACTGGTAGTCGTCGACGCCGTGTCCCTACGTCCCTCGGCGGGCGTATGGTCGGCCGATCGACCCCTCGAGTCCCCTGACACAGATTTAGTCCGTTTGCTGCCCTGCAGTCGACTGCGCCACTTGTTCGGCTGGAGGGAGTTGACGACTCCTGGGGAAGGACGTCGCGTGCTGCCTCCCTTGGCCAGCGGCACTCCCAAAGGCAAGACAGGAAAGAGCTGCTGTAGACTTTGTCGGCCTTCGAATGAGCCAGGCACCGTTCCGAATGTCCTGATGACAGCGCGTCCTGCCCCGGCCATCGACATTGACAGCCCGAGGGAAAGGGTGGCAATGGATGAAAGACCCATCGACGTGTCCATCTTCTGTAATATGGCTGCAAAATAACAAGGCGGACACCACCAATTACTCGACGCCGGTCAACGTCTCGGCCTTAGTCGAACACATGCAGCATCGCCCTCAAAGTCGCCGATGATACGCACAGATACAGCAACACGGACAGTGAAAGCAACACAAGCAAGTACATGTACAGCGACAGATAGACATACATGCACAGACACATGGAATGCAGAGAAAGAAACGGCCATAGCGACGTAGACATAAGCACTGACAGCGACCGTGACAGAGACAGACAGAATAAAGAGGCATAGGTAGAAAGAGAAACAAGGACAAGTAGACATACCAGAGGCCTGATACAGACACAGATTCTGAGACAGATAGGAGACAGAGACAATGGTAGATTTGATTAAGAGGCTTCTGATGACTTCTGCCAGTATAGAGAGAGATTCGTGCAACAGACTTTATCTATACGATTATCTTATTTTCGTAATCATAATTATAATCTTGAGATTTATATAGGCCTAGATCGCCTTAGGAAGGCTGGGTCACGGAAGCAAGTTTATTTTCTGGCGCTCAGTCAAAACAAAATAGATGGGCAGGTAGAGTCAAGTTCTGTTACAGGTCGAAATCGAAGAGTCAGGCATGTAGACGATGAGATTGCGGTGGATGATGTTTAGAGTTGGAGTGGCAAGAAGGGGAGAGAAGGAATCAAGATAGGATTGATAGAAAACGAATATTTTCACTTTGTATTATCAAATACCTGTTCAGTGATTTAAGAAGTGCAGAGCTAGTGAGTTGGTAATTTGCAGCGATAGCGACGCCATCAACAGTTCTAACTTGTCTAGGTTTGAACAATATACCCAGTTTCATGCGAGCATTGAACCGCACTGGTTATTGATGCAATGGTGCATCGAGTTTGAGCTATAATAGTTGAGATCGATACACACAACTACCTGAGATATTATGAAGCTCAGCCTGTAAGGCAATTACGCACGGAATTAATGTCCGTGCGTAATTGCCTTACAGGCTGAGCTTCATAATATCTCAGGTAGTTGTGTGTATCGATCTCAACCATTCCTGCCCGCAGAACTCTTTGTTCTGCTGCGCAGATGATCCGGTTACTCAACCGGGCTCAACCTCCACGGTGCATCATAGAAGCTTCACGGTCTTGCGTCCAACTTGCTGGAATAAGTATCCTAGAAGCCTATGACACGTGTTCGCTTGCAACATCAGCTACTCGGCATCTCTGCCTCTATTCCGTAAGCGCTTGAAAACGCTTTATTCGATTCTTGGAATTGCAGCTGTGATATATGGAACTTCTCTTGAGGCGCTATATCATGTTTAGAATTAGAGTTTCAGTATCATCCTTAACACAATAATCGTAATTATTCAGAGTAACCCACGATGGCACACGATAGACTCAAAAGTACAACACTAACTTCTACGTCGCGGTTTACATCGGGAAATTTCTTCTTCAGTCGCTCCTCGTTCAGTGCACAGATCTCGGAGGTTGTGAATTTCCCGCTAAGAAAGCAAAACAATGCATTTAATCTATTGTTTAAGCCTCTCAGCATCGAACAAATAAAACCCATCTTCCCTTTCTGGTTATTATAGGGCCTATTTGAAGCATTTTGTCTGCAATAAGTTTTAATTTCCATTTTACCTGTCAACAACACCAAGTGAGTATAGATGTTTGGGTGTGGCTCACGCGATGCTGGTACAATGTTAAGCACTATCGGGACCCATTTGGAAAAGTGACTTTTGAATATCATAACACTTGGCGTCACCTAAACACTACCCCTCGCCGTCTAAACCTAAACACCACCCACCTTAGCCGTCTTACTGTCTTCCTGACTGACTCCTTTGGATCTTGACCTGGAACCGATTCGACCCCCCCGCCTATCGATTTTGATTTGTCTAAGCGCCTGTGAATAAGCTGGTTCCCGCGACTTCGCTTTATTGGGCGCTGTAGAAATTCCGGAGATTACGATTACGATTACATCCTAACAGGACGCTAAATGACCTCCAACGTAGGCCTAAGTTCTGAGATAAAAGAGACATTTGAACCTGACTAGAGTCTTTGACTTTAGAATAGTGTTTCTGGAGATTTTCTATAGAATCGTGTGAGACTTGAACACTATATAATCCATAACCTAAAACAAGGTCACTTCATAGCAGTCACAATGCGTTACATTATTAATTTTGCATTGGCAGTGTACCTCTTTCCAGCTGCGGTCATCTTCCAGGTATTCGATCTTCTTATCGGCTCTTCGTCTGGCTCTCTTTTGAAGCTGAATCCGTAAGTCCTGTCTCTTCTTGGACGTCACCATTATGCCTGAAGTTCAATCGCAAATCATAACATCAGGTGACGAATTCATTGCATATAATCGACGATGGCCTTGCACATCTGTGATAACATTTTGTCAAATTTACTTCTCTGCACAAGGGTAAAGCAGACGAGACCTTGCCAGCCACGTTCTCTAGTCCACATTAGGCCCATAGCCGACCACCATCTGGCTCAAGAGTTGCAATGCGGCGCTTTCTATGGGCCAAATGAACGTCTGTGCATACAGAAATGAAGGCTAGATATTCTACAACCACCGTGGTACTTCGATTGGTCTGTCCATGTGAAACGAGCCGTCAAGTAGTCTTAGAAAAGAACTAGTATGATTACTTTTAAGGGCTTTGAGGTGAGGCAGGCATTTGAGGCCTCTTATACATAAAAATATTTTTATGGCTTTACAGAACACGCTGGAAATTCTCCTCTAGTTTTCTATAATAATGTTTTATTTAACCAAGTGCGCTAAGGTCGTTAAAATAATGGCTGCACTGGCTATAATACGATTCCAGGCCCATAAACTAGTCTACGTTTCTGCAACCGTGAACTCCCCGTTGACCCAAGGAGCTAATTAACGGCCTCTGGGTCAATCCAGGCACTTCATTTACCCAGTCCAAGGACTCTCTGTGTAATCCGAGCATATTTTATCTGCGCTTGTCCTTCACAGACTGCGTCAATCGCCACACCGTAAATCTTTCCAAATACATGCTCGAAAAATTCGTCGGGCTTTCTAAATGCTTTACCCAAGTTTATCGCGTTTGTTAAATGTTTTCGGCTTCGTCTAGTTTCTGTAATATGTTTATCCTACTGAATATTTGATTACAGTCAGTCGGAGTAGCCGTAGGAGACGATATCTTTTTGCATAGATTCCCAGTCAAGGTATTCACAGAAAGAAAAGACTTGTTTCTTCGACCATGATGAGTTTCCGTTGAGGCGTGGGAACATTCCTCCTATACAGTTAACCTTTCGGCGGACTAAATTTCGTCCGCAGACTGCATAGATCGGTTCCTGGTTTTGTGAAACGTCGACTTCAAATACTGTGTATTTTCTCGCACACAACACGTTCATTAAAAAATTTGTAATCGTAATCATGAATAAATTCATATAGCGCATCTTTAAAATCACCAGAGGCGCTCCCAACCTGACAACACAAGGCTACGATCAAGCAGGATGGTGTCAACACACGAAAAGAGGCAACAAATCAGGAAAAGTAATTCACGTCGTAGGTTATTAGGAACTTATTTCAAAAGGTTCATTCTATTTTTTGTTCATATAGTAGATTGGTTAAATTAGATTGAGCTCAAACTTATTAAATTTAGAGTGAGGTAAAATTTATTAAATATAGAGTGAGATCCGAATTTGTGATACAGAGTCAGTCTGTAATAAATAGGTTTACGGAATTTACATCGAGTTTCAGTCAGGTGTTACAGTTTCAATTATGTGTTACAGTTTCAATCAAGTGTTCCAGTTTTAATCAAGTGTTTCAGTTTCAATCAAGTGTTTCAGTTTCAATCAGGTGTTTCAGTTTTAATCCGGTGTTTCAGTTTTAATCAAGTGTTTCAGTTTCAATCAAATGTTACAGTTTCAATCAAGTGTTTCAGTTTCAATCAGGTGTTTCAGTTTCAGTCAGGCGTTTCAGTCAACAAACATCATCCATTAGGTTATATATAAACGGTTTCTGTTATATCAAAACTGATGTACGGTAGTTGAATTGCAGTTGCACGCAGGGTTACATCCAATAATAATTAAGTCTTTGATAATATTTTATGACGATCTTGCACGACCATTTTCCACAACATCAATTAGGAGGGTTTTAAACTATAACCCTGTATGAAAGTGGAATTTGAGAAACACCAAAGCAGCAGCTGCCTTAGTTACCGCATAGATCGCTATGAACGCTGTAGCTGCCAAGCAGACCTATACGCCTGCTGATAATAATGAATTCAACATCGACAGCTACACTCTTCCTCTCGTCCACCATTGCCGTATTTCCACCAATGCCTTTTTCTTTCCGATTCATTAATTGCAAATGAACAATTGAACAAGGATCGCATTGGGAACATCAAAGTAAAGGACGGTAAATGGGAAACATCAAAGCAAAGCCATGACAGACCAGTGGGAAATCAGGGGCCAGACATGATACAAATCAAACATCAAGGATAGGAAAGACTTAAAGGATTCAGCGGCAAAAGTCACAGAGAATAGACAGACATCGTTTGGAATAACGAGCTAGACGCCTTTTAACAATAATGCTAGAGAATGGTGAAACAGGCAATAGGTCCAAGGCATAAACTAACAGGGAATATAAGAACAAACCATCAGTTAGGTACAGAAGTTTTTAAAGTATAACGCATGGTTACAATTATTCATCAAGGTTATTGTAAGCTGTTCAACATCATCATTGTCGTCGTCGTCGTCGTCATCATCATCATCATCATCATCATCATCATCATCATCATCATCATCATCATCTTCGTCATCATCAATCAATCAATCATCATTGTCATTGTCGTCATCATCACCAACTTCATTATAGTAGTCATCATCTTCAGATGGTAGTCATCATCATTTTCATCATCATGGCAGTCTTGATCATCATCAACATCATCATCAACAACATCATCATCATCGTCAAAATCATTATCATCAGTAAGGTAATCGTCATCATTATCATCGTCGTCGTCGTCATCATTATTTATTGGCGCTATAAGCTATTGCTACATTAAAACGAAGACAGTTGTGAGCCACTGATTTCTATCGTGCTTACCATTAATAATTCTTAGAATTCTCCAGAGGAGAAATATAATGAGTAGAGCGATCGCTTCCTCACTCTGCGCTCCAGTTATTCCCTCAACAAAGACGAGATCGAGGCTGAACGACGTCAGAACGATGACGGCATCGAAGAGCTAAACAACAACAACAACAACAACAACATCGTTGTATTAGGAGAGATATGCAACACAAGATCGTTGTAGACAGGAACAAACACAATACATAGTACAGGCACATATATATATTCATTGCAAGAATTTATATAGCGCCCCCTCAAAGTATCTACTCAGGAGCTCATATGTAAATATATATACATACACATATATAGGGAGATAATGTCCCTATATATATATATACATATATATAATATACATATAATATGAATATATGCTGAATGATCTTATCGAGACATTTAAATCACAGCTCAAGACCTATGATTTTAAAGTATCATAATACCGTCATTGATGTTCAGCGCCACTTTCGTCGGCCTCGGTTGTGTTATGGCGCTATATAAATCTTATTATTATTATTATTATTATTATTATTATTATTATTATTATTATTATTATTATTATTATTATTATTATTATTATTATTATTATTATTATTATTATTATTATTATTATTATTATTATTATTATTATTATTATTATTATTATTATACACCAGGCAGCAATCTGCGAAGCTTTAGGGACAATCTGATTGTTGGATAGGCGTGTATAAATATATGTATATTATTATAGTGCTACTGAGATATTAGTAAGAGTCGGTATACAAAAGTTGTTGCCATTACAAATTACGGTTATAATGGAGTGTCTAATACAAACACACATACGCGCATCTATGAACGATTATATAACAAAGCAAATGAACGTAGATACACTATATCACGTATCACAAGATTGTGCAACATTTTAATAACGTACATACGCAGTCTTAGCCTACTTCACTTGTACCTGGGGGCATTCGAGTCTGTTCGACGCCACCCAGGGCTCACCTATAGCCACGTTCATTAGCAACATAAACTCACTACGCTGCGAATTGAAAGCCTTATAACTGGCCTACTGTGTAGTTGTACCAATCACTGAAATCCAATCATACATCCGGGTCAAACAGAAATCCAGGTGCGACGGCGAATGGATGATTATACGTCGGTCTACCTGTCCTCTGAGGATGCAGCGTTTCCTTGAAAAACAATCACGTTCTGACAAAACAACGCATTAGCGCTGTGCAGGATCCAAGTACCACGGTACAGCGACTGTTTTCACGACCAGTTTCTTTAGTATAATATGGATGTTGATAGTGTGAGAATTATGGAAGAGACCGGGTGGGGTAGACTTTGTTGAGTTTGATCCATGTGGTGTTGAATATTTTATCCGTATTTTGCAAACCGAGAAAATTCAAAAAACGAAAAGAAAGCTTAAACTCTTAAAAGTGATGACATCACCAAATTCATTAGTATACAATTTACTTGGTCACAAATCTCACAATAAACCAGAGCATTACTTTATTAGTAAACTAGAAAGTGAGTTGTGAAAGAAAATGCTAAAATATATGCGCAATATAATCACACTAACACAACCGAAGAGGTTGGAAACGACCCCCTTGGGGTGTGCATCGAAGACTTAACTGCGGGGTCCTCAGAAAGGCTAGGGGTTGAAACCCCCTAACCCCGGCAATTCTCAACCTGGATGTAGAAGACATTAGCGTTTGGTTAGAGCACTCGTCTTGTAACTCGTAGAGTACGAGTTCGAACCCACCTTGAGACTGGAGACTGTTACTGTGTAGGGACATTGAGCAAGTCCATCACTCACAGTTGTTCAGCGTCATCGACTGCAACTTCGTCATTAGATAGTGACGCTTAATAAATGTGTAATAATAATAATAATTATAATAATAATTATCATTATAAAAATAATAATAATGTTCGAATTTCAAAACATCTTTCATACATGCTTACAAACATGCATTCATATGTACACATACAAACAAACATACATAGGCCTACATGCACATACACACATGCACAGATACATAAAGATTATACGTGTATACACACATACATGTATACATAAAATTATGTACATGCATACATATATACATTTACAATATTACACATACATAAGATTTTATTACATAATATTATATATACATAATGCGTATCATAACATAGCTATTATCTTCCAATTATTGAAGAATGATGATCCCTGGAATTGTTTTTCTTGAAGGAAATATATTAATATGATGCAATATATATTTAGGAAGGAAATGGTTTTTAATTAACACGAGAACTCACAGTGAATTGTAAACCTTTGGATAATGAATAATTAGCATATACATGTAGGAAAATATGGCGACTCAAGCTACATCTTATGCATTAAAATTGAGCCAATTATAGGCCTAACTGAGGATGCTCTACAGTATTACAAATGTGAAATTCGGGCAAAAAGTGACACATTTCAAATTTATACACATAACTCAATGAATTTTGTTGTACCAGGGTCGTGCTTGGCTCCTAGGCATTGTCAATAGCTGGCCCAAAGCTTTGAAATTCACTGAGATCATTGAGATTTGAGATCATTCAGACCTAAAGACTTTAAATCTCTATTTTTTAGCCGTGGATGGGCCGGGAGCGCCTCTAAGTAGGTGTGTTGAAGGGGCGCTATGTAAATTCCTTGAATAAATGAATAAATCTGTGTCAATTTCTTAACAGCCATAACCTGCATATTGCTTCTCTGACTTGTCAGAATTCGACATGGCTTCATAGACAAATTTTTAATGTGTTTATATTACGATTTAGCTTGAAGCGTCCATCAATAATGTGCTGTGCATTATGTTAACGGCACTATGGAAGTCAAAACATTAGATTAGATTTATATCTGTTAAGGTATCAGCATTTAATGAAAAACTGCTTTATTAGTAGGCCATGTATTTTATGCACATCTACTATGATATACTATGTACAAATGGTCGACTGTCGATATAGGTCTAGCGATGATTGCAGCATGTGAGTATTATGTATACAGATTTGTGTTGTGTTTGCAATTCATTTTGCCTAGATACCATGCCATGAAGTTTATGTACATAATTATACGTTCGACATTTTGATATATACCGATAGCACTGTGTGTACGGAGGTGTGCGTGTAGGGGTGTGTGTCGGTTCGTGCAGACCTAAATAGAAACACCGAAACGGAAGCGATGGGTAGTGATGTCGCCCATGGTAGACTGCGTCCCGTTCCCACCCGCGCCCACGGTTTGCGTCATTGCGAATGTGCGGAGCATTAGGTCAATTAAGCCAACCGCAAAGCAAATGCCAAGTGCAGTGCAGCTAATGGACTGTGCTCTTGCAAGTGCAATAATGCCGACGAGGGCGGTCCCCCTGCGCCGACCGAAAGGCGAGCGGGCCAGCGCCCTCCTGAATTAACCCAGCACTATCTGTGTTCTCTGTCTATCGGCGGCACCGTCCTGGGACACAGTCGTCTCCCGTTGCCGCTACGTTATTTATTGACAAAGGCTTAAAGCGAGATTCTGGGCTGGTTAGAGACAGCAGCAGAGACGTGTTCTGTCCGTTTCCCATGTGTGTGTGACGAGAAAGCAGATGAGGCAGTGGTATAGGAAAGAAAGAAGAGTGGGAGGAAAACGGCGAGAAGAATTTGGGTTAAATGATCAAAGCGGATCGATTGTCATTTGATGTGCATCTGTTGTGTCGAATCCTTAGACGAGCCTGTATTCATATAGGAGACTTTTCTGAAAACCATCTGTCAACTTCTCAGTCCGATAGATTCACTCGGCCAGTGGCATAGACTATACTGAAAAACGTGGCTATTATTTTTTTCAGTCGTACAACGGTTGAACAGGTTGTAATCAAACGGGTGCATGTGTTCCTAAAGTAAATCAAATATGTTATAATGTAATTCATTCCTCGCTAAATACATCTGGCTTAATTCAGTTAGAGTTCTGGAACACACTAAACACCATGTAGATGCATTCCTAGCTCAAACGCCGTAACCTTAGTCAGCAGCTTTGTGGTATCCAGGGCTCAGTACTGCCAAAGCCTGGCGATTTGTAAGTTAAAGCGGATACAGTCCATGCTAAACTTTAATTGCTCTCTCATCTACGAGCATCCGCTCGTGCTGTTGACCAGATGCGTGACACCTGCACCGGTTGCCTGTTCATCGACGGATCAGCTAGAAACTGTACTTAATAATTTTGCACTGAATGGCCGTATCCCGGACTATATTTCTGAATATGTACTCCAATAGCAGATCACCAGAACAGGTGTCGGTTGCGGTCCTCGTCAACAAATCAATTGCTTGTTCCGAGATTTGGCGAATGTTCCTTCTCTGTCGATGGACCCACTCCGTGGAACAATCTTCCTGACTACGTTAAGAATGCCCCATCTATGGACGCATTCGAGTCTCGGCTCAGGACCTGTCTTATTAAAATATCTAATGACTCATGCACAGCTCCTGTTTCGCCCACGACCGTACTACGGCACTATAATATGAATCGTCTTTTTTTATTATCATTAATAATAGTAGTAGTAGTAGTGTAGCGTGCTCGTCCCGCTCTAGCGAGTGCCCGCGCTGTTGTGAGAGAACATCTGAAGAGTATACAAGCCCTGGTTTTGAACCCAGCTTGCTGGCGCTGTGGGCCTGTTCTCTTCTCTCTATCTGCTGCAACCGCTGTCGCCTTTTCTTACTAAGCCGAGAGCGAGGCTTCACGTCCGGTTGCATTATACTAGGTCCCTGAGGCATTCTTCTACCATGGATGACGAGTGGCATGTCCGCGGCTTCCGTTGCTGGCGCAGCAGGGCTTAGTATCAAGCCCTCACTAGGGTTCGACGCTCTCACAACAGACTCAATTTCTTTCTTCTGCTCTCTTCTCTCAGGGACCCTATCTGATAACAGGCGCTCCATAAATGTCTGAAGACCAATCTCCCTATTAGCTTGGCATTCTACAAACTCTCGCTGACTATTTAGCAATGCGCTCAAAAGAACATCTTGATTCGACTGGCGCTCTATAAATGCCCCTAGTATCGAGTCTTGATTTGTCTGGCGCTCTACAAATACCCTTAGTATCGAGTCTTGATTTGTCTGGCGCTCTACAATCTTTTCCTGGGTTCCTACCACCCTTTCCAAAATGTCGCCTATTCGGCTAGTTTCGTGTTCAGATAAAATCTCTTCTTCCATTATAATTATTTATTGAACAGAAATGAAATTATCGACTTATACTATCGCCATATGTTCATTTACATTTATATAGCACAAGTGAATCTAAACTAGACTTATCTATCGCTGTTTGTTTCCTGACTAAGTTAACGTGTACATTTATATAGCACATGAACTTAACCTATCGTCTTATCGCTTCACAACAAATTTATGCGTATCTAATCTAACTATCTAAGTATCGCTGGAGATTTCAATATACGACTCAAAAGAATAAGGGGTTGTACTCCCTGAACTTCCAAGATATATTTTTCCCAATTGCCAATATTTGCGATCTCGGTCAAATCCAGTAAATATCATTCCACGTCAAGGTTATCCAAGGTCACTGGAGTTTCGTTGCCCAAATTCGAAGAAACATCGAACGCCCGTCGATAAATTCGACGCCCGATCCTCTCGGATGTAGTTACGAAGAAATATTGTCCCCAAGTTTCGACAATTTCTATCGTTTTAATCGTAAAATCCCTTATTGCGCAGTTAAGACCATTTCACGCTCAACTTAGCTCTAAGGACACCGATTCCTTCCTTCTTCGTTCACGTCTAGGCTGAAACTGCTTACAGGCCACACAAAATGGCGCAAAAGTTCGCACGTGATCACCTCTAGCCAATCACGAACCAGCACGGCCTACGTGACGTCTTCCCATTGGTTGACTCGCATGCCACAGCGCTACAGCTGCCTGCACTGTACTGCACTACCACAGTGGCCTCTAGCGAATAACATTGACTTCACAATCTTAGTGAAAGTAACATACTTAAGGCTTGTAACAATTCGTTACACCCTCCCCCACTTAGCTCAAATTTCCAGACACTCTGGAAATTTGCTGGGAACAATCCCAGAGGCATCCAGGAAATCTCCAGATTTTAGTACAATGTTCCTTAACTACAACATCGATACTAGTTAACAGCAAGGTGTCATAAGCATCACTCAATCCTGCGAGAAGTCAACAATGTCTACTACCATTACATCAGAAGCAGAAGAGCTCCTACACAACTAATGTCAAGCTAAGGTAAGACAGTTCTATTAAGCAAAGTACAATAGCTTAACAAATTTATACTAGCAATAAAGTAAACACCTATCCATCAAAATAAAACTAAGAGACATAGCATCTCGCTCTTTTCAACAATAGTCGCCATTAAGCGGCGCAGAACTAGACTTACAAAACTAAATCCTTATGAATGTCACATTATACCGACTCTCTAGTGACAGGCACAGGGTAGTGGCATTATTACAATACATCACTCTCAAATCTCCTTACCTTATCTGATACTTATACAGTGTCAACCTTACATGTACCTTACCGGTTTCTTAATTAACTCTAGACCTAGAGCGCCATATAAAAATTATGCTCCAACACATACAATTCACAATGCAAGAGATACAATTGCAATTAACAAAGCAACCATATTCATAAAGCACTGATTTCACAATAAGCAATTTAACTCTTTTGCTTCTTTGTCGCAGTATACCCCCCTCGGCAACGGCAGATGCAGAAGGCAGATGCGCATCCCATTCTCGTGGATTTTGAGAAGAACGCCACCCGGTTCTAGCATGTAAAAGCTCCATAGATTCTTTGAGTAGGTCGAGTATGTCTTTGAATCTGGATCGAGCGTTTTCTAATATCCATTTCACTTCGAACAGGCACTTTCACGTCGTTAGCCACTGCTATCCTCCGACAGGCTACTACTTGACGTCGACCTTGGATAGGAATAGTGTGACCTTGAACCTGAACCCACCTCGCTCCGAGGTTCCATAGAACATTATTTTTCTCCATCCAGTCCATTCCGATTATAAGCTCTGTAACTTGTTCAGTGGCCAAACACTTGACTTCAAAAGAGAAATTGTCCACCGTACAATTAAGAGTAACTTCGCCCAATACACGGATTTCAGAACCATTCGCCGTTCTCACGAACTGTCGAGATTCTCTCATATCCTCTTTACGTACCAACGATGCTGGAGTCAAGGACAATTCACTCCCTGTGTCCAGTAATGCGAAGGTAGGCTTTCCATTCACAGTCAACGAGAGATAGGCGTTGCTACATCCCTGAATATGTCGATTGCTTGCCGGTTCTTGTTGGTTCGGAGTTCCATCTACATCGGTCGGAACATTCTGTCGAAACGGACATGACCTGGCCAAGTGTCCGGGTTGATTGCACTCAAAGCAGAGCTTGGTAGACCGCCATGACTTTCTATTGTCTTGCCGTTGTCCACTATTAGGATAACTGGTTGCACCTTCCATTCTCCAACGAGGCGGAACTTCTCGCTGAGCTTGCGGCTGAAAAGGAGGAGGAGGAATTCTAAAGGCTGACGAATTTTGCCAGGATTCCAAGACTTTCTCCATTTTCTCCAACCTCTTCTGTTGTGTTTCGATAAGTCGCTCCAACTGCTTCTGTTGTTCTAAAAACTGGCGCATCAACTCTGAATTCGGATCATTTTCCTTCACAGCCTTCACACGTGCCGGTCGACGTTCAAATTGATCTGAACTGTCCTTGTCGACTCGAGAATAGCCTTCTAAACGCAAAGCAAGTTTGTACGCTTGATCAAGTGTCTCTCGCTCGCGTTCCCGTAGCTTCAAGGCTAATTCTTTATCTTTTAAGGCATCCACGAAAGCACGTATCGCAATAGTTTCACTATGTTGCGACGGTGGTCCAGGGTATGCCAAAGTTAGCAGTCTTCGAATGTCCTGAACTAAGCTTCCAAGATCCTCTCCATCTTTCTGTCTTCTTGTGCTCAATTGAGTCTGATATAACGCAGCTTGCTCTGCACTTCCGTAACGAGATCGAAGTTTCTTAACCAAGTCCGACCAGGTAACCATAGTAGCAGAGTCGAATTCCCATAAAAGCTGATTTGCCGGTTCTGTTAAAGAACACGTTAACTGGTTTAATTTCTCTTCATCTGTCCAACCATTATTTCTCGAACACACCTCAAATTTTCGAAGAAAAGCTTCTATTGGGGTTCGACCATTGTAACCACCAAGCTTAATCCATTGTCTACTTCTCTCCGGTGTTGTATTCGTCGAGGTAGACGTTAGAATTGGGTTCACCGTAGCTTCCGCAGTAGAAATAGTTTCTCCCGTTGCAGCTTGTTTAACTTTAGCCACAACCGGTTTATTCTCCATTGCGATTAAACAGTCATCAGGAACAACAGTTTGCGTTGCCACTGACGTCACTATTTTCTGAAGCATCATCTTTTGAAAGTTAGAGTCAGGTTTCACATCGCTCGCTATTTCAACATTTGCTTCTTGCTTTTCCATCAGACTAGGTTGCACATTCGACGGACCATAACATAACATCACCTGTTGAGGTTTTGGCTCCATGTTGCAAACAACTTCCGGTTTGGACATTGAGGCAGCTGTGGGTATCCGAGGCCCATTAATGTCTGGAGTATGAACAGGCATAAGCATAAACATGTTGCTTGACTTATTCATTTCTCCTGCATCAACAATACTAACATACTGAGGCGGAAAGGACGCTGCGACTTTTGACGGCATCATCAAAGATTCGATTTGTCCACCAGTAGATCGAGGCATAGTCAGCGACGACGAAGGCAGATGCTGAGAAAGTGTTACTACTCTTGGCTCAGATGACATGGCGTAGACAGGAGTATTCGTCATTGGAAGTCGTTCATCTTGGCTCCAACTGACTTGTCCAACTGTAGGCCTTGTTTCTGTCCAAGTTCTAGGCAAGGTGGTCGCTCTCATGTCGACAGGTACATGACGACTGGGATGCGCATCTCTGCCTGTTCTTCCCCCTTGAGAGACTTGAGAAACCAAGTCTTCTCGTACTGTTGGCCGTCGAGAGTCTTCTCCCAAGCTTTGACCAACACCTGCAACTGAAAACTCCAGGTTAGTATATGATCGTATATTCTTTTGATCTACACCTACTGGGTTAACCTTAGTATCTACATTATGTGTTGACCTAGCATTACTAACATCAGAGTCTGTACTATTAGTTTCACTGAGACTCTCAATTGCATCCGCGTCTGAAGCAGAATTTAGTTCTATCTCTGTTTGTGTAGGCATAGCCCAGTTAAACATTTTATTTTCGAACTCTGCTGGTCCTAAGTCCATTAAGTTTGCCCTATCCATTCTATAGAAAATTTCATTATCTTCTGTATAGTAGGCTGGCTTCGGTTCTTCTGTAGTTCTAACTAAATCTTCTCTAGTTCTAACCCCACTTCTGGTACCAAGTGTAGCGTGCTCGTCCCGCTCTAGCGAGTGCCCGCGCTGTTGTGAGAGAACATCTGAAGAGTATACAAGCCCTGGTTTTGAACCCAGCTTGCTGGCGCTGTGGGCCTGTTCTCTTCTCTCTATCTGCTGCAACCGCTGTCGCCTTTTCTTACTAAGCCGAGAGCGAGGCTTCACGTCCGGTTGCATTATACTAGGTCCCTGAGGCATTCTTCTACCATGGATGACGAGTGGCATGTCCGCGGCTTCCGTTGCTGGCGCAGCAGGGCTTAGTATCAAGCCCTCACTAGGGTTCGACGCTCTCACAACAGACTCAATTTCTTTCTTCTGCTCTCTTCTCTCAGGGACCCTATCTGATAACAGGCGCTCCATAAATGTCTGAAGACCAATCTCCCTATTAGCTTGGCATTCTACAAACTCTCGCTGACTATTTAGCAATGCGCTCAAAAGAACATCTTGATTCGACTGGCGCTCTATAAATGCCCCTAGTATCGAGTCTTGATTTGTCTGGCGCTCTACAAATACCCTTAGTATCGAGTCTTGATTTGTCTGGCGCTCTACAATCTTTTCCTGGGTTCCTACCACCCTTTCCAAAATGTCGCCTATTCGGCTAGTTTCGTGTTCAGATAAAATCTCTTCTTCCATTATAATTATTTATTGAACAGAAATGAAATTATCGACTTATACTATCGCCATATGTTCATTTACATTTATATAGCACAAGTGAATCTAAACTAGACTTATCTATCGCTGTTTGTTTCCTGACTAAGTTAACGTGTACATTTATATAGCACATGAACTTAACCTATCGTCTTATCGCTTCACAACAAATTTATGCGTATCTAATCTAACTATCTAAGTATCGCTGGAGATTTCAATATACGACTCAAAAGAATAAGGGGTTGTACTCCCTGAACTTCCAAGATATATTTTTCCCAATTGCCAATATTTGCGATCTCGGTCAAATCCAGTAAATATCATTCCACGTCAAGGTTATCCAAGGTCACTGGAGTTTCGTTGCCCAAATTCGAAGAAACATCGAACGCCCGTCGATAAATTCGACGCCCGATCCTCTCGGATGTAGTTACGAAGAAATATTGTCCCCAAGTTTCGACAATTTCTATCGTTTTAATCGTAAAATCCCTTATTGCGCAGTTAAGACCATTTCACGCTCAACTTAGCTCTAAGGACACCGATTCCTTCCTTCTTCGTTCACGTCTAGGCTGAAACTGCTTACAGGCCACACAAAATGGCGCAAAAGTTCGCACGTGATCACCTCTAGCCAATCACGAACCAGCACGGCCTACGTGACGTCTTCCCATTGGTTGACTCGCATGCCACAGCGCTACAGCTGCCTGCACTGTACTGCACTACCACAGTGGCCTCTAGCGAATAACATTGACTTCACAATCTTAGTGAAAGTAATATACTTAAGGCTTGTAACAATTCGTTACAGTAGTAGTAGTAATGATCATTTCATGGCGAATAAAGCCCCATGATCACATAAGCACAATCGCTAGCACTAAGGTTGTTGGAACAGCAGATCAGGATAAGGAAAAACAAGCTTTAAAAGTACGAAGTAAGACAATATAGCCCTGGGGCCAATGCAATTGCAAGAGAATTCACTTCTATAGTTGTTGTTTTTAATGACGCTGTGGAATACCATAGATCATCTGCGTCCCATTCTCTCTATAAATCCAGGCTTGAGACTGACCAGAAAACGACTGTGGTCGAGTTAATAGGCCTAACATTTCTGACGCTTAAGACAGGATATTTTTTTATATATAATGTACAAACATTTACTTAAGCTTGTTATCAGAGGCGGCGCTCACCAGGGCGAGCCAGGGCAAATGCCCTGGTAAAAAAGCCTTTGCCCTGGTTGATGCCCTGCCCGAATTTTTGCCCTGTCCAGAATTTGTTCGGGCATATTTGTTATATCCTGAGACATAAATTCACTTAATTCACTGAAATGTTAAAATTTGCTTTACAAATGTCAAAAAGTCAAAAAGCGTTCAGCTTTCGGGGGCTTCGCCCATCTGACCTCCTGACTATAGACAAATATAATAGTGCTGGGGACGATTAATGGCAAGAGCGGTAGCGCGATCTTATATGGTCACCACTGAAGCTCGCGCTACCGCGCTCTCCATAAATTTCCCTCTGCACTGGTTACTTGTGTGACTGCCCTGGCTATGCCCTGGTTACAAAATGTGTATGGCGCCGCCACTGCTTGTTATCACATTCGAATGACTTGAATATATAAAAATGTGATTCTTTGTCTAAAACGACAACATTTTAAATTGTGTATTTATTTTAAAGAGTATATAACGTAACTTAAGATATTTTTACTCATAAAAAAATCGAAGGCAAAACGCAAGTCTGCTATTGACGAACAGTGGGTCCACACAGCAGCCCTTTAAGAGCTTAGATTCCACTCAAGCAGCTAATTAGTCTCTCGCTTTCCCAATCTCTCTCTCTCTCAATCTCTCTCTCTTTCTTTCTGTCTCTGTCTCTGCTTCTCTTTTTTTCTGTCTCTCTTTCTGTCTCTGTCTCTGTCTGTCTCTGTCTGTCTCTCTGTCTATCTATCTATCTATCTATCTATCTATCTATCTATCTATCTATCTATCTATCTATCTATCTATCCATCCATCCATCCATCCATCCATCCATCCATCCATCCATCCATCCATCCATCCATCCATCCATCCATCCATCCATCCATCCATCCATCCATCCATCCATCCATCCATCCATCCATCCATCCATCCATCCATCCATCCATCCATCCATCCATCCATCCATCCATCCATCCATCCATCCATCCATCCATCCATCCATCCATCCATCCATCCATCCATCCATCCATCCATCCATCCATCCATCCATCCATCCATCCATCCATCCATCCATATATCTATCTATCAATCTATCTATCTATCTATCTATCTATGTATTATACAGTATATGTGTATTGTGTGCATATATCTCTGTTCTAGTTTAGTGTCGCTCTGCTGTTTTATCTAAGCTTTTATTATACTCAACTCCACTTTGTTTCTCTGTCACTTCGTCTGCCTGGAATTTCATTTTCCTTATTACTTCTGTGTATTTGTAATCAAGGCCTACTCCTAACTAAATTCTAATACAATACATGAACAACTGAACATCGCAACAATGCCGTTCTAAACAGTTCAGAAGTGGGGGGTGGGGGCGGCGTAGAGTAATGCATAACACACTGGCGTGAAGAGCAGTAGGTACCGAGATCGATTCCCGTAGACCCCGTTAGGTTTATTCAGCCTTCCACTCGCTAGGTGGCGGCGGTGGTTAAATGAAATGAATAGCAGGCCGTGATGGCGTCCTGTTGGCTGCCGTATAAAACAGTTGCATTCGACTCCTGTAAAACTGTTATCATGTGCTTCTACTGTATACATGTAAGGCGCCCTGCGTGGCTGCCGTTACTACTATACGTATGTTCACTGTACAGCGCAGTGAGGCTAGCAGGCGCTTAAATATAGAAGAGATCATTATTATTATTATTATTATTATTATTATTATTATTATTATTATTATTATTATTATTATTATTATTATTATTATTATTATTATTATTATTATTATTATTACATAGACGCCGGTCAACAGGTAACGCCAAGAACCGTAGGCAGATTGGGAAGAGGTAAGTTTCAGTTTAGTTCGAAAGATAATTTCGATTAAATAGCTGCGTATAATTATGGAGAAGTGGTGAAAGCAGCAACTGTGAATTAGTTCCAGTCAAAGACAAGCAAGTAGCAGTGGAAACACGGTCGAAATCCAATTGGTCAGAGAAGGAGCAAATTGTGAACTGAAGCGGGCATATTCCGAATTAATATTAAGGTGATAGATTTGATATTTTCAAGACGGCAGGGACCGGGGTTTAGTTCAATTTAAGCCTAAAGAAGCAGCAGTAGATAAACAAATTACGAGTCAGATTTGAAGAAACAGAGTGGGTCGGAAACGATCCTGCAGTCATTCTATACATGGACGGTTGAATTAAAGTAAAAGGAAAAGGCATAAGTGAAATGGTAAACTAATATCGAGTTGTTTGTTCCGGCAATAGCATGAGAATAACACTGGGGAGGCAGGGCACGTGTGTTTAGAGTGTACCGAAAATAAGGACAGCAATAAAGACCAATGTATGATTTCTCAAAGACGACGTTAGTTTTAAACATAGGCCTATATAGCGACACTATCTTGCGGGTATACAGATGGCTAGCTAAAAACACGGAAGGAGAAGCCAACGCAGGAATAAACTACCGGAAATAATCAAGCCAGGTACAGTGAGATAATGGATGCTGCATTGCTAGTAGCAAAACAAGCAGATTTGCCAAATTAACTCATAAGATACAAGAACAGTAATTTCATATTAATACACCACAGTTAAAGTGAAACGATTCATTTCATGAAACGAAGTATTATCTAGAAATTATGTATAGTTTAAAGGTGGATGAAAGCTGTTTACCAGCTTAATAAAACGTTTCAGAGGCCTATTGACAGAGGTATGTACAAGCAGGGGCGTCTATCCCCCCAAATCATTGGAACAACTTCCCCTCCCCTCCCTCCTCTTCCCCTTCCCCTTCCTTCCCCCAATAATGATGGCAAATACACTGACAGATCTCCCCCCTATTTTTTGGATGGAGCATTTGCTTCAAGGTTTCTATGGAGTAGACGCCTCTGTGTACAAGAATGGTAGGTGCAATGGCAGAAAATTTGCACTTGCTTCCAACAACGACGTACACATTGAACATCCGAGTTAAATCACTTGCATAAGTTCGCAATTACCCAGGGCTAATTAAAAATGACATGGCCACGCTGTTTATCCCAATGGAAAGCTGAACATGCCGTTCAGCTTTCCAGCATGGGCCTTATGGGTGGGTGCTCAATCAACTCGGCCCGTTCCCAGGCTAAGCGGGCGCACCGGTGGGTAGGTAGCCTGGACGGCAACCTGACCATCCATCGTGCGACATGTCAAGGTGTTCATTTCGCTGTCATCAGCCTAACACTTGGGTAGCTTCTAATAGGATACGATATGTCATATCACGTCTGCCGTCCAAACTGCCGCATCCCAGTGACATTCACTCCGATGGCCTTCAAGTTGTCGGGCTTCTTGTGCCATTGCAGACAATAGGGAATATTATACAGTTCGGATTAGGAAGTAGCACAGTGGTTGGGGATGGTTGTTCTAGAATGGGGTTCGTAACTGCAAGACTACGAGTTCCATAACTTTCTTATGAAGCAGTTATATCTAGATGAGAACAAAGCCAGCTGCAATAGGACTTGTTACTGGAAATCTTACACCTGTTTGGTGAGTCATAGCGTTGTTATTAGGTAAGCCAAATACAGAGTAAGGTGTGCCACAATAAGGCAAAGTAATGAAGAGTAAGATTAGGTAATTTTGTTGTTGTTCGCAATAGACAACCCAGTTACCAAAATTAGTCCTATATTGTAACGATACCACAAAGCTTAAGATTAAATCGTTGCAAGATTTACCCATTCAAACTGCTCTACATTAGACATATCCATTTAAATTTTAAAATAATGATTTCATACTTACAAAATAGTCACTAAATTAAACAAATGGAAAGATCGGACCAATTGTTTGAAGACTGCGCTGATCTTTGACGCGTAGGCGTTCTCTAAAAACCTATTCCTGCTCTAAAAACAAGTCTTAAGATAAGGTGCGAACAACCTGTCCCCTGTAGGTTAGCCTCGTGGTAGTTTACTTCATATTGAAAATGTCAATGGAATTGTTTAATATATACCGAAAGGAAGGACCGCGATGCTTAGCCATCAATGCTGCCTTTTGTTTCGCGTGGGTCTTCTGAGCCGATCTGGCTTTTCAAAGCAACGGTTTCGCACGCGCCGATGACTGACAAGATTTCAAGGTGTGAGTTGACAGCGCTTTACGTAGACTAAATGTGCGCGCAAGTTATCTCGCCTCAAATAGCAACGGTCGGAAAAGTATAAAAATAGGATTAAACGAAGGCAGACATAGGCATTAGGCAGAGATATACACTGAGATCGAGAGAGACAAAAGCGGTATACGGATATAGTCGAATGGTGACCTTGATAACGATAGACAGACGTGTGTATGCATGTATGTATATAGGTAGGTAGGTGTGTAAGTAGGTAGATAAGTAGACAGAAAAATAGGCGGACCAATGGATGGATGGATGGATGAATGGGTGGATGGATATATGAATGGATAGTTGAACCAATGGATAGATAGATGAATGGATGGGTGGAAGAAAGGGTGAATTGATAGATCGATAAGTGGATGGGTGGATGGATGGGTAAATGGGTGGATAGATGGATAGATGGGTGGATGGATGAATGCCTAGGTATATATATATATATATATATATATATATATATATATATATATATACACTGAAAAGGTGAGACATATCGATCATGGTCGAGGTGAAGAACAGCAGATAATTTCGGTTTGCCATATAAACATAACAGAACTAAAGCATGAATGGCCTAACACAATGGTATAGCCTAACTAGTCTAATCCGAGCAGAACATCTGAACGCTAGTTTGGCAAAATGTTTATTCTGGGAAAATCTCCCGTTGCTTTCCGTTGATACAGCGTTGTTTCTTATTATCCACGAGATGTTGCCAGCGGTATATGTGGCGGTCAAGGCCACAGTGCGTAAGTGGGAAGATTTATTTTATGCGAATAGCATCGTTTTCTTTCAGTTTACATGCGAAGGGAACAGCATCGTTTCTCTTAATTTTTTATGCGAAGACCCAGCATCGATCATTTAATTTTTATTTAATTTCAATAGGCGACTGTCCGGTAACGACCGTGATAGGGAAGCCCGATCGACGGTGTAAAGCCAGCGCATAGCGAGCAGACGCGTTAATTTGGGATGCATAGAGCCTGCCTCACGGTGTGCTGCTTTATACGTGAAGAGTTGGTTCGACTCTTCATACATAGCAATACTGTGAAACAGCGTTGTTGGTTAGCGACTCAGTTACCGATTCAAATATACTGCACTCAGTGTGGTAGGCGAGTGATTTTGGTTACGACAGAGTCAGAGTTCGAGTTTCCGGTTAGTACAAATATATTTACGGACGAAAGGGGCGTTCGAATAATATAATCAGGCGATCCCGAGTACAGCTAAAGAAGTTCACTGTTGGGAGACGGGCCGACAGCGCCGATCCGGCGGGTTGGATCCCTCCGTTGATCGCGAAGCGGTCTAGATCGCGATCGTGGGAAATCTACGGCTGAGTAATACTCGGGGAAGGATACCGTTGATACACAGGAAAACCAATTCAGTGTGAGATCGAAAACCAGGGTGAATTTGGCGACGGGCAGGAAAGTCCCTCTTGGGTTTTGAAGAACTCCGCGATCGGAGCTTGTCCGGTAACCCATGAGAGTAGAGGTGACCTTCTTAAGGTAGCCATTTTCTGGAATTCTGAAATCCTTGAAACCAAGAGTAAATTTGGCGTCGGGCAAGGAAATCCCTCTTGGAGTTCGAAGAACTCCAAGATCCGACAGTGTTTGGTTTTACCCACTGAGGCGAGTTTTACGCGATTTCGGCGTACTCGACACAAGGGAAGTTCTACGCACTTTCGGCGTACTCGGCCGGGAGGATTTTACGCGACTTCGGCGTCCTCGGCTGGGAGAGTTTTACGCGACTTCGGCACTCGGTGAAGTGACCGTCGGGATACCTGAAAAAACCAATTTAGTACAAAAACGATAATAAGGGTAAATTTGGCGACAGGCAGGATCGGAGCTTGTCCGGTTACCTGTGAGAGTAAGCGTGACCCTCGTTAGGGAACCAAAATTCGGAAATTCTTGGGAACAAAATTCAGGACATTCTGGTAACCTTACGGGGTCGGCGTTACATTTGGATTGTGACACTTGGATGGCTGACACGCCGGTGGAGCGTTGGAGGGGCTCCATCGCCCGGTAACTAAAAATAGTTACTGGGAAAGACCACTGTTACCGAAAGACCGCAGTACGGGAAAAGACCGCCCGACAACTGATTACAGTGCGGTAAGACCAGGAAAAACGATAGAGTCAGGAAAATCTTGTATTCAAACCAATCGTTATTCAGAGCAAATAACTTGGTGATCGAAACACGTAGTTCTGAGAACTGACCGAAGTGCGAAGTAGGGCCCACCTCGTGCGCCGGTCGGAACACAGTTCTGCGTGCGGTTAGGGAGGTTTTAGACCTAGAACCTGTCCTATCAGAAGAGAGTGTCGTGAGACCAGTATACCGCGTTAATATTACACGTGTATATATTATCGCAAGATGTTCGCGTGTTTGAGACGGCACGACGTGACGACTCGTCAGATGTACACCTTGTCCTCTCGGACAAGAGAACGTTCAGAGTTTTCCCCTATTGACGATAACTCGAGAGTCATGAGATGCAGAATGGTACGTGAGGGTTCGGTTAAGGCGGAGAAAAAGAGGAAGTCTTTGACTAAGAAATCTCACAGGAAGCTGAGGACTCCTGCCGGCAAGAGAGCGAACCCTGTTCTAAAGGACGGCCATCCTGAGGACGAGGACGTTGCCCACCCGGCGACCGCGGCAGTGGCAGAGTCCGAAAGTGAGATGGAGCTTGACAGCGACACTGTTCGCAAACAAGCGATACCCTCGGGACCTCCTCTTGGAGAAATGGGCACTGAGAGCGGAGACAGGGAACCGCTCGTCTACAGCAGAAGTAGACAGGATAGTGACCCGGGCGACTCCAGAAGGTCGGTTGGCTGGAGCCGAACCCAGCCCGACGACGAAGCAGCGTCTCGGGTAAGACCGACACAAGTTGGTACCACGTCTGATGAAGGGTTAGTTGATCTCGAGCGACGAACGTCACAAACTGGTACCAGAAGTGGGGTTCTAGCGTTTTCTTGTCACAGAACCAGGCAAGGTCAGGAAGATACCGAGGACGAGTCGGATGAAGTGCCCCATAGTGAGCACGGAGGCGCGCGTCCAAAGTTACGTAAACGGAAAAGCAAACGAAGGTTGCTTGATGAAACGGGTGCACCTGACGAAACCAGTGCATTTGAAACGGAAGCTGGAACCCGCAGTGGGCGTGAAAGAGGTTTCCATGAGGATAACGGATGGTTGATAACCGTTCCAAAGACTACTGAGGTAGTACAGAACGATGTGAATAACGAGACATTCACACACTGGCGAGAGACCGTTGGTGAGAGTAGGTTTGACAGGTCCAAACCACTCGACGACAATAGAGTTCCGCGTATAATACACGAGAGAACGTTCGACAATAGATCGGAGAACCTTGTGCAGGTTCAAGTACCTAGTATCGTACGGGGCAGGCAACCTGTACAGTTGAGACAGGCTTGTGATAGGCCAAGAGACATTGAGACAGGCCTGAAACCGCGGGGTGACGCGGTAGTGCAGAAAACGAGTGGTGACATCGTGGCGCATCAGCGAAACGAAGGTAATCGAGTACCGTTTACCAACATGGAAGAAGGTCGCCCAAGACCTGTGACCGATGAGGTAGATTGGCAAGCGGAGATGTCTTACCTGCGACAGAGTGTGGCAATGATGAGTTCGAAACTTGAAGAACTGTCTGTTCCTGCTGCTCAGCATGCGAAGTCTTACCGACGCGAGACATCGGGGAAACCTACGGGCCCAGGTTACCAGATGGATCGCCGAGGGAAGCTGCAGATCGAAGAGTCGGCACGGAGCCGAGGTAACACAGAGACACGCGAGGAAGTTTCGCTTTCGGAAACTTCGGAAAAGTTACGTAGCCGCTATCTTCCCGAGGACAGCGGGAGAGAGTCACACGGAAAAACGGCAAGGCAATCGAGTCGACAACGCCTGTTGACAAGAGGAAGAGTTGAGGCGAAATTACGTTCGTCAGTGAGTTCTTCGGATTCAGACACCGATAGTGTTGGTCCAGAAGAGGCCATGAGAACCGGAGTTTTTGACAGGAAAAACCTCCGCCAACGAGGAAGACATGAGAGTTATGAGAAAACTGAAAGGGAGACGTATGGTAAGGAACGTCTACCAGAGTACGAGAGACGCGGTTTAAAACAGGCACTTGATAGAGAAACCGAGAGAGAATCGAACATGGGAAGAGACAGAGATCATTTGGCCTGGGATGAGACCCACGAGCGGTACTCTAAAGGGCACAAACCAGATTCGAGAAGTCGTAATTGTCTTAGGTACGACGAATCTGACAGACCGCCAGAGTCAGGAAAAAGAGATATTCGCGAAGAAGACAGAAGAGTTACGTTCGTCAACGGAAACTCTCAGAGTTCTCGCAATAAATATAAACGATCGGAGTCCAAAGACTACGAAGGTGGTGAGCCTCGTAGAAAAGGTCAGAGACAGGCTGAGTACATCTCTGATGAAGACAGTGCAACGTCAGGCGACCGAGAGATGACTACGATGTCTTCTAAGTGGCGTACAGGGAAGACGTTGGGTACTCTGAGGGGACAGAGTCGGCACCGGTCAGTGGTGAGGACAGACGAGGAAAACGATTCCAGGAGTAACGATGAGGACAACCGGAGAGGAAATCCCAAGAAGAGTGTCGGAAGATCACTTGTTACACGGACAAGAGGCGAAGACCGATCGGATCGCGGTATACGAATCAAGCTAGAGAAGTACGACGGCAAGTCAGCGATCGCAGCCTTTCTAGCAAAGTTCGAAGTTTGTGCACGGTGCAACCGGTGGAGTGATCAGGAAAAAGCAGACCAGTTAATGTGTGCCCTAACGGGTCCCGCTTCGCAGCTGTTGTGGGACATGGGTGCACAGAGGGACGTGTCTTGGCGAGAACTTGTTGAGCGGCTTAAGGCCCGGTACGGGTCTGATGACCAAACTAGCCTATATCGGATGAAACTTCGCACTTACCGGCAGGCTCACGGAGAAACGCTGAGTAGTGTAGTGCAGGAAGTAAGGAGGCTAATGGCTTTGGCATACCCAGGACCAACAAGTGATATCGTCGAGACGGTCGCTTGTGACGCTTTCATTGATGCACTGGCAAACCAGGATTTGGGGCAGAAGGTGCGCGAGCGAGAACCAGTTAACCTCGAAGCGGCGTATAAACATGCGGTGAGGTTGGATGCCTATGGTCGATCTTCGACACAAGGTGGTGATTTAGACCGGAGACACGCGAGAGTTAAAGTTACCATGGAAGACCGAAAAGACTCGAGCACTGAGGGGCAACAGTCTCGTCGTCTAGAAGATCTCGAGCGAAAGATTAAAAATCTTTCAAGAGAACTTGATCGAGTGACAATAAATCAGAATTTGGGCATCGTTCCGAGAAATCCTCATGAAAGGGAGAACAGTTCTGATCTAGCTGTGGGAGATCAGAGGACAACCGAACCGAATGTGGGGTGGCGACGGATTTATCCGCCCACACGGTTGCGTAACCCGGATATCGAATGCTACTTGTGCAAACGAAAAGGACACATAAAGCGATTTTGTCCTCAGAGAAACGCTGAGACGAATGGTGCAACCGGCACCAGTGAACCTACAAAGGCTGAACCGATACAAGAGGAAACCCAAAACCGACTGGTCAAAGGCAGTAGGGTGGCCTACGTGGTTGCGAGACTGGCAGGAAAACGTATACACTGTCTACTTGATTCTGGAAGTGAAATGTCACTTGTGCCACGACGTTTCGTGCTAGACGCTGTGCTAGTACCGTCAGAACAGCGACTCCTAGCCGCTAATGGAAGTCAGATTAAGGTGGATGGTGAAACTAACCTTAAGATTCGGATCGGAAAGCAGGTGTACCCTGTACCCTGTCTAGTTACAGACCAAGTGACAGAAGTGATCTTGGGGTTATCTTGGCTGGAAGCCAATCAGGCAAGATGGGACTTCGCAAGTCGATGCGTTTTCCTTGGGAGCGAGAAGATCCCTCTGAAAGAGGTCGTTACCGAGTCCATGTGCCGGAGGGTTACTGTGCAAGAGGACATAATAGTTCCTCCAAGGAGCGAAGTTGACGTTCCAGCTTGGGTAGTATACCCGCATTTCCAAAAGGATAACGAAGATTGGACGACCATTCCAATGGAATTATCAAAAGATTTGATAATCGGACGTACGTTGGTGACAGGAAGAGACACGGAAGTGTGGATCAGGATGTTGAATGTTGGAGACAGAGATTCGCTAGTCAAGAAACGGACTGAATGTCCGCTGGAGCGAGTGAACGTAGTCGATGTGACAGTTAATCGAGCCAGAACGGAATCGTATGATGAGCCTTACCGAAGCGAAAATCCGGAGAAGCCTATGGGCCCAGGTTATCCGGAGGAACGCCGAGGAAAGCAGCAAAGTACGATTGACCGGTTTGGATCGAAGATTAGTACAACGGCCAGTGTGGCGGAGCAGACGCTCAACCCACTTGCCGAACAGACCCTAAAACGACTATGGGAAGAAGTGCCAGCAGACATTTCGGAGGAAGAGCGAATCAGGTTACGAAAACTTGTGCTAACGTACAGCGCAACGTTTTCCCTTAACGAAAGTGATAACGGATTCACTTCGGTGATCCAACACGAGATCGATACAGGACAAGAGAAACCAGTTCGGCAACCTTTGAGACGTCAACCGCTTTCCATGTTACCGGAAGTTGATCGTCAGGTAGAAGACATGTTGAGACAAGGAATTATTGAACCTTCGATATCGGAATGGGCATCCAATGTCGTAATGGTTAAGAAAAAGGATGGCAGTATGCGGTTCTGTATCGATTACAGGCAACTGAACCTGAAGACACGGAAAGATGCTCATCCGTTACCCCTTATCCGCGAGAGTTTAGATACCCTGGGTGGCGCCAGATGGTACAGTACGTTCGATTTGAGAGCAGGTTATCACCAGATGGCCTTGCACCCAAGAGACAAACACAAGACCGGGTTCGTTACGAGAAGGGGCAGCTTCCAATTCAAAGTGTTACCTTTCGGATTGTGCAATAGTCCGGCCTCGTTTTGTCGACTAATGAACTTAGTCTTGACAGGGCTAAACTATGACATCTGTCTGGTTTACTTGGATGACATAATTGTGTTCTCGAGAGACGTAGAGACGCACATGCAACGTCTAGAGATGATTTTCAGGAGATTACAAGAGTATAATCTCAAGCTGAAACCATCCAAATGTTACCTGTTACAACAGAGAGTATTGTTTCTTGGTCACGTTTTGAGTGAAGAAGGGGTCGCGACGGATCCGAGCAAGATCAAGGCCGTAGAAGAATGGTCTGCTCCTCGGAACTTGAGGCAAGTCAGATCCTTCGTTGGTCTTTGCTCCTATTACCGACGTTTCATACATGATTTCGCGGTGGTAGCTCAACCACTTCATTTTCTGACCAGGAAAAATGTACCGTTCCATTGGACTGACGAATGTCAGGGAGCTTTCGAAGAACTTAAACGAAAGTTGGTTTCCGCACCTATACTTGGGTTACCGAACGACGAGGGCCAGTACATCCTAGATACGGATGCCTCGGCATACGCCATTGGAGCGGTGTTATCGCAAGTACAAGAAGGAGAAGAGACAGTGATTTGTTACGCGAGTCGGCTCTTGTCGACGGCGGAACGGAACTATAACGTTACCAGGCGAGAGTTGTTAGCTGTGGTGTATTTCTTGAAAGAGTTTCGTCAGTACTTACTGGGTAGTAAATTCCTACTCAGAACAGACCACTCCGCACTTCAGTGGTTACGCAGAACACCGGAACCGATTGGCCAACAGGCTCGTTGGTTAGAGATGATAGAGGAGTTTGACATGGAGATATGTCACAGACCGGGAGCAAAACACGGTAACGCAGACGCGATGTCTAGAGGTCCGGGTGAGGAACAACCTAAGGAGGTTACCATGAGAGTTACGAATGAAGACGTGATGTGGGCACGTCCGATCGGAGAAGTAACGCGCTCCGAGGTTACCAGTGAAGATACAGGCCAGGAAATCCGTTGGACAAAGGAGTTTCTTCGAAGAGAACAGCAGAGCGATTACAATATTGGTACGGTCCTTGATTGGAAGGAGTCGAAGCATCATCCAACACAGGCAGAACTATCACCTGCTAACGGAGAGGTGAAAGTGTTGGTGAGCAACTGGAATCAGCTGGAAGTCCTGCAAGGAGTGTTACACAGAGGCTGGATTCAGGGTAACACAGGAAAAGCTGAGCGATCTCAGTTAGTTGTGCCCTTATCTCTACGGCAAGAGATGCTTCAGTTAACACACGCAAGCTTTGCCGGAGGACATTTCGGGATTCGGAAGAGTTTGACTCAGTTGCAACGCCGGGCGTATTGGCCGAGTTGGAAGGACGATGTTAGGCGGTTCTGCCAAAGGTGCGATCGCTGTGCTCGTTATCGAAGGGAGAAACCTCCAAGACAGGGTTACATGCAGACTCCTGTGGTCGGTGAACCGGTGGAAGAGTCCGAAATCCACGCTAATGGTTGTGCACGTGGATAAATTGAAGCCGTTTTACGGTAAACCTCCGAGTACCTGGTTACCGGAGAGGGACAGAAATCTTGAGTTACCTACAGTAGACTGGCCAGTCCTGGCTCAAGATCCTAATGCAGAACATGAACCAGAGGAACCTTCAGAAAATCCAGACGAGACCGCTGATCCAGAATTGCCACCTGGACGACGGACGAGACGAAAACCTCGCTTGGATGGATGACTACGACTGTAGAAGTCCTTGTTAGTGACCTTCTGAAGCAGACGTGTATCTAGGACCAACTAGATAAACGCTTAATTGCGTTGGTTTCATTGACTATTCGAGAACCATGTTTCAGTTGCCCTTTTGATGAGAGTATTTCTTTTGAGCGGTATCTGGGAGCATACAGTATCTGTGCTACCAGAACGCTTGATTGCGTTGGTTTGACAGATTGTCAGTGAATGACTGTTTAAGTTTCCTTTTGATGATATGTTTCGGTTAAACATTGGCTTAGTGGTTAGTACTGAAACGAGTAAAGATTCCAGTACTAGAACGCTTCATTGCGTTGGTTCTACAATATGATAACTTGTACTATTATTTTGCTTTCACGATTTGGAAGTGGTACCGGGTGTGACTGATCGACAATGGTTACCAGATCGGGAGACAGTGGGCGACTTTTCTCTCCTTAAGTTCTCCTGGCCCTTGGGGTCCGGTAGAGCCCAGGTTCATGATAGAGGGCCTGTTAAGGTTGGCGATTTGTCAGGTACGACAGGTTGCCAGTAGGGTGGTGGTTCGGATCGAAAGCACCATTAAAAAGGCTGTCGCTATCACGGTTCTCATCGTGTTTGGCGTACGTGCAGGGTGCCGAGAGATCGAAAGCATCATTAAAAAGGCTGTCGCTATCACGGTTCTCATCGTGTTTGGCGTACGTGCAGGGTGCCGAGATTGTCGATAGACCGCCCTATAACCAAAGGTGCATTTGGTTCCTTGCTCTCTAAGTGGATCTGGGTTGGGGATGTTCCTGTCACGTTTGATTAAGGTCCCCGATTTTGGCAGAGATGCTCCGCATCTAAGTAAGGTGGGGAGAGTGTGGCGGTCAAGGCCACAGTGCGTAAGTGGGAAGATTTATTTTATGCGAATAGCATCGTTTTCTTTCAGTTTACATGCGAAGGGAACAGCATCGTTTCTCTTAATTTTTCATGCGAAGACCCAGCATCGATCATTTAATTTTTATTTAATTTCAATAGGCGACTGTCCGGTAACGACCGTGATAGGGAAGCCCGATCGACGGTGTAAAGCCAGCGCATAGCGAGCAGACGCGTTAATTTGGGATGCATAGAGCCTGCCTCACAGTGCGCTGCTTTATACGTGAAGAGTTGGTTCGACTCTTCATACATAGCAATGTGGCGGTCAAGGTTACCGTGCGTATGTGGGAAGATTTATTTTATGCGAATAGCATCGTTTTCTTTCAGTTTACATGCGAAGGGAACAGCATCGTTTCTCTTAATTTTTCATGCGAAGACCCAGCATCGATCATTTAATTTTTATTTAATTTCAATAGGCGACTGTCCAGCAACGACCGTGATAGGGAAGCCCGATCGACGGTCTGAAGCCAGCGCATAGCGAGCAGACGCGCTCATTTGGGATGCATAGAGCCTGCCTCACGGTGTGCTGCTTTATACGTGAAGAGTTGGTTCGACTCTTCATACATAGCAATACTGTCAAACAGCGTTGTTGGTTAGCGATTCAGTTACCGATTCAAATATACTGCACTCAGTGTGGTAGGCGAGTGATTTTGGTTACGACAGAGTCAGAGTTCGAGTTTCCGGTTAGTACAAATATATTTACGGACGAAAGGGGCGTCCGAATAATATAATCAGGCGATCCCGAGTACAGCTAAAGAAGTTCACTGTTGGGAGACGGGCCGACAGCGCCGATCCCTCAGTTGATCGCGAAGCGGGCTAGATCCCGATCGTGGGAAATCTACGGCTGAGTAATACTCGGGGAAGGATACCGTTGATACACAGGAAAACCAATTCAGTGTGAGATCGAAAACCAGGGTGAATTTGGCGACGGGCAGGAAAGTCCCTCTTGGGTTTTGAAGAACTCCGCGATCGGAGCTTGTCCGGTAACCCATGGGAGTAGAGGTGACCTTCTTAAGGTAGCCATTTTCTGGAATTCTGAAATCCTTGAAACCAAGAGTAAATTTGGCGTCGGGCAAGGAAATCCCTCTTGGAGTTCGAAGAACTCCAAGATCCGACAGTGTTTGGTTTTATCCACTGAGAAGAGTTTTACGCGAATTCGGCGTATTCGACACAAGGGAAGTTCTACGCACTTTCGGCGTACTCGGCCGGGAGAATTTTACGCGACTTCGGCGTCCTCGGCTGGGAGAGTTTTACGCGACTTCGGCACTCGGTGAAGTGACCGTCGGGATACCTGAAAAGACCAATTTAGTACAAAAACGATAATAAGGGTAAATTTGGCGACAGGCAGGAAATTCCCTCTTGGGGTTTGAAGAACTCCGCGATCGGAGCTTGTCCGGTTACCTGTGGGAGTAAGCGTGACCCTCGTTAGGGAACCAAAATTCGGAAATTCTTGGGAACAAAATTCAGGACATTCTGGTAACCTTACGGGGTCGGCGTTACATTTGGATTGTGACACTTGGATGGCTGACACGCCGGTGGAGCGTTGGAGGGGCTCCATCGCCCGGTAACTAAAAATAGTTACTGGGAAAGACCACTGTTACCGAAAGACCGCAGTACGGGAAAAGACCGCCCGACAACTGATTACAGTGCGGTAAGACCAGGAAAACGATAGAGTCAGGAAAATCTTGTATTCAAACCAATCGTTATTCAGAGCAAATAACTTGGTGATCGAAACACGTAGTTCCGAGAACCGACCGAAGTGCGAAGTAGGGCCCACCTCGTGCGCCGGTCGGAACACAGTTCTGCGTGCGGTTAGGGAGGTTTTAGACCTAGAACCTGTCCTATCAGAAGAGAGTGTCGTGAGACCAGTACACCGCGTTAATATCACACGTGCATATATTATCGCAAGATGTTCGCGTGTTTGAGACGGCACGACGTGACGACTCGTCAGATGTACACCTTGTCCTCTCGGACAGGAGAACGTTCAGGGTTTTCCCCTATTGACGATAACTCGAGAGTCATGAGATGCAGAATGGTACGTGAGGGTTCGGTTAAGGCGGAGAAAAAGAGGAAGTCTTTGACTAAGAGATCTCACAGGAAGCTGAGGATTCCTGCCGGCAAGAGAGCGAACCCTGTTCTAAAGGACGGCCATCCTGAGGACGAGGACGTTGCCCACCCGGCGACCGCGGCAGTGGCAGAGTCCGAAAGTGAGATGGAGCTTGACAGCGACACTGTTCGCAAACAAGCGATACCCTCGGGACCTCCTCTTGGAGAAATGGGCACTGAGAGCGGAGACAGGGAACCGCTCGTCTACAGCAGAAGTAGACAGGATAGTGACCCGGGCGACTCCAGAAGGTCGGTTGGCTGGAGCCGAACCCAGCCCGACGACGAAGCAGCGTCTCGGGTAAGACCGACACAAATTGGTACCACGTCTGATGAAGGGTTAGTTGATCTCGAGCGACGAACGTCACAAACTGGTACCAGAAGTGGGGTCCTAACGTTTTCTTGTCACAGAACCAGGCAAGGTCAGGAAGATACCGAGGACGAGTCGGATGAAGTGCCCCATAGTGAGCACGGAGGCGCGCGTCCAAAGTTACGTAAACGGAAAAGCAAACGAAGGTTGCTTGATGAAACGGGTGCACCTGACGAAACCAGTGCATTTGAAACGGAAGCTGGAACCCGCAGTGGGCGTGAAAGAGGTTTCCATGAGGATAACGGATGGTTGATAACCGTTCCAAAGACTACTGAGGTAGTACAGAACGATGTGAATAACGAGACATTCACACACTGGCGAGAGACCGTTGGTGAGAGTAGGTTTGACAGGTCCAAACCACTCGACGACAATAGAGTTCCGCGTATAATACACGAGAGAACGTTCGACAATAGATCGGAGAACCTTGTGCAGGTTCAAGTACCTAGTATCGTACGGGGCAGGCAACCTGTACAGTTGAGACAGGCTTGTGATAGGCCAAGAGACATTGAGACAGGCCTGAAACCGCGGGGTGACGCGGTAGTGCAGAAAACGAGTGGTGACATCGTGGCGCATCAGCGAAACGAAGGTAATCGAGTACCGTTTACCAACATGGAAGAAGGTCGCCCAAGACCTGTGACCGATGAGGTAGATTGGCAAGCGGAGATGTCTTACCTGCGACAGAGTGTGGCAATGATGAGTTCGAAACTCGAAGAACTGTCTGTTCCTGCTGCTCAGCATGCGAAGTCTTACCGACGCGAGACATCGGGGAAACCTACGGGCCCAGGTTGCCAGATGGATCGCCGAGGGAAGCTGCAGATCGAAGAGCCGGCACGGAGCCGAGGTAACACAGAGACACGTGAGGAAGTTTCGCTTTCGGAAACTTCGGAAAAGTTACGTAGCCGCTATCTTCCCGAGGACAGCGGGAGAGAGTCACACGGAAAAACGGCAAGGCAATCGAGTCGACAACGTCTGTTGACAAGAGGAAGAGTTGAGGCGAAATTACGTTCGTCAGTGAGTTCTTCGGATTCAGACACCGATAGTGTTGGTCCAGAAGAGGCCATGAGAACCGGAGTTTTTGACAGGAAAAACCTCCGCCAACGAGGAAGACATGAGAGTTATGAGAAAACTGAAAGGGAGACGTATGGTAAGGAACGTCTACCAGAGTACGAGAGACGCGGTTTAAAACAGGCACTTGATAGAGAAACCGAGAGAGAATCGAACATGGGAAGAGACAGAGATCATTTGGCCTGGGATGAGACCCACGAGCGGTACTCTAAAGGGCACAAACCAGATTCGAGAAGTCGTAATTGTCTTAGGTACGACGAATCTGACAGACCGCCAGAGTCAGGAAAAAGAGATATTCGCGAAGAAGACAGAAGAGTTACGTTCGTCAACGGAAACTCTCAGAGTTCTCGCAATAAATATAAACGATCGGAGTCCAAAGACTACGAAGGTGGTGAGCCTCGTAGAAAAGGTCAGAGACAGGCTGAGTACATCTCTGATGAAGACAGTGCAACGTCAGGCGACCGAGAGATGACTACGATGTCTTCTAAGTGGCGTACAGGGAAGACGTTGGGTACTCTGAGGGGACAGAGTCGGCACTGGTCAGTGGTGAGGACAGACGAGGGAAACGGTTCCAGGAGTAACGATGAGGACAACCGGAGAGGAAATCCCAAGAAGAGTGTCGGAAGATCACTTGTTACGCGGACAAGAGGCGACGACCGATCGGATCGCGGTATACGAATCAAGCTAGAGAAGTACGACGGCAAGTCAGCGATCGCAGCCTTTCTAGCAAAGTTCGAAGTTTGTGCACGGTGCAACCGGTGGAGTGATCAGGAAAAAGCAGACCAGTTAATGTGTGCCCTAACGGGTCCCGCTTCGCAGCTGTTGTGGGACATGGGTGCACAGAGGGACGTGTCTTGGCGAGAACTTGTTGAGCGGCTTAAGGCCCGGTACGGGTCTGATGACCAAACTAGCCTATATCGGATGAAACTTCGCACTTACCGGCAGGCTCATGGAGAAACTCTGAGTAGTGTAGTGCAGGAAGTAAGGAGGCTAATGGCTTTGGCATACCCAGGACCAACAAGTGATATCGTCGAGACGGTCGCTTGTGACGCTTTCATTGATGCACTGGCAAACCAGGATTTGGGGCAGAAGGTGCGCGAGCGAGAACCAGTTAACCTCGAAGCGGCGTATAAACATGCGGTGAGGTTGGATGCCTATGGTCGATCTTCGACACAAGGTGGTGATTTAGACCGGAGACACGCGAGAGTTAAAGTTACCATGGAAGACCGAAAAGACTCGAGCACTGAGGGGCAACAGTCTCGTCGTCTAGAAGATCTCGAGCGAAAGATTAAAAATCTTTCAAGAGAACTTGATCGAGTGACAATAAATCAGAATTTGGGCATCGTCCCGAGAAAACCTCATGAAAGGGAGAACAGTTCTGATCTAGCTGTGGGAGATCAGAGGACAACCGAACCAAATGTGGGATGGCGACGGATTTATCCGCCCACACGGTTGCGTGACCCGGATATCGAATGCTACTTGTGCAAACGAAAAGGACATGTGAAGCGATTTTGTCCTCAGAGAAACGCTGAGACGAATGGTGCAACCGGTACCAGTGAACCTACAAAGGCTGAACCGATACAAGAGGAAACCCAAAACCGACTGGTCAAAGGCAGTAGGGTGGCCTACGTGGTTGCGAGACTGGCAGGAAAACGTATACACTGTCTACTTGATTCTGGAAGTGAAATGTCACTTGTGCCACGACGTTTCGTGCTAGACGCTGTGCTAGTACCGTCAGAACAGCGACTCCTAGCCGCTAATGGAAGTCAGATTAAGGTGGATGGTGAAACTAACCTTAAGATTCGGATCGGAAAGCAGGTGTACCCTGTACCCTGTCTAGTTACAGACCAAGTGACAGAAGTGATCTTGGGGTTATCTTGGCTGGAAGCCAATCAGGCAAGATGGGACTTCGCAAGTCGATGCGTTTTCCTTGGGAGCGAGAAGATCCCTCTGAAAGAGGTCGTTACCGAGTCCATGTGCCGGAGGGTTATTGTGCAAGAGGACATAATAGTTCCTCCAAGGAGCGAAGTTGACGTTCCAGCTTGGGTAGTATACCCGCATTTCCAAAAGGATAACGAAGATTGGACGACCATTCCAATGGAATTATCAAAAGATTTGATAATCGGACGTACGTTGGTGAAAGGAAGAGACACGGAAGTGTGGATCAGGATGTTGAATGTTGGAGACAGAGATTCGCTAGTCAAGAAACGGACTGAATGTCCGCTGGAGCGAGTGAACGTAGTCGATGTGACAGTTAATCGAGCCAGAACGGAATCGTATGATGAGCCTTACCGAAGCGAAAATCCGGAGAAGCCTATGGGCCCAGGTTATCCGGAGGAACGCCGAGGAAAGCAGCAAAGTACGATTGACCGGTTTGGATCGAAGATTAGTACAACGGCCAGAGTAGCGGAGCAGACGCTCCACCCACTTGCCGAACAGACCCTAAAACGACTATGGGAAGAAGTGCCAGCAGACATTTCGGAAGAAGAGCGAATCAGGTTACGAAAACTTGTGCTAACGTACAGCGCAACGTTTTCCCTTAACGAAAGTGATAACGGATTCACTTCGGTGATCCAACACGAGATCGATACGGGACAGGAGAAACCAGTTCGGCAACCGTTGAGACGTCAACCGCTTTCCATGTTACCGGAAGTTGATCGTCAGGTAGAAGACATGTTGAGACAAGGAATCATTGAACCTTCGATATCGGAATGGGCATCCAATGTCGTAATGGTTAAGAAAAAGGATGGCAGTATGCGGTTCTGTATCGATTACAGGCAACTGAACCTGAAGACCCGGAAAGATGCTCATCCGTTACCCCTTATCCGCGAGAGTTTAGATACCCTGGGTGGCGCCAGATGGTACAGTACGTTCGATTTGAGAGCAGGTTATCACCAGATGGCCTTGCACCCAAGAGACAAACACAAGACCGGGTTCGTTACGAGAAGGGGCAGCTTCCAATTCAAAGTGTTACCTTTCGGATTGTGCAATAGTCCGGCCTCGTTTTGTCGACTAATGAACTTAGTCTTGACAGGGCTAAACTATGACATCTGTCTGGTTTACTTGGATGACATAATTGTGTTCTCGAGAGACGTAGAGACGCACATGCAACGTCTAGAGATGACTTTCAGGAGATTACAAGAGTATAATCTCAAGCTGAAACCATCCAAATGTTACCTGTTACAACAGAGAGTATTGTTTCTTGGTCACGTTTTGAGTGAAGAAGGGGTCGCGACGGATCCGAGCAAGATCAAGGCCGTAGAAGAATGGTCTGCTCCTCGGAACTTGAGGCAAGTCAGATCCTTCGTTGGTCTTTGCTCCTATTACCGACGTTTCATACATGATTTCGCGGTGGTAGCTCAACCACTTCATTTTCTGACCAGGAAAAATGTACCGTTCCATTGGACTGACGAATGTCAGGGAGCTTTCGAAGAACTTAAACGAAAGTTGGTTTCCGCACCTATACTTGGGTTACCGAACGACGAGGGCCAGTACATCCTAGATACGGATGCCTCGGCATACGCCATTGGAGCGGTGTTATCGCAAGTACAAGAAGGAGAAGAGACAGTGATTTGTTACGCGAGTCGGCTCTTGTCGACGGCGGAACGGAACTATAACGTTACCAGGCGAGAGTTGTTAGCTGTGGTGTATTTCTTGAAAGAGTTTCGTCAGTACTTACTGGGTAGTAAATTCCTACTCAGAACAGACCACTCCGCACTTCAGTGGTTACGCAGAACACCGGAACCGATTGGCCAACAGGCTCGTTGGTTAGAGATGATAGAGGAGTTTGACATGGAGATATGTCACAGACCGGGAGCAAAACACGGTAACGCAGACGCGATGTCTAGAGGTCCGGGTGAGGAACAACCTAAAGTGGTTACCATGAGAGTTACGAATGAAGACGTGATGTGGGCACGTCCGATCGGAGAAGTAACGCGCTCCGAGGTTACCAGTGAAGATACAGGCCAGGAAATCCGTTGGACAAAGGAGTTTCTTCGAAGAGAACAGCAGAGCGATTGCAATATTGGTACGGTCCTCGATTGGAAGGAGTCGAAGCATCATCCAACACAGGCAGAACTATCACCTGCTAACGGAGAGGTGAAAGTGTTGGTGAGCAACTGGAATCAGCTGGAAGTCCTGCAAGGAGTGTTACACAGAGGCTGGATTCAGGGTAACACAGGAAAAGCTGAGCGATCTCAGTTAGTTGTGCCCTTATCTCTACGGCAAGAGATGCTTCAGTTAACACACGCAAGCTTTGCCGGAGGACATTTCGGGATTCGGAAGAGTTTAACTCAGTTGCAACGCCGGGCGTATTGGCCGAGTTGGAAGGACGATGTTAGACGGTTCTGCCAAAGGTGCGATCGCTGTGCTCGTTATCGAAGGGAGAAACCTCCAAGACAGGGTTACATGCAGACTCCTGTGGTCGGTGAACCAATGGAGAGATTCGGAATTGATATAACTGGTCCACGCTAATGGTTGTGCACGTGGATAAATTGAAGCCGTTTTTCGGTAAACCTCCGAGTACCTGGTTACCGGAGAGGGACAGAAATCTTGAGTTACCTACAGTAGACTGGCCAGTCCTGGCTCAAGATCCTAATGCAGAACATGAACCAGAGGAACCTTCAGAAAATCCAGACGAGACCGCTGATCCAGAATTGCCACCTGGACTACGGACGAGACGAAGACCTCGCTTGGATGGATGACTACGACTGTAGAAGTCCTTGTTAGTGACCTTATGAAGCAGACGTGTATCTAGGACCAACTAGATGAACGCTTAATTGCGTTGGTTTCATGACTATTGGAGACCCATGTTTCAGTTGCCCTTTTGATGAGAGTATTTCTTTTGAGCGGTATCTGGGAGCATACAGTACCGGTGCTACCAGCAACGCTTAATTGCGTTGGTTTGACAGATTGTCAGTGAATGACTGTTTAAGTTTCCTTTTGATGATATGTTTTCGATAAACATTGTTTTTTTTGCTTTCACGATTTTGAAGTGGTACCGGGTGTGACTGATCGACGATGGTTACCAGATCGGGAGACAGTGGGCGACTTTTCTCTCCTTAAGTTCTCCTGGCCCTTGGGGTCCGGTAGAGCTCAGGTTCATGATAGAGGGCCTGTTAAGGTTGGCGATTTGTCAGGTACGACAGGTTGCCAGTAGGGTGGTGGTTCCGATCGAAAGCATCATTAAATAGGCTGTCGCTATGTTTGGCGTACGTGCAGGGTGCCGAGATTGTGGCGTACGTGCAGGGTGCCGAGAGATCGAAAGCATCATTAAATAGGCTGTCGCTATCACGGTTCTCATCGTGTTTGGCGTACGTGCAGGGTGCCGAGATTGTCGATATTCCGCCCTATAACCAAAGGTGCATTTGGTTCCTTGCTCTCTAAGTGGATCTGGGTTGGGGATGTTCCTGTCACGTTTGATTAAGGTCCCCGATTTTGGCAGAGATGCTCCGCATCTAAGTAAGGTGGGGAGAGTGTGGCGGTCAAGGCCGCAGTGCGTGAGTAGGAGGATTTATTTTATGCGAATAGCATCGTTTTCTTTAAGTTTACATGCGAAGGGAACAGCATCGTTTCTCTTAATTTTACATGCGAAGACCCAGCATCGATCATTTAATTTTTATTTAATTTCAATAGGCGACTGTCCAGCAACGACCGTGCTAGGGAGGCCCGATCGACGGTTTGAAGCCAGCGCATAGCGAGCAGACGCGCTCATTCGGGATGCATAGAGCCTGCCTCACGGTGCGCTGCTTTATACGTGAAGAGTTGGTCCGACTCTTCATACATAGCAATACTGTCAAACAGCGTTGTTGGTTAGCGATTCAGTTACCGATTTAAATATACTGCACTCAGTGTGGTAGGCGAGTGATTTTGGTTACGACAGAGTCAGAGTTCGAGTTTCTGGTTAGTACAAATATATTTACGGACGAAAGGGGCGTCCGAATAATATAATCAGGCGATCCCGAGTACAGCTAAAGAAGTTCACTGTTGGGAGACGGGCCGACAGCGCCGATCCGGCGGGTTGGATCCCTCCGTTGATCGCGAGGCGGTCTAGATCCCGATCGTGGGAAATCTACGGCTGAGTAATACTCGGGGAAGGATACCGTTGATACACAGGAAAACCAATTCGGTGTGAGATCGAAAACCAGGGTGAATTTGGCGACGGGCAGGAAAGTCCCTCTTGGGTTTTGAAGAACTCCGCGATCGGAGCTTGTCCGGTAACCCATGAGAGTAGAGGTGACCTTCTTAAGGTAGCCATTTTCTGGAATTCTGAAATCCTTGAAACCAAGAGTAAATTTGGCGTCGGGCAAGGAAATCCCTCTTGGAGTTTGAAGAACTCCAAGATCCGACAGTGTTTGGTTTTATCCACTGAGAAGAGTTTTACGCGATTTCGGCGTACTCGACACAAGGGAAGTTTTACGCGCTTTCGGCGTACTCGGCCGGGAGAGTTTTACGCGACTTCGGCGTCATCGGCTGGGAGAGTTTTACGCGACTTCGGCACTCGGTGAAGTGACCGTCGGGATACCTGAAAAAACCAGTTTAGTACAAAAACGATAATAAGGGTAAATTTGGCGACAGGCAGGAAATTCCCTCTTGGGGTTTGAAGAACTCCGCGATCGGAGCTTGTCCGGTTACCTGTGGGAGTAAGCGTGACCCTCGTTAGGGAACCAAAATTCGGAAATTCTTGGGAACAAAATTCAGGACATTCTGGTAACCTTACGGGGTCGGCGTTACATCTGGATTGTGACACTTGGATGGCTGACACGCCGGTGGAGCGTTGGAGGGGCTCCATCGCCCGGTAACTAAAAATAGTTACTGGGAAAGACCACTGTTACCGAAAGACCGCAGTACGGGAAAAGACCGCCCGACAACTGATTACAGTGCGGTAAGACCAGGAAAACGATAGAGTCAGGAAAATCTTGTATTCAAACCAATCGTTATTCAGAGCAAATAACTTGGTGATTGAAACACGTAGTTCCGAGAACTGACCGAAGTGCGAAGTAGGGCCCACCTCGTGCGCCGGTCGGAACACAGTTCTGCGTGCGGTTAGGGAGGTTTTAGACCTAGAACCTGTCCTATCAGAAGAGAGTGTCGTGAGACCAGTATACCGCGTTAATATTACACGTGTATATATTATCGCAAGATGTTCGCGTGTTTGGGACGGCACGACGTGACGACTCGTCAGATGTACACCTTGTCCTCTCGGACAGGAGAACGTTCAGGGTTTTCCCCTATTGACGATAACTCGAGAGTCATGAGATGCAGAATGGTACGTGAGGGTTCGGTTAAGGCGGAGAAAAAGAGGAAGTCTTTGACTAAGAGATCTCACAGGAAGCTGAGGACTCCTGCCGGCAAGAGAGCGAACCCTGTTCTAAAGGACGGCCATCCTGAAGACGAGGACGTTGCCCACCCGGCGACCGCGGCAGTGGCAGAGTCCGAAAGTGAGATGGAGCTTGACAGCGACACTGTTCGCAAACAAGCGATACCCTCGGGACCTCCTCTTGGAGAAATGGGCACTGAGAGCGGAGACAGGGAACCGCTCGTCTACAGCAGAAGTAGACAGGATAGTGACCCGGGCGACTCCAGAAGGTCGGTTGGCTGGAGCCGAACCCAGCCCGACGACGAAGCAGCGTCTCGGGTAAGACCGACACAAATTGGTACCACGTCTGATGAAGGGTTAGTTGATCTCGAGCGACGAACGTCACACTATTAAGTGTGCAACTGTTACTACCGCCGTTTACCCTCTGTGCAAAACCCAAGGCGATGCTGGTCGGTTGCCATTCAAAGCGATGCTGGTCGGTAGCGAGGCAAAACCTATACTAATAAGCGTGTAATTTCAACACCCGCCGTTTACCCTCTGTGTAAAAACCAAAGCGATGCTGGTCGGATGCCATTGAACGCGATGCTGGTCGGTAGCGAGGCAAAACCTATACTATTAAGTGTGCAACTGTTACTACCGCCGTTTACCCTCTGTGTAAAAACCAAAGCGATGCTGGTCGGTTACCATTGAAAGCGATGCTGGTCGGTAGCGAGGCAAAACCTATACTAATAAGCGTGTAATTTCAACACCCGCCGTTTACCCTCTGTGTAAAAACCAAAGCGATGCTGGTCGGTTACCATTCAAAGCGATGCTGGTCGGTAGCGAGGCAAAACCTATACTAATAAGCGTGTAATTTCAACACCCGCCGTTTACCCTCTGTGTAAAAACCAAAGCGATGCTGGTCGGATGCCATTGAACGCGATGCTGGTCGGTCGCGAGTCGATGCTGGCGGGCCACGAGGCGATGCTGGCCGACGATGCTGGCCGACGATGCTGGTCGGCGATGCTGGCCGGCTGCGAGGCGATGCTGGTCGGCCGTCGATCGATGCTGGTCGGCGGTTTTTTCGCTGCCTTATTTCCTTAAAATTTCTCCTATTTCTGGCGCCTGCCTTGCCAGTGTTTTCGCCTACTAACTAGTGAATAGGCAAGGAAGTAGGTTGGTATATTAGTAAGTTAGTAAGTAAGTAAGTAAGTAAGTGAGTAAGTAAGTAAGTAAGTAAGTAAGTAAGGAAGCAAGTAGCTAAAGAAAGAAGCAAGCAAGCCACTCACCAAGGAAAGGAAGATGCCAGATGAGCGGACAGATACACGGGCAGACAGTTCGGAAACATCGACGTCCTCCAACCGAACAGGCTCTTTCCACAAGTACAGTTCCAAGCGCAGTCGACGTCGAACCTCAGATCCTGGATAACAGATGAAGTCAACGAATAACCATAAGCATAACTGAAATGTCCTACAAAATGTGTACACTCACGCGCTCTTCAAATATAGTATAGTCGCTACGCGCTTTGATGCCATGCATGCGCGTTCGTCTGCTCAACGGCTGTTTAAGGCGGATGTATGGTTAGTTTTCGCTCTGCTGCTGTTGAAATCGGCTATAGATGCTGACCTTTCGATAGTCAAAGCGTGGGCCCTGTAGTGTTCGCGATTATATGTACATTACTGCGTATATATATCGACATATCGATATATATAAAAGTATATATACTTTCCTGTAGTCGATGTCCATACACTCGGCTCCATGAAATCTACTATATCAACTGTCTTGCACAGGCGATGTATTATGACGCAATAAAGTGACGTCATCCTCCTCCCATTATTGCAATTATAATTATAGTTGATAGATTTCAACGCGTCGCTCGCGTCTGTAGACATGGCCTATACGAGAGTACATATACTTACCCGCGTGCGAAAGTTAAATCTACTATATATTATAACTATAAAATCGACAGTTAAATGTACTATCTATTATATATAATCGACACGATTTACCTTACACAGGTAAGGTATATAATTATAATTAAAACTAGCCGAAGTCCACAGACGCGGGTCTATGAAATCTAATATCGACGAGCTGTCAACGGTCTTGCACAGGCGATGTATTATGACGTAATAATGTGACGTCATCCTCTTATTATTGCAATGACATGCGTTGAATTATATTTAATGGACACGCGTCTATGGACTTCGGCTAGAAGAAATTATAATTATATACCTTACCTGTGTAAGGTATATCGTGTCGAATATATGTAATAGATAGTACATTTATATGTCGATTATATTATTATAATAGATAGTAGATTAAACTTTCGCAAGCGGGTAAGTATGTATAATTTCGAATAGCAGATGTCCATAGACCCGGCACTATGAAATCTACTATAGTGGAGCTCCCAACTATCGTGTGCAGAGCAGAGGTATTATGACGCAATAATGACGTAATCGTCCTATCATTGCAGTTACCTGTGTTTAAACTAGCGATCGATTATATATGGATGTAGGCCTACACACGCGCAGAAAGTAAGTGATATATACTTTCTTCCACACGTATATAATGATAATAATACTAATGATGATGATAATCATGATAATAATGATAATCTGTATTAAACTTAGAGTGAGAAGTAAGCATTCAGTAAGATTACATAGTCGTTTCTCGCGTATATATGCTGTCGTTCATGCGATTATCTAGTGTCTGTGTACGCATGTGAAAGTATATATACGTTAAGCTATACGCGCGTGTAACGGTATATGTACTGTGTGTAAAGTGTATATATGCT